>JBAMNC010000124.1:537500-935000 GCA_037902135.1 Cetoscarus ocellatus
CACATGAGCAAGAGAGTTTTCTAATCTCTTACAACTGAATCTAGTGCTTTAGTTATACTTTCCAAAAACTGATACAGATAATAATTCCATTCTCAAATGTGCTATATTTCCCAGATTTCAGTGTATCACCAAGTTTTATTTCTTTTAGAAGTTTTGATCCTTCTGGGGATGGGAGGAAGAGGGTGTGGTCGACCTCAACAAATATTTTGGAGAAATAGTCCTGTCTCCAAAAAAGTAAAGAGAATATGGTATGAGAAAAGAAAGAGTCATTATTTCCTTTATGTAGGAAGCTCAGTCTCAAGTTGTATCCTGAATTCTTGTAAAGGCCAAATCATTAGGGATATTAGTGTGATGGTATGCTGGTGTGAGCCACTGTGATTGTGTCAAAATTATAAAAAGAAACCTTAGAAACTTTAGCGTTGATTTGACTTTTTGAGCTGTGAGGTTTTTGAGACTTATGTTCTCTCAGTTGCAAACAGGGATGTAAATCTGAAATCTGATGTTGATGTGCGAGTCTAGTAAGGGAAAAGAGCCAGGGCGATCAACCAAAGTTCCTGGTACCGGACAAAATTGCAGTGTTGCACAGAATTTATGTGGATTGTCTAAACTTGTATTAATTGCTATCTTAACACTGCAATTTCCTGGAGGGATTGATAATATTTTATGAACACTTGCATGGATTTTAATCAAACTTTAATTAAGGAATAATGATTAGAGGAAGGAAGGAATAAATGATTAGACTTTCAAGTTCATGGCTCAGAGGTCAAGGTCATGGATGCTGTGATCATGCTTTGCTTGTGAATGTGAACTAATAAAACCCAATATCACAAAAATGCTTCAAGGGGTTTCCTTGAAGCTAAGTCCAAAAATCCGGCATGACACAAGCATGCCTCAAATGGAAGTAACAGGTCAAAGGTCGAGTTGAGTTTGAGTTTTTTGCTAAACCTTTGTTTCAAATGCAGTATTTTAAGGAAGCTGTATGGGATTTCTGTCAAACTTTGCACATTTGTGTTCTCGTACTTGGGTTTACTTTACATTTAAGTATGTGGCTCTTCTTGTATAACTTTCATATTGAAATTAAGCAGCGTTGATGTATGCTGAAAATTGAATCTGATGCAGAAACAGCAGAAAACTGCATTTTTTCCACGAGAGTCCGGGTAATAAGCTGATAAGAGATTTCTGCGTATTTGAACGTTTCATTAACATTTAAACGCCAACATTAGTTTATAGTCTCCACACTTCAAATGTCTTTATGTATGCCTTTAAGACTTTTAAAATTCTTCCCCCAGATATAGGTTACCATATTTGATACCCCTCATCTCCCCTTTTACTTTGGGTGTTTCTTGTACACGGTCCCATCCACCCCCACAGTGGTCTTCAGGTGGTCCAGTCCACGGGTCACCCTCATGTGGTTGGCAATGGTTGCGAGTGCTGCAGCGCAGAGTCGAGCGGAGCGAGAGGAGATGGTGTCACAGACCAGACGAACCACTCGGGAGTCGACCTCGTCCCAATCCAGATCCAACTCAGAGAGAATCCTCTGACAGTTTTCCAAACCCCTGTCCGGCCTGAGGGAGAGACACAAAGACAGGAAGGGAAGAAGACTTAGAGAGGACTTACAGTAAACAAGTTGTCAAAAGATGTCAAAAAATCCAGTTTATAAAGTCTTATAAAATAAGGAAATCTTCTTTAAGACGTGACCAGTAGTAGTATTTATGCTTGATCTCTTAGATTAAAGCCACTTAGTTTCATGTAAATGTTCATTTCTTATGCAACAAAACACCAGAAAGTCACAAAACAAATCCTAATAATTTCAAAAGTTTTAAAATTGGTCCTAATTCTTCAGGAAGAAATATACCCCGATTAAAAAAGCAAGTGTTCATGAACCCTTGTGACAACAGTCTAAACCATGACCGTTTTTCAAAAGCAGAAGACTTTGACAGTTGATCATCATGAGCAAATGATGGTATATGGACCTGTAGAGGACACAAGCGAGTATGTTACTGACATTGCTTCAAGAAAACCGTTGTTTTTTTTTACAATTTTGGGCAAACAAAACTACCTACAAGCCTAGAGTGTCACAGCGATGTCTCTGATTGGTTGAGAGAAGTGATTTAGATGGTGATCCGAAAACTTTGAAAAAGACGTATTTTAAAGGATTTGTTATCATTGTCCAACGGGCAGTTTTGGACATTTTCACTAATAACTCAGTGAAGGAGTTCAGAAATGCCTTGGTGGAGGTTTGTGCTGAAGGAGAACTTGCAGTTTAAATATTTTTTACTCAATGTGGTCAAAAAAGTAAATCATTATTCACAGACAGACAAAAAGAGAAACAAACAAACAAACAATGGGACAAATGCTCACAAAAAACAACCTCCCTTGTGGTGGTAAAAATGCTGAAATTTGTAACTTACTTTTCACATCACACTTAAGTTAAATAAAAACAATCTAAAGAATTTTCTTTGAACAGTTAATACAACACACACTTATTTTAGCATTTATTATTTTACTCCTGTATTAGCCTCTCTGCATTGGCTTCCCATTAAATATAGAATAGAATTCAAGACTCTTCTTCTCACCTACAAAGCTCTCAGTGGACAGGCACCAATTTATCCCAAAGAGCTTGTAGTACCGTACAACCCCTCTAGAACATTACGCTCCCAAAATGCTGGCCTGCTCGTGGTTCCATCAGTCTCTAGAAGTAGTCTGGGAGGTAGAGCCTTCAGTTATCAGGCTCCTCTTCTCTGGAACCATTTACCGACCACGGTTCAGGAGGCAGACACCCTCTCTACCTTTAAGGCTAGACTTAAAACATTCCTCTTTGATAAAGCTTTCAGTTAGGGACCAGCTCATAGTCCATAGTTTAGACAAATAGTTAAGATGCAATAGGCTTAGACTGCCGGGGGGATCTGGCACATTGGGCTCTATCCCTCTCTCTCTCACACTCTCTCTCCATATCTGCCTCTGCCCCTTTCTGTTTGCCCCTGTACTCGTCTCTGGCTCTGGTCTTGTAGGTGGTCTGGGATCCTTGGTGGAGACTGCCTGCTGCTGTGGAGCCACGAAGCCTCAATAACTACAATTACAGACATAACACATATTTGGCCATCTCATTCCAGTTCATAATCATTATAGTTGTTAATGTAGACATTAGCATGATCTTTCTATCCATGGTTGATACATCTATAGTAACTATCTCTAACACCACATGGACATGAGATCCCTCTTGAAAATGAGGTGTCACATCTCAAGAGGTCTACCATTAATACATTTACACTTAACGGAGACAAATATGGTAGGGATGCACTTGTGGTCTGGACACCCATGAGTTCGTCACTACCATAAATTCTTATTTTCAGTAAGACTTTCATTGATTATACTTCTATAAAATTATCACCACAACCACACAGACATGAGGACCCTCCTGAAAACAAGTTGTAGCATCTCAAGAGGCTAACCTCTAATAAATTTTTTTGCAGCAGAAACAAATTTGACGGCAACAGGTCTATGATTGGTCCTTGGATCTGTTACTAGCTTTAATTCTTACTTTAGTCCATTTGTCTCCACTTACCTCCCTCCCTTTGCCCACACACCCAACACAGCATCGTGTGGATTTGCTGTTCATCATGAGACTGGGGTCCACATTCAAGATTTCCTGCTGCTTAACAGAAGGTTTTTTCTTGCCACCATGATGGAGGGATTCATGATTGGCTATATGGATTCATGTTGGGTGTTGGATGTATATATTTGTATATATATGTATATGTGTATTTTTATATGTATATATGTATCTATGCATATATGTGTATCCATAATATGAAGAGCTTTGTGCTCTATTGTAAAGTGTCTTGAGATAACACTTGTTATGAATTGGCGCTACACAAATAAAGATTGATTGATCGATTGATTAATTGATTTTCATTTGTTCTATATCTGAACATGTAAATGATTTGTGTATGAATGTAAATGTAGCAGCTGGTTGTGGGGATGTTCTCAGTCGAGTTAACCAGGTTGCTGATCATCCCCTCAGACGGGTTCAACACTGGCTACAGTCACTGTTAGCAGCTCCCATATGTCTCATACAAAAAGATCTGTCATTGGCCTCTCTCTGCTGTATCATGGACATGCCTCACAATCTTTGTCAGGTTTGATGCTTAAAGTTTGTGTTGTTAAATTGTGTTTACAAATTTTAGTGTCCACTTTGATGAACATATTTCAGGATTGAATTTCCCAATTAACAAACAAGGTTTATCCTTATATTCTGAAGTTGATGATGTGAGTGTTGAAAGAGGGACAGAAAATGACCATTTTAACTGCATTTCTGCCAAATTATTTTTGAGTGGTGGATGTAATCAAGTCTCTTCATTTAAATATTTTGACAAATTAAATTTTGGATGTAATAATTCATTAAGACAGCTTTATGCTGTCATTAGGACAGTCATAAAGTTTAATATTTGAAGCAAGATCCAGTAGACACAATGGCTCTCACCAAACACACTCAAAACTGTTTTAAAACTGAACCTTTTTTTTACATCATTGATAGACGCTAATAGTTCATTTACCTCAGAGCTCAGAGCTGGGAATGGTTACGTCCCAGCTAACCATGCTCTAGTTATGAGCTGATAAACTTGGAGTAAATGAACATCATCTGACCTCCTGAGAAGGAATTCGGAGCTAAGGGTGTTCTCAGTGGTGAATCTAATTTGCAACTTGGATACGTCGATCAAATGGAACACAACAAAAGACTCAATCAAAGTTGTCCAACTTTATACTCAAATTATTTTGTTTTATTATTTTGTTTATTTCTGGGTTGAAAATCTGATGGAAAAGAGAATGTGGAGTCTTTTCACTGCAATAATCTTGCAGCAGTGGTTGAAATCTCATACATGCAGAGACTTGAATTAGCATATTTTAACTTTTGAAAAGTATAAATACATCTCTTTTTGAGTTGTGTGATGTATAATTACAAAGAGATTTGGAAACAATAAAAGTTGAATATTTTAAACAATCATAAGAGAAAAAGACAGAAGACAGAGGTGCTTAGGCTGCACAAATCTGAATTATAATGTCATGATTTAAAAATACCATAACATAAATTATTTTCAAACTAAAGGACAACAACTCACTTGTCCAGGATTATGCCCGTTCAGGAAACTCAAGACTGTTTAAAGAAGCATCAGTTGAACACTTACTCCTCAATCTCAGAGATGAACTTTGTCTCAAATCTCTCCAGTGTCTGCAGAGCCGAAGACATCTTCCCTTTAAACAGAAGCTTGTCCTCCGTCATCTTCACCAGCACTAAGCGGACAATTTCTCCAAGATACATTCCACTGATCATCTTCTCAAACCTGCAGGATGGCAAACATGAAAAGAACAGGGCAAAGGCAAAAGTTTGCATCAATGAAAGGGCAAATGTTGGATATCTGACGTAAGCAGAAGTACAGTCAGTGCCATGCTGCTCTCTGGACTCTCTTTCACAGATAATAACCTTTGTAGGCTGAAAAGAAGACCTCTGTCTAAACCTGTATCTAAAACTGGCCCCAATATGTTAAAGATTTAATTGGTAAATATCTGAACGTATATCTAATGTAAAATTATGTGTGAACATTTGTGATTCTCATTTGATTCTTAATTCTAATTTAATGGATGCTCTGACTTTCTCATTATGAGGTTGAGGTCTGAGATGTGGTTTGTGATGCCATCAATGCCCATATCAGCATAAATATCCATGTTACCTTCAAGAAGAATTGTATAAATATTTATTTATGTCTATCTAGCACCAGTTAGAATTCAAGGGCCACTAAGAAGGAGCCAAAAGTCAAACTTAAACCTGGACTACCTGCTTCAGGGATTATAGCCTTTCAATATGAAGCCATCTGCAGCCCAAGCGGATGGACTTCTGACCACAGCACCCAAAGCAACACTGGCAGAAGAGATATTAATCCAGCTTGCCTTTTCAAAGTTACTCACTCCAGGTCTAGAGCTGTATTTTGCGGTTGCAGAAATTTCATTGAGTAAAACCAGATATTGATACGCACGTGTGTACTCCGGGGTTGATGGACATTCTGTCCACCTCCAGGTCAAACTCCGTCAGGATTCCTATCAGGGAGCCGTTGTCTCCAAAGCCCCCCCACTCCGTATTGATGCACATTCGCCCATCCTCACCCTCCACCCGCTTCACCTTCTTCATCTCCTCCATGTAGCAGGCATTTGTTCCTGTACCTACAGGAGAGGGAATACACAGAAAACCCAGATCTGCTTTGATCTTATACACTGATTGTCATTTTGGTTTGGTGCAACTCAACAGCACTTCTCAAATATTGGCTGTGATGCAGAGTCATTAAGCAAGATGTGCTTTATTTAGACCAAGCATTAAAAAAGTTTAGTGCTGATAAAGTCAGGCGGTAGATATCAGCCAATCAGTAGACCAGTTTTAGGAATCCGATAAAAAGTTTTAACAGGTTTATCCATCCATCTGCTCTCGCTTATTTGGTGCCAGGACATGGAGGAAGCAAGTCAAGCGGATCAACCTAGAAATCCCTCTCCCTGGAAACACTTTCCAGTTCCTTCAGGGGTGTCCCAAGGCATTCCCTGGCCAGACAATAATCCCTGCGTTCTTGTTCTATCTTGAGGTCTCTTCCTGGTTGAACATATGTGGTTGACCTCCACAGGGAGCTGACAAGGTTTAACAGGTTTAGCTTCTCACACAAAATTTTGTTGTTGCTTAAACAAACCTTCAAATTAGATCTTAATGATTTCAATCAGTTGACTTACAAAAATAAGTAATTCCACGTTATTTTCATGATCAATATTTAGTGTGATTAAAATAAAACCAGCAATACATGGCGTCCAATTTGACGATCAATCATAAATTTCACAAAACCAGAAAATTTAACATCAGTTTTTCTCCTTAGGTGTTAATTGTCATGAAAAATCATCAGGAATCATCAGGAATCCTTAAATATTTCTGAGCTGTGCTGCATTTATTACTTCCTGTCAGCCATTTAGGGGGAATTTTGGGGGCATTTGCTATAGATGGCCAAAAGGGGGCAGTATTTGGAGGACCAAATGATGTCCACTGAAGAAGCTGATGGTTAATCTATTCATCTAAAATTACACATCTGGCAGAAAACTACATTTATGCTGCTGAGTATGGGTCGTTGAATTTATTACTATGCTTACATCAGCTGCAATGCATATGAACTTAAGAATCTCAGGGGAGTTTTGGTTCAGCTTTAGTACTCTGATGTATTTAATATTAGAAACATTTGTATCGAGATTTTATAGTCTGATGTTGGAACTTTCATCAAAGTTTATTCATATAAAAATCCAAATATTCTCCAAAGATGGCTGTTAGGTTTATCAGATTGATGATTTACCAATGATCATGGCGATCTCACAGCTCTTGTCTCTGTAACCACAGCTCATCATGGTGCCCACCGTGTCGTTCACCATGGCAACAGGGCCGATATCAAAGTCCTGCAGAGAGAGAGAGAGAAAGAGAGAAAGATAGGTGTGTTTATGTCCTTCCTATTTATAATCTGAGTACCAAATAACCTGCCTACACACATTAGACAAACCAAGCAAGAAAATATACAGTATTGTTTTTACTGTGAGTCTGAGCTGCATTAAAATGGCACTGAAATATATGAAAATAAAATATCCTCTCAGCTTTAATCACATTCACACATATTGTATCAAAAACACCAATAATAAAAGACATACTGCATCTTCTACCATTCAAGAATTAAGCAGCTAAAGAGTCAAATCATGCCCTCAGAAAGTAGGAGGGGACAAATCCAGAGCTTAAAGAGCATACCTATTTTATCTGTCAGATAGTTGAAAATAGTTGACTACATTAGGGTGGGCAGTATGGACTAAAAATTATACTTCAAAAGATCCCTGTGAATGATATTAATACTTGTTTGGTGCCATGGCTAACAGAAACAGAGATCCTAAACACACAATACAATACATAACCATTCTTACATTTTTAGTCATTAAAATGGCCGACAAATTCTATCCTACATAACAGCTGAGGATGGGAGTGTAGGACATTGCAGTAGGTGTATTTGGGGGTGCAAAGTACTTTTTTGTCTCTATCATAAGGGGGGGAAATGAACACAAAAAAGGTTGTTCAAAACTCAGAAAAGCATAATATGACCCCTCTATACATCGTTTTCAGCCTGCCAAACAAGAACAAGACTCCAGGTCTAGCATAGTGCTACACAGTGGGCATCTGGCAGCCAAACTACATAGTTGTATGTACAGTAGAAACCAGCGCATTGGTTTGTTAGCTAGCTAGCCAACTAGTTAATTATTTAGTTAGCAAGCTAGCCAGCCAGCTAGTTATTTTGTTAGAAAGTGATGGTGCCTTCAGATGGAGTTGCGATGACTGTGTTTATAAGAAGAGCGTATTGAACATGTGCCTCCTGTTGCGTTTATGACTTTAAATGTTGAATTTTTCTGAGAGCTGAGTTTGCCACCACATAGCATAAGTTAACAACTTCCCATTTGAAGACAGCATTTATTAGCAAGTCAGCTAGCACCCAACATGGCAAGTCAACTGTATTTGTAGAGCACCATTCATACAACACAACACCACAAGAAGGTATTTTTAAAACCCCTGCTGCATGTCAGCCTGTGGTGGCGCCACATTTTTCTCTTTAGTTTTGCCTCCAGCAAATGCCATCACATTACTCATGATGCAGGTCATAAAGGGTTTACAGGATTCATTTTAGATTGGTAACAAACAAGGTTTCATTTAAGAGGCTGGATCTGGTTAATATTTATGAAATTCATTTTAAAATTTACTGAATAAAAATGTAGAGACAGATTTAGGATAAATCAATTCTATTTTAAATCATGAACAATATCTTTGCTTGAGAAACTTATCAGTGATGACAGAAACACTTTACTTTTTTACTGACATGACTGAATTTGCCAATTAACTGTGCTACTCTTAAATGACTTTCATCCCCCAGGATGAGTCTCTGTGTGTTGTACTGACCCCTCTCCTGCGGATGGCCTCCTTCAGTAACTTCACCACGTCTTCACCCTCCACTCCAGAGCAGTTAAAGCCTTTAGTCCAACGGATCAGGATGCTCTAAAGAGAGGAGAAATTAAAAAAACACAACAAAGACATTAACAAAAATGTAAGTTATTCTTGCTGAATAAGTTAGTTGAGTTTTTTAGAATACAGGATGAATGTTTCTCAAGATAGAATACATTTCAAAAGTTGCTCCTAAATCTTGGACACTTAAAACTCGGCTCTTGTTCAAAGTCAAATAAGGATAATTTTATCATGAAAACTTCATTAAAATCTGCCTTTAGAACTAAAGCTAATCAAAGGTTTAAAAAAATCAAACTGCTCAGCGCAAGGCTTCAAGCTGTACTGGTGGAAAAAAGCAGCCCAAAACAACTTTCAAACTTAACATATACGAATATACCGTAGTAATGGTTTTAAAGAATGAACAGTGTCCAGGACAATACCTTGTCTATTTCTTTCTGCTCACAGGGGAAGGAGAAGGTGAATCCCAGAGGAAGAGTTTGTCCTTTTAGATCCTGAGAGGTGAGGAAATCACTCAGACAAGCTGCAATGTGGTCAAACAGCTGCACAGAGAGAAATAAAGACAGTTAAATAAGACAAGAGAATATGCATGAAAATATACACTGTTTTTGTAAATCAGGATCAGGGCAGAAAAAATTGTTGAGTTTTTAAGCGGCGGAGGGCACAGTACGTCACTGCACTGAACAAAAACAATTTCTTCCAGACTGTACTTAATCAATATTACATCTTACTGCACTTTAATATTTATAACAATCCTCCATATGCGTTACACCAGTTCCTATCCATATTGTTAATTTTAACTATAAGGCACCTTACTGACTCGTATCTCTGATCTCGGTCTACCATAAACAATTCTTTTAGGTAAATTAATTGCACTGTTACTGTACTGTAAATAACTCCTGTTACCCTTCACACTGTCACTTTTAAATCACTGTCACTTTACCTTCACTGCACTGCACAGACGGCTCAGTTGTCCTGAATGACACTTACTTTGACACTTATTCTGTTAATTTAGTTTTTGATAATTGTACATATCTTCTATTTTGTTAGCTTGCTACTGGACAGTTTATTGATTTCCCTATCTTACTATATGTGACTCTTTTGATCATCTTATGTTATGTGCAATTCTTTTGAACTCAATGCATGCTACTACCCTTGTACTTGCCCTGTACTGCTGCAGTACCTGAATTTCCCCTCTGGGGATCAATAAAGGACTATCTTAATATATATTTTTATGCATCCACAACAGAGATGGCCAAAGCCAGAGGCATCATGTGTTTGGATCATCCGTCTGTCTGTCTGTCTGTCCATTAGCTCACATACATTTTTTTGTAAATGCAATAAATTAGAACCTCTTTTGAACTTCAGCAGCAAATTCTCCTAATTCTCCTAACGTATTCAAGGATAAAGTTGTCATAGTTTAGAGGTCATAGCTCAAAAACCACAGCCAAACAGAGAGATTTCTCTGACCTGACACATGAACTGATAATATTTTGGAGGTCAGAGGTTTAAGGTAAAAAAAAGCAGCTTTGAGGTCATCTTTTGAGTGTGGATGTTTTATCTCAGGAACACTTGAAGAAATTTTCATCAAACTTGGCACAAATGTCTGTCAAAATTCAAAGTTGAAATTGTTAGTTTTCGAAGGTCATGGGACAAAAGCCAGAACATGAAGCCTCATGGTCATCTTTTGTCAGAAAATACCAACTTGTGAAACCCCATATCCCCTGAGTCTTTAAGGAATTTTCTTTCAAACTTTGCATGAATGTCCAACTTGAAAAAAAGTATGTATCAACTAGTTTTTGCAGGTCACAGGTCAAAGATCAAGGTCATTGAGTTTATTTGAGTTTTTATCATCTTTTGCTTGTAAATGCAATATCAGAAGAAAGTCTTCAGGGATTTCAGTCAAACTTTACACATTTGTCTTCTAGCACTGAAAGATGATTGTATTAGATTTTGGAAGTCATAGGTCAGAGGTTATCAAAGGGCATATGTGTGCCATCTGCCTGTGAATTCTATACTTAAAAACAAATGTCCACTTAGACTCAAGGACAAACTGGAAGATTTTGAAGGGACAGGGTCAAATGTCCTTGGGCCTCATAATCATGCCTTGTTTTTAAGCTCGATCTGATTTTTGTCAAACTTTGCAGAGATGTCCTCTCTGACTGGATGATGAACTGATTCAATTTGGGAGGTATAAGGTCAGAGGGGAAGTACCCACCACGGCACTGTCACCCCCTGGCAGAGGCAAAGAACCACCAAGCAGTAGTTACAGTTTTGGTTAGACATTTCATAAAATAGATGTCCATTATTTGGATTACTATTCTTGGTGTGGAGGCGGTAGGTCTTAAAGCTGGACCAGTTGACAACCACTGGTGAAAACAATCCAACACTGAAGGCACTTTTGCTTCACCCTGCTTTCTAAATTACCTGCTCTCCAGTCCCCAGCATCATTTCTTTGGAGATGGCACAGATCTGACTGTTCATCTTCAGCACCCTCTGCTCCTCCTCAACAACACGGACATGAAGAACCCTGAAGTTTGTTCCACCAAGATCCAGGGCCAAGAAGTCACCTTTTTCTGGAGAAAAGAAAGTGGTTGATCTAAGGAATGCATTCATTTATGAAATTTTAGACCAATTCAGTGAGGTGCAAATGATAAGACAGAAGTGGGTACTAGGTTATAAAAGTAATTAAAACATGTTTTTTATTTTATGTTTGGCTCATTTTTGACTTCTTTTAAATGTGTTTTTTTATTATTTTAACACGAGTGTTGGTTGTTTTTGTTTAAATTTCAACAGGCTTTGCACAAATGTCCCCTGTAACTCAGGCACAAGGTCACTGTGATTGAAATTGTAGTGACACAATATTTCCAAAATGTATTGAAGGTAGGGCTGCAGGATATTGGATTTTTGCAGATATTTGATATGCTGATATTATGTCAAAAGCACAAAGCCTCCACTTTGACAATAACCATAAAAAGAACAGATCAGTTTTGGTAATATGTGTTACAAACAAATGTGAAGCAAGAAAAAAAAACTTTGGTTCTTTAATAAATGATACTTGTGATTTTTAAAATCGGAATTTCAGGGAGGAGGGAAACTAGTCCTGTACATGTGTACACTCTGCCAATATTACAGCCAATAAAGGGTCATTATCCTGTTGGAGGACCCATGACCTGTGACTGAGACCAAGCTTTCTGACACTGGGCAGCACATTTGGCTCCAGAATGCCTTGATAGTCTTGAGATTTCATTGTACCCTGCACAGATTCAAGACACCCTGTGCCAGATGCAGCAAAGCAGCCCCAGAACATAACTGAGCCTCCTCCATGTTTCACAGTAGGTACAGTGCTCTTTTCTTTGTATGCTTCATTTTTGTGTCTGTGAACATAGAGCTGATGTGACTTACCAAAAAGCTCCAGTTTTGTCTCATCTGTCCAAAGGACATTCTCCCAGAAGCTTTGTGGCTTGTCAATATGCCTTTTGGCAAATTCCAGTCTCTCTTTTTTATGATTTACTTTCAACAGTGGTGTCCTCCATTAAGTCCACTTTGGCTCAAACAGCGACCGATGGTGTGATCTGATACTGATCTACCTTGACCTTGGAGTTCACCTCTAATCTCTCTGGAAGTTGTTCTGGGCTCTTTGGTTACCATTCGTATTATCCGTCTCTTCAATTTGTCATCAATTTTCCTCTTGCAGCCACGTCCAGGGAGGTTGGCTACAGTCCTGTGGACCTTAAACTTCTGAATAATATGTGCAGCTGTAGTCACAGGAACATCAAGCTGCTTGGAGATGGTCTTATAGCCTTTACCTTTAACATGCTTGTCTATAATTTTCTTTCTAATCTCCTGAGACAACTCTCTCCTTAGCTTTCTGTGGTCCATGTTCAGTGTGGTACACACCACCATACCAAACAGCATAGTGACTACTTTTCAGCCTTTAAATAGGCAGACTGACTGATTACAAGCTTGAAGACACCTGTGATGCTAATTACAGGACACACCTTAGTTTAACATGTCCCTGTGGTCAAATCATTTTAATCTTTTCTAGGAGTACCATCATTTTTGTCCAGGCCAGTTTCATTATTTTGTTTTTTAAAATGATTCTGTTGAACCACGATTCAAAAGCAACGTCTGATTTTCATTAGTTAATTTTCAGTATTTTTTTTTATTATTATTACTTTTGTCAGTTTCAAGTCACTTCAGTGACCATTGTGGGTTTTTCTTCCTTTAACGGTAGGGTACCAACAAATATTTCCCATGTCTGTTTTTATTCAAGATCTTACCTGTCCCATCAGGTGTGGCTCTGACGAAGGTCGGCAGCATCTTGACAGATGCCCTGTGGTGTGAGTGTTTCCCCAGACCCCGGCTCATATCTTTCTTCAACAGAGCAGAGACCTGACGCAGCTTCTCCAGAGACAGAGAGAACTTATCCAGGTACACCTGAACCTGAACAAACACGGACATGAAAAAAAAAAAAAAATATCCTTTCTGTGAATAAGGTGTCAAACAGTAATGTTACATCTTTTTCATTTTAAATAAAAAATCAGAAAACTTCAGTTGAATAATTTGTTATATTAGGGGGGTGAACTGGTTCATATGGGACATTTGTTTTATGTACAATCTCTTTAATGTCTGAGTAACTGGATGTTTGCAAGGCTCACTTGCAAAATATATCCTTTACCAGATTAATTTTTACTTAAAAAAGCATCAACCTAGTAATTAAATAAAACAGCACATATCCTTGGTCATACTTCTAAGTTGACAGTTCAAAAAAGGAAAACATAAAATAATTTTAAAAGGCAAACAATAAAGGTCATAATAAAGAAAATGAATTAAAGGGGGATAAAAGTCTTGACAAGCAGAACAAAAATGCTCTGCACATGTTTTTGATTTACTTTCTCATTAAATATTTTAATCAGAAAAATGTAAAGTCTTATGATGCACAAACCCTGACATATATCATTTTTTAATTTCAAATATTTTTGCTTGAATAACTCAAGACCTCATAAAGTGGAAGTCCCTGCAAGTTATGGAAAGGTAAATGCCTTCAGAGCATGTGAAAAAGTTAAATTTAAATATTAAATGAAGTAGCAGAAAATACAATCATTTTATGACCTGTACTACTTCTAATTAACCAATAAATACATAATTAAAATAAATTCAAAAAATGAAAAAAGAGCTGCATGCCATCCACACTAAATGGGAGTCTCATAGCGTTCTACTTGGTTTAGCCTTAAAGAAAATGTTTGAGATCTGCAGCAAACCAAACAGACTATGGAAATTAAAACTAAACAAAGCAATATAGTAGAGATCCACAAGATGGCAGTGTTTTGTAAAACTCTGCAGATTTTCCTCTGCAGCTGCATCAACTGATGTAAACCTTGAGACCATACTGAAAAGTCAGTAAAAGTTCATTTACATCTCCTGCTCATACTGAACTACAGTGTCATTCCCTTCAGAGGCAGGCAAGATAATAAAAATGTTCCAGCTGAAGCATTAAATCTATTATTTATACTATGATGACGCTCTGCAGAAATTCAGGCGACAGATACTTACATAAACTTTTTTGAATGAACTGAGACAGGGTTTTCTATTCTGAGGCCACTGATTGGCTACAAGACCAGATGATTTTTAAGTTTCAACTGGTTTTAGAAAAAGTTGGGAGACCCCAGAAAAGGGGACAGTATTATCAAATCCAACGGCGTTGTGATGATTTCACTATGGAGATTGGTGGGGCACGCCGGTGTGCCTTTGATGGAAGTCTAGACGTGCCTAAAAATTTTCAATTTTCCTTTATCAGTACTGAATTCATCAGGTGCACAAAAATATACCACTTTTTGCAGGAGCGGTCTGAAAAGTAACATTTGCTGAATCAAACCAAAATGCTGTAACTTTTTAACTATTGGCTTTAATAAAAAGAACCTCTTCACGAGTAAAACATCAATGGTAGAAATCCCCTTCACTTTTCTTCTTAATAAGCTGCCATACTGCAAATTATGATATGTTCAAGGGCAACCTAAAAATGACAATTGGTGAATTTAACTGGAATATCACCATCATTTGTTTAAATCAGAAAAAAGAAAAAATATGTTTTAAGTGTGAAATTTAAAATAAACGAGTTGTTAAAAAAAAAAAGTAATGAACAGTTAAGTTGTTTAGTTTTGTATGATATTAGTAGATAAAAATAAAGGTTTATACTGATCAGTATCTTGCTGTAACATGCATTGTCAAGGCCTATTAGAATACATATTCATATGGTGTGCCTTGAGATTTTGGCTTGAGCTTTGGTGTGCCTTGGAAGAAAAAGATCGAAATCCACTGATCTAGAGACATGAGAACTTATAGAAACTCATATGAAGTCACTTCAAACATGACTTCAGACTGACCATGAATATGGTGGCTCAATTCAATGAAAAAGATGAAGACATTTTTCTTATGTTGTTGTCATTGTTCAAAGCCAGGACTGAAAAGATAAAACACACTCATTTGGTTTATTATTGGGCTTTAATGCCTTCATAGGAGAGATGGGATAAAATATAGGGCCAGAAACTAGGAAGACAAAGAGAGTGTAGGGAACAACATGCAGGAAAAGCACCAAATGCAACGTCCAGGCCAGTGAGCCATGGAAAATTATCCTGCTATTAAACGTCATGCCCTGTCATTAAAAGCAAGTTTAAATAATGCTGAAAAGCTAAGACTAAAGGGAAGATTCATGATGAATGTCTGATCTGGACAGGTAAGCATGGCTTAACTTTAGAGTAGTAAGATGTTTTGACTTTAAATGAGAGACATACAGCTGCTTAGCTTTGTGTTTTGGTGGTACACGCTCCTCTGTTCCTGTGGAATCAGTAGATTTGGAAGCTGTTCCTTCAGGAAGAGGCCGGGCTGGTACAACATTTAATGATCCTCAGGAGAAAGCAACAATAATTCACATTTCTCTTCCTGTTCTTTCTGCTTCCTTCAAGGATGGTAAAACCCAGCACAGATTTGAAAATCCACAGCTACAACAGACTAAGTCTGTCATTAAAAACAAAAATTATAACCTGAAGAACCAAAACAGTAATACCCAAGCAAGAAATACAACACAGAGCATCAGAGAGAACAATGCAGGACCCCAGCAACATAAAAAGACAGCAGGAGAATGACTGATGTGCGATGTGAAGGTAGTAATAGTTTAAAAGGAAACCTCAATTTTAAGAAACTGTGTGAAAATGAAGAGTAAATGCAGATCTATCTAAAGGGTGGATTTGTGGAACAGCTTGAAAAATAAATTAAAGCAAACAAAATCTTGATTCAGTTAAATATATTGTATTAAACTTTTATTTTTGATATTTATAACAATGACACAGGACTATAATACCCTGTTGAATACAATGATTTATGTATTTTCTTTGGTATTGATGCAGGATGGATGTTTGCATTGAATATTTGCTGGGGAAGAATAAAATAAGTGTCAACTTCATCCCACTCTTTTTTGAACATGTAAGCCTAATTTCTGTTCAGGTGAAACATGTAGCTATCACTATTAAAATAATAATAAAAGATAATGAAGGAAATAACAAAGGATAAATGGAGTAGGAACGAAGAAAACAAAAAATAGAATGATACTGTGACAAAATTGTCAGACCAAAATAGATACAAAAGAGATGATGATTAATTATACGTGTATCCCTACACATTACTACACATACCCACATGCATCCATGCTCAGCATGTACGTATGCAGACACACATACATACAATAATTCCAATGAAGTTGGAACATTGTGTAAAATGTAACCAAAATGGAATACAATGGTTTGCAAATCTTTTTAAACCTATATTCAATTGAATACACAACAAAGACAAGACATTTAAGGTTCAAACTAATAAACTTGACTGTTTTTGGCAAATATTCATTCATTTGACGTGTTGCCTGCAGCATGTTTCAAAAGAGCTGGGACGGGGCAAGGCGGCCTATGGGAGGGGATAAAGGGTGATAATAATATTCCATAATATTATCATTTAGCAGAATCAATTGGATTTAACTGTTGGTCTCTCAGTGTTGGACTTGTATTGCCATTTGAGGACCAAAACAAAATTTGGGGTGGCAGCAAATGTGGGAAAAAATGAGGGGGTGGAGGATCTGGTTAGAGGATATGACTCCAACAATAAGATTTTAGAAGCCAAGCCAAAGTGGTAAATGTTGGTCAGAGGTACAAACAAGCGCTTCTGATGTAACACAGGGGTTTATATGACTAAATCACATACGGACATGGCCCCTCCAGGGTCTCTCGGGGGCCAACAGGTTAATTAGAAACAAGCATTGCTAAAGGGCTCAGTCATAGGGGGGAGGGTCACCACTTTGTGGACAACCGCATGAAAAAATAGTCCAGCAGTTTAAGAAGGTTTCTCAACACACAACTGCAAGGAATTTTGGGGTCTCATCATCTATAATCCATAATATCATCAAAAGATTCAGAGAACCAAAAGAAATTAAAAAAAGAAAGAAAGAAAAGTCACAAACTAACACTGAATGCCCATGACCTCCCGTAACTAAGGCAGCACTGCAATAAGAAAACCAGTATCATTTTGTAAAGGATATTAAACAAGTTACAACATGGCTTTAGGAGTGCCGCCTGCTTCTCTGGGCCCAAACTCATCTGAGATGGACCAACGCAAAGTGAAAAAGTGTGATGTGGTCTGGTGAGTCCACATTTCAAATTGTTTCCTGTCCACTGCTATTGCATTACAGGGGTGGTTTTGCCTCTACCAACCGGGCGCTGATGTTGATGTATAGCTCTATGGGCATAAACAGTGAATGTCGCAACTTTTCGTTTATGTTTTTGTTTGAAAGTGTCCTCAAGGCTCCTTTGGTAATCAAACAGCTGATGTTACTCTGGCTTTGTCGAATTCTTCATACTGACAGAGCTTATCCTCATGCACACTCCTAAATATTCAGCCTTATTTACGTCCGTACTGTACCTATCAGAAACAAATAAAAGTTGATCAATTTATTGTTCAATTTATTTTATTTCTCATTTCAACTTTCTAACTTGGTAACAGTACCCAAGGGGACGAGGCTTGGGATAGGGTCAGTTTGGTTTGATTGTGCTGTCAGTGTTCCCGTAGATTCACGTTTCCTCACCCAGATACACCATCCAAATCCTTCTGAACCCAGAGTAAGTCACTGCAGACACACCTGGAGAAAGCACACCCTCAAAATTTAGGAAACACGTCTGTATAGTTATGATGTGTCTTTTTTTATTGAGCGTCCTCTCATGTGTCTGTATATCCACATAGGTTCAGACTGGATCACAGTCAGGACAGCTTTATTGTCTTCACTCTGATCGTATCTGTAGATGTTTATCCTGCGAGCTCGCTCTGTTTAAACCTACAAAAACCTCAGACAAGTCACAACAGTCCTGCTGCCACAATCCTGAAAACATCTGATTCACATGATGATGAAGCAGAGAGGAATTCTGGGAACTAATCTCCCTATTCACACATGTGAAGTTATATAATTATTACTGTAGCAGATTTTTTTAAAACTAATTTCAAAAAGAGGAGTCATTGATTTCACAACACAAGCTCCTCTGAGGTAAGAGAGCGTGTAGAGACAGGGGCAGGGAGAAAAGGAGGAAATCATGAGTGACTGAGGTGAAGAAAGAGTTTAACGACACATAGAGCGAGACAAGGCCTGAGCTGACACGTTGGTGGAAAATTACAGCAGCTCAGCAGAGAAACATCAAATAAAAAGGAGGAAATATAGGGGAGGGTTTATCTGAATTCATGTTTTATGTCTGCTGCTCCAAACCTATTCAAAATGTAGATCCTGAGACTGAAACCTGAAATAAGGTATCAGGACCTACATTCCAAATATTTTAGCCTCTTATTTATCCCATTCCATACAAAGCCATTTCTAAGGCTTTAGGACTCCAGTGAACCACGGTCAGAGCCATTATCCACAAATGGAGAAAACTGGGAACAGTGGTGAACCTTCCCAGGAGTGGTCGGCCTACCAAAATTACACCAAGAGCACAACGACGACTCATCCAAGAGGTCAAAAGAACCAGAACAACATCTAAGAACTGCAGGCCTCACCTGCCTCAGTTAAGGTCAGAGTTCATGACTCAACAATAAGAAAGAGACTGAGCAAAAATGGCATCATGGGAGAGCTCCAAGGCCAAAACCACTACTGACCAAAAAGAACACAAAGGCTCGTCTCACATTTGCCAAAAAACATCTTGATGATCCCCAAGACTTTTGGAAAAATATTCTGTGGGCTGACGAGACAAAAGTTCAACTTTGTTGAAGGTGTGCGTCCCGTTACATCTGGAGTAAAAACAACACAGCATTTGATAAAAAGAACATCATAGCAACAGTCAGACATGGTGGTGGTAGTGTGAGGGTCTGGGGCTGCTTTGCTGCTTCAGGACCTGGACGACTTGCTGTGATTGATGAAACCATGAATTCTGCTGTCTACCAGAAAATCCTGAAGGAGAACGTTCAGCCATCAGTTTGTGACCTCAAGCTCAAGCTCACTTGGGTTATGCAACAGGACAACGACCCGAAACAGACTAGCAGTTCATGCTCAAAACCCTCCAATGTGGCTGGGTTAAAACAATTCTGCACAGAAGAGTGGGCCAAAATTCCTCTACAGCGATGTGAAAGACTCATCACCAGTTATCACAAACGCTTGATTGCAGTTATTGCTGCCAAGGGTGGCACAACTGACACAATAACAATTGGTCAGGGGTTTTTAACATATATATATATATATATATATATATATGTGTGTGTGTGTGTGTGTGTGTGTGTTTATATATATATATGTTTATATATATATATGTTTATATATATATATATGTTTATATATATTAGTGCTGGGCCGTTATCAGCGTTATCGTGCTGCGTTAACACGAGAGTCTTATCACGCGATAAGAAAATTCTCGCCGTTAATCTGTTTTCAAAGTTGGGTCTGAGAGTCAACATAGTGAGCAAGATATGAATTACACTTTGATATTGTACCGCGGTCCGCGGATAAAGCCCAGGAGGCTGTGATGGGGCCGAACACAGATGTATACCTGACCGCAACTCCGGTCAGGTATACATCATATACATCCGCGTTCGCCTGTGAATCAAAAGATCAAAACGTCCGCCGGCATGGCTGCTCCTGCGAAGCCCGGGTTGCTTCAGGGCAAGTTTTATTTCAAGAAGCTTGCCACTGGAGACCTCGACAAGTCTAAGGTTGTATGCACCTTGTGCAAAGCTGAGCTGGTTTATTGTAGGAGTTCATCGAGTCTGAAGTACCACCCAAATGCTAAGCATCCCTTAGCTGATGTGGAAAGTGCCCCGGGGACAAGTCACGTTCGTCAAACTACAATGTTTGACTACAACGGAGGAAAGACTGTCAGCTCCGCGCTGTCAGCTAAGCTAACGAGCTTCTTGGCGCAATGGATTGCCCTCAACTCCCGGCCTATCAGCGTGGTTGAAGATGAAGGGCTGGAGCTTCTTCTCCAGGCGGCCACAGGTGACCCGTCTTACAAATTACCCCCTAGGCGAACAATAATGAGAAAAATCGATGAACGGCACGCAGCAGAGAAAGCCTTGAAAGAGGAGAAGTTGGCTGAGGCTACTTGTGTGGCACTAACTGGAGGTCATTGGTCGTCTGTCAACAACGACAACTACCTTGGTGTTACTGTACACCTCATCGATGTCAGCTGGGAACTTCACTCGTTCGCTCTCGGTAAGTTACCTAATATATAGTAGGCTAATTTCTTTTTTTAATAGTCCATATAAGTTACCATGGTGAAGTTGGTTTCTGGTTGATATCCAACCGCGTATGTAATTTAGCTAATTCAACCAAACATTAATTCTAGCTAACGTCATTGACGTTTTGATAATTGATTACTGATTAGTTGCTGATTGTTAGTTGCCTACTACTGCTAGAAAACTTACTTTGATCTACAATTTCTGTCCCACTCTTAACATTAGGTGTGATGAAAACAGAGGAGCGTCACTTAGCAGAAGCGTGTGCCAGGCAGTTTCTCCACGTCGCTAATCAGTGGGCTATAGCTGACAAAATCACCACTATCGGAACAGACAGCGCTCCCAACATGATAGCAGCAGGGAGGATACTGCCATTCGAGCATTTACCCTGCACTGCTCATCTTGTACAGAGAGCCATTGTAATGTCACTTCGTGATGGTGGTTTTGATGGTGTACTGGCCAAGTGCCGTAAAGTGGTTGGACATTTCAAACACAGTCCGGCCAACTCAGACGAACTGAATGCCCAGCAAGCCTCCCTTGAACAATCCCAGGAGTCACTCATGCAAGACGTTCCAACACGTTGGAACTCCACCCTCGAGATGATCAAGCGCTTGAGGCGCAACAGAGATGCAGTGCACGCAACGCTGTCCCAGCAGAACCACAAGCTGACCCTCCCAACAAACGCTGAATATGAGAAGTTGGCAAAGCTTGAGGAACTGCTAGAGCCCTGCAGGTATGGTCTACAAAGATAGCGTGTTCATGAATTGGCTACAACTTATTTTAAAACTCACTTTGTATTTATGAAACGCTGGCCCATAACTTAAAAAAAAGTGTAATCAATGTTGAATGATTCAGCCAGTAAACGTGTGTGTGTGTGTGTGTGGTGCGTGTGTGTGGGTGTGTGTGTGGTGTGTGTGTAGGTACATCACTCAGCTCCTTGGTGGGGAAAAGTATGTATCCTGCTCTGTGGTTCTCTCTGCCCTGTGCCACCTTCAGCAAGCCATGAAGATCTCAGATGAGAATCCTGCCTACATTGTGCAATTCAAGGTTGCCTTCACCAAAGACCTCAACCAGCGGAGGGAGAAAACAAACTTGGAATGGCTGAAGGTCAGACTGACCAGAAGATAACTGTATTGTCTGATCAGTATAAACTTTTTTTAGCCAGTAGATTGGTCATTGAATAAATGAATGAGTTATGAAGAAATATGGAGATTGGATTTGAAAAGTTAATAAATTTTCACCACATTTTCTTTCTTTCTTTCTTTCTTTTTTTTTAATCAAAGGTGGCAACTGCTTTGGATCCACGATTTAAGGACCTCAAGTGCCTACCCAAAGCAGAGAGGGAGCCAGTGTGGGCAAAGCTTGATGAGTTGGTGAGGGGAGAAGAATCTGCTCTGCAGTTGCCCAGAGAGGAGAACCCTGAGCCACCCAAGAAGAAAATAGCCCTGCTACTGATGGGATCAGAGTCAGAGTCAGAAGAGGAGACACCAATAAACAATGCTGTAGAGAGGTACAAGGTGGAGCCCAGTGCTACCTTGGAGCAGTGTCCACTGAAGTGGTGGTCAGAGCACAGTGCTGTCCATCATCAGATGGCCCACATTGCCCGGAAGTACTTGGGGACTCCTGCTACTACTGTTCCATGTGAGAGGCTGTTCTCATTAGCAGGCCATATTGTACAGAAGAGGCGAGCTAGTTTATCACCAGACAATGTGAACAAGCTGGTCTGTCTGAGTGACTGGTGGAAGAAGTAGAGGTTGGACTAACTCAAGCCATGTCACAAAACAGTTCTTCATGACCTCTTATGTAGGCCTAGTTGTTAAATTGATGTCATATTGGCCCAGAAATGGGGGTTGTTCCTCTGCTGTTCATTACAGGTTTGTCCACATGGGGACAGGATTGTTCAAATTGTCTACTGGCTACGTACTAGTGAAATTGCTTACTGGTCATTTTGTTTTTGACTTAATAAACAATTGCATTAATACAAGTACATCTAACTGAACGTTATTTAATATTTTTGTTATCACTTATCATAGTAGAGCAGCTTTATTGAGCAGGTTTTGATGCATTTTCAAATCAGGAGATGGGCTCCTGCTCTAATTGACCAGCTGGCCTGAGAAACCCGTTCTCAAGGACTTACTTCTGGTCATTATTTAAGTAGCACACACATTTTCATAAGACTTCAAATGAACCATTTTAATCTAGATTAATCTAGATTAACTCCAAGATTGCTGTGAGATTAATCTAGATTAAAAAAAATAATCTATGCCCAGCACTAATATATATACATATATATAGTAATAATTTACTCAGGTTGTCTTTGTCCAATACTAAAATTTGTGTAATGATCTGAAACATTTCGGTGTGACAAATATGCAAAAAAATAAGAAATCAGGAAGGGGGCAAATACTTTTTCATATATATATATATATATATATATATATATATATATATATATATATATATATATATATATACACACATATATATACATATATATAGATAGTTAGTTAGTTAGTTAGTGATTTTATTTCATTCATATATCTGAAATAAAACATTTTCATACCAGCATATAAGCATATAATTGAATGAAAAGGAACAGAAAGAAGAAAAATCTTATATTACCTGCCCCTTTTACACACATAAAAAAATATTTCAAAAACAACAAAACAACAACAACATAATGATCAACATAATTCGCAACAACAATAATAATAAAATAAAACAGCCGTCATCAACACTGCTGGTCTCAAATCCTTTATGATTCTCAATGACAACAACAACAAGCAACAACAACCAAAATAATACTAATAATGATAATGTTTGTGAGATTTCATCAATCACAAAACTGGTAATGGTACTTACTTATCATACTGCCCTTTAATGTTCTTTTAAATGTAAATTTTGATATGGATTGTTAAATTTCTTTGGTTAGATTATTCCATAAATTAACCCCTTTAACAGAAACACAACAACCCATAATTTTTGCCCTAATTTTTTTTTTTTAAATCTCTATTCCTTTAAAATTATAATTACTTTCTCTTTTTCCAAATCTTTTCTGAAGATTAATGGGTAACCATCTTTTATGTGCTTTAAACATAAATTGCAAGATACAATAATCTACTAAATCATAAAATTTCAACACTTTTAACTGAAGAAATAATGAGTTGGTTGGATCTCTATATTGTTTTCTAGTAATTAATCAAATAACTCTTTTTTGCAAAATAAAAATAGACTTCAAATATGTTTTGCAGGCATTTCCCCAAACTTCAACACAGTAGGTCAGATATGGAACAATCATAGTATTGTATAAAATATACAATGCTTCATTATCCAATGAATCCTTTACCTTATGTAACATTGCAATTACTTTTGATATTTTTACCTTAGTATAATTTAAATGTGATTTCCAACTCAAATTCTCATCTAACAAAACACCTAGAAACTTAGTTTCCTTCACTCTCTTAAGCTCAGTACCATCTATACTAGTTGAAGCATCAGTGTCTTTACCTCTTTTACTAGATATCATACAATTTGTTTTTTTCCAGATTAAGTGACAATTTGTTTACATCAAACCATATTTTTAGTCTTTTAAATTCTTTTTTAACCACATTCAGCACCTGTGTCAGATCTTCCCCAGAGTAAAATAAGGTTATATCATCCACGACCAAAATACATTTAAGCAGTTTGGATACATGAACAAAATCATTAATGTACAAAATAAACATTTTTGGCCCAAGGACCGACCCTTGAGGGACTCCACACTTGATATCATATAATTCTGATTTTACATCATTCATCTGCACAAACTGCTTTCTATTTTCTAAATAACTTGAAACCCAATGATGTGCCACCCCTCTAATCCCACATTTACTAAGTTTACGAAGAAGTATGGTGTGATCGATGGTATCAAAGGCCTTTTTGAGATCAACAAAAATACTAACTAAATAGTGTTTCCTGTCAATTGCAGTAGATATTTCTTCAGTTAGTTCCATAAGTGCCATTGATGTAGAATGACTAGTTCGCAATCCATCCTGACTATTACTTAAAACCTTATATCTGTTTATAAATTGGTCTAACCTACTTACAAATAATTTCTCTAATATTTTTGAAAATTGTGGAAGCAAGGATACTGGCCTGTAGTTGGAAAAACATGTTTTTCTCCATGTTTGTAAAGGGGAATAACTTTTGCTATTTTCAATTTTCTGGAAAAACCCCTGTTGAAAATGATAAATTACATTTATATGTAAATGGTTCGATAATCAGTTCAATTATGTTCTTAACTAATATCATGTCCATACCTACATATATACGCACTGTTTTATGAAGCAAAAAAAGAAAATCATAAAAAATTGAGATACAAGGTTTGTGCTCAACAGCAACAAACTATGCTTGCTGTAATATTGTCCTAATGTACAAATGTACCATAATTTAAATCATCATCACTGAATATCCTGTTGACAAATCAGAAGGTTCATCGATTACAGAATACAATGTTGGCTGTTTGACATGAGTCTAGTTCAGAAGAACATCTCCTGTCTGCTAAGTAATGGTCGATCAATGTTGGAAACTTTATTTACTCATGGTGGATTCCTGGTGGGTCTTCATCAAAAATATTGATTGAAAAATATGAAGCATACATGCCTTGAAGAAGTGTCTTGAGATAACATTTGTCATGACCTGACTATATATTTGTGTTTTAGATGCTGTCTGGATACTGCACCATTCTTCTGGCGAGCAGGCAACAATTCATTGTCTTGCCCTCTTTCTGACTCTATCTGTAAACAAGAGGTTTACTGAACTAAATCAAACAAAAGCAGACTTGTATTATCCTCAGGTGACTCCTACCTTGCTGAGTGTGTCTGGAGGGATGCCATCCAAATGTAGATGTGCTGTGTCTCCGCTCATTTTGGCCTTTTTGTAAACCTTTGTGATTCGTCTTTGCTTCTGCGTTGCTCACCTGCAAAGTTCAGTTCACACAGATGACAAAACATTAAATCTTATTCAATGTCTCATTAGACACGTAATGAAATAATCCAAAGGCAAAGTAACTGGTTTTGGTGTTTGGAGGTTTAAGTTTAAGAATAACTGCTCCAGACATGACAGCTCTGTACATATTACTGAACAAAACCTTAAAATCAGATGAAGATGTCAAAGAACATATCTATGGCAGCATGTTTTTGACTGAAACTTTGTCCACTATGCTGCCATCCGTCTTGACTAGAAGACTCTTAAAAAAGATTTTTACCTAATTGAGGCTGTCCAGTTTAAATAAAGGTTAAAGGTCATATGTCTTGATGTGTTTGACCATGTATATCATGTCCTGTCCTTATGATAATGAGCTCTGCACTGATTGGCTGCTCAATTTATGTCTGATGGGAGTGGGGAGGAGGGGTAACAGGACTTTAGGCCTTTCAAACAGTCTGTCTGAGACAAGCAGAAAAGACACAAGCACCTACCCTCAAAGAAATCTCTCTCTCTCTCTCTCCCCATCTATCTATATATATGTGTGTATATATATATATATATATATATATATATATATATATATATATATAATGCTTTCACACAGTTAACATGGTCTAAATAAAGCTCAAACAATTGTGGTTGTCTACCAGCTGTGTTTGGACTCACCTTTTATCAATATTTGCGTTGGAGTAGATCCTAATAATATAGTTTTTCAGGAGCTGAATGTTTGCCCTTCAGGGCTGGACTCTGTCCTGTTTAATTCTCCTTTTGAAGAAACTGAAGCATGAGGATGTGAGACTTCCTAAAGAGCATGTTACGTTTTTTCTTCAAACACATCAACCTCCTTTCTGTGTGCATAAAACTTTAGCACTTAAAACTTCTAAGACCTCAGACAAAGTAAAAGGAAAACTTGAGGTTTCTCCTGTCGGTGACATAATCTTCCACTGTGAACATCCCTGCTGCACAGTAGCCTGAAAGGTCTAACAAGGTAACATGTAAAAACAACAAGTTTGACACAAGTATGCACCATTGAATGGTTGTGTCTTTAACATGTCTTCTTTGAGTGTTAAATTACCTCTGTGAACAAGAAAAAAAGTCGGTGGCATTAGGACCCCGCCCTCACCCTCTGTTTACAGTGGCAGGAGCTGCAAACAATCACTTGCTCCACCATTACGCTAAACAGACCTACCAGTGTGACGTACAATACAATTAATTTGTCATCAGGTTAAGACCATTGGCTATGAGTAGCAAGTCAAGCGCAGGGCAGAGATGACAGAATGAATGCAGAGTTGTTGACAACATGGCACTGAGCAGTAGCCTTGTAGAGCAGACGGACGTGCCTGATTCTGAAATCATGCATATCCTTCTTGCCAGCCTCCATTGTCCAACAACTTCACTCCGCTGGAATCTTATCGGCCCAATCAGGGAAGAGAGGCGGGAGCTGCGGACGTGACGACAATGGCGGCTTCTGAACCGGTCTCAATGTCTTCGTGTTTTTTTACTATCAGAAATGGACTCAATTTATTCTTTAAAGGAGGAGGAAAGAACGTCACTTGAAGCTTGTCTTCCGAGAAGTCATGTTTTTGCTCTTCTCCTGACCGGGGATCACTGCTGGGAAACTGGGAGAGAACGTGGAAATCAATCCACGGACATGCCGGTTAGTCTATGGTTGTCATGGTTAATAGCGATACTTGGCGAAATAATCTCTCCTCAGAAGTTTACCGGGAAAACTTGGTAGGGATTGTCTTTGGCGAGGTTCGTGTCACATATAAGTGTTAAATGATACATCTGTGTGGTATAATTTAACGTGAAACGATAGTCTTCAGGTAGTTTAAGCTAACGGCTAACGGCTGTAGCGGCTAACTGTTGTTAGCCGTTAGCTGTTGTTAGCCATGCTCATTGTGGCTCAGCGGCACTGTCACTGCCTCTTGCCCTGGGAATCGTGAGTTCAATCCTCGGGAAAGGAAAGGAAGTAGCCATTAGCCATAGCGGCTAACGGCCGTCAACTGTTGTTAGCCGTTAGCCGCTATGTGTAGTGTTGCTTGATGTGGATTGGTCTGTGATGAGTGTGACGAGCCGAACGATTGTCCAATCACAAGCTGTTGTTGTTTTTGAAGGTTCTGCCCCTGAAAACATTCTCGAACGGCTCCTTCCCAGATGGACTAGTGAAATATTTCCAATATGTAACTGTCCATCTAGCGTGTCAGGTTAACTGAGCAGCACCAAACTGACCAATTACCCCGGAGTAGACCGGTCAATCAGAGCGGCCTGGGCCACATGGGGAAGGGAGCCTTAAAGTGACAGGGGCTTGAATAGGGAGTAAATACAGCTGATTTAGGGGTACTCAGGATGTGAAGGTTTGTTGAACATTAGTGATTGTGACAAAACTCTAGCAGTCATCAAAACTGGAACCTAAGTTAAGGCGAATTTTGGGCTCTTTCAGGGGACAGGTTCGGTGTCTCATATACTTTAAAACCCAGAGCGAACAAAGACTTCATCTCACATGCCAAATCATTATCTGGGTCACTGGTAAGGCTCAGATTTCAGTTTGTTTTAAAACTGATGACAATCAAACGAGGAAAGAAAAGTTTCTGTTAAAGCAACACTTAAGAACTTTCAGTTTTCGTTGATTATGGCGGCGCCGGTGGACAAAGGCGGTAGTGTTTTGCCTGAGGGAGGACCACATTTCCCATGAGGCCCAGCGCATAGCGCCGTAAAATCCTGATCTCCCAGTCACCTGCAGTTGGACTGAACTACATTTCTGTTTCCAGCGGCTGTGTGAAGGATGAATAGCGACGAGGTAATGAATCTAATTGTGGCTAAACAATATCATATGACGATGTTGAAAATAAACGTGTAACTTTGTTTTGTACCGTATCCCCCCCCCCTTAACTGACTCGTCAGCGACTGACGCGCTGACGAGTTGTAGAGCCTTGAAACCGATAAATAAAACGCTATGTTGGCTAATTTCACAGTAAACACACATACAGATCCCAGCAGGAGGAAGCTACTTACTAGTCCAGCAGGAACAGATCCAAGGCAGCGTCGGTCGGAAATCCCTCCTTGTCTTTGAGCTCACGCCAGCGAGTGAAAGCTGGGCCAGTGTTAATCCTTGACTGTCCTTTTATCCGGGTAGCCTCCCTCTTTCTTTTTTTTTTGTCTCCTCAGACAAAACTTTTTGTTTCTTCGTTTGTTTTGCAGCTTCTGCCATGATAGCACTAGTTGCGCATAGGCGTTCGACTCAACTTCCGTCTTTGTAGCGAATGGGGAAAGGGGGAAGTGATGTATGCGGTAAAGCAGTCAGCACATTTGTAGTCTTTTTGTGTGGCAGGTTTCCTGCCACCCTCTTCAAAGTTGCTTAGTGCCAGTGAAAGCGATACAGACCCCCCCAGGCCATGACAGAGGTGTCATTCAACTAGTTGTAAGTCGATGTTTCATCACAAAAGTTATGAAAATATTTTATGAAGGCTGAAAAGTTACTTAGTGTTGGTTTAAAGAAATGAAGAATCACTCAGAATCCTTTATTTCTGCAGGATTATGTGGTTCTGTTAAGATTAAACTGCTGAGTCATCATCTGAAATAATGAAAAGCTCACTGATGCCCTTAAGAGGAAGATGCCTTTATTTCACTTCCATCTGTTGTTCACTATCAAACTGAATCTTTATAGACGTAATAAACAATAGTAAACACATAATCAGAGTGAAGTGGATGAATTGGTGCATCAGGGGTGAAATTTTTATTTGACATCATTGTCATGTGAGTTTATTCTCTAAAGCAAGTTTCTGTCTTGGGATCTCTCCTCTGTGGTAGGGATGGAAATCTCCATCCCCAGGACGATACTATATGCATCTCTATCTGTAGGCTACGGTACGATACACTAACGATTTACATGAAGCATCTACCAATTCAGGACGATACTGTGAGGATTCAGTGAATCCTCAGCAGTCTGCTCTCCCCCTCCCTCACGGATTCCCTCTAACTTTCTCCTGCATGGGCGGAGTCCTCCGCTCGGCAGCTGCACACCTGCTTCCTATCTCACCTCATCAATCCTCCCTACATAAGACGGCTCCTGAGATGTCTTCTTCACGGGAGTATTGCACGCTTCACCTCGATTTGTGCTAAGCCTCGTCTCATTCCTCTCAGCATTTGCTGCTCAGGCTTCTTGCCTGTCTTTACCCCGTCCAGGGGCGCTCTTATGCCTTTCGAGGCTTGTTTTGCTTCTCGTGTTTTTGAGCTTCAGAATACTAACCATCTCCCTCTGCTCCCTCTTTTCCAGGTCTCCACGAGCCCTCACCACCGCAGCCCTTTTCTCACTGTTTCACTTACCTGTGTTGAACTCTGGAGCCTGGTCTCAATAAACCCTGTTAAAACTCCTCCTGCTTGCTTCCTTTGAGCTTTTGGGTCCAACAATACAACTCCTGGTCATATCCTGACAGAAATACTCCCGCCAACGATGGAACCAGCCAAAGTGGAGCAACTCAAGGAGGCAATCCAAACCCAAGGAACACTCCTGGGTCAACATGAGAACATGCTAAGAGGAGTAGCTGGATCTCTGGAGGAACTCACACGTCAGGTGCTCCTGATTACCAATCAGCTCAGTGGCCTGTCTGCGGCTGCTGCAGGGAGCCACACGGTGAGTTCACCTCCATCGTCTTCCTCTGCTCCTCTCCCTCACTTTTCCAGTCCTATTAAGGAACCATTTGTTTGCCCCCCGGAGGTTTATTCTGGTGATTTTGGCTCTTGTAGCCGTTTTTTGTTTAACTGCCATTTAGTGTTTAAGATTCAGCCTTCCAGTTACTCCACCGATGAAGCTAAGGTTGCTTACGTGGTTAACTTACTTCAGGGCAGGGCAGCTAAATGGGCTACTGCATTATGGGAGGGAGAGTCTGACATACTTTCCTCTTTTGATTTATTCTCTGTTCAATTAAGACAAGTTTTCGATCATCCCATTCAAGGACAGGTGGCTTCCAAAAGGTTGTTAGCTTTAAGACAAGGGTCTCAATCTGTAGCTGACTATTCAGTGGACTTTCAAATTTTGGCTAAGCAGTGTGGGTGGGATGATCAGGCTCTCAAGGCCCTCTTTATCAACGGGTTATCAGAAGAATTAAAGGATGAATTGGCAACCCGGGATGATCCCCACAGTCTTCGTGAGCTTTATTCTTTATGTATCAGGTTAGACAATCGTTTGAGGGAGAGGAGTAGAGAGAAGTTTTTTAAGACCCGCCGTGTGGCTCCCTCTCCTGGCTGCGAGCGGTCGTCACCACTTCCTGCTTCCACCCTTCCTGTTCTGCCTCCGACAACTCCCCCTGCTGCCGTGGAGGAGCCCATGCAACTGGGCAAAACCCGACTCAGCCACAGGGAGCGCCAAAGGCGTCAAGCCGAACACCGCTGTCTTTACTGTGGAGGAGAGGATCACACACTGCCCAACTGCCCTAATCAACCAAAAGACCGGACTCAACTCTAGAGAAGAGCGTAGTGGTGAGTCGGACCTCCTCTTCCCCCAGCTCTTCCTCCAGATCCAGTTTTCCAGCTCAGCTTAAGTGGTCCCAAAACTCCGTCCAAGTCTCCCTATTCCTTGATTCTGGTGCTGATGATAATTTTATTGATGAAGATTTTGTTAAAATTCATAACATCCCTGTTACCACACTCCCTCATCCCAAGAGAGTTAATGCGTTAGATGGACGTGTTATAGCCAATGTTACCTGCTGCACCACCCCTATCACTCTCCTACTTTCCGGTAATCATTCTGAAACCATCACCTTTTTTGTCATTCCCGCACCGCACTCCGCACTCATTCTAGGGCTCCCTTGGTTTCAGGTTCACAGTCCCCACATCAATTGGGCCACTCTCTCTATTGTCAGTTGGAGTGCGTATTGCTACTCTAACTGTTTGCGTTCAGCCTCACCTCAGTCCTCTGTCCTGGTTAAGTCACCGCCTCTTGCTCCGGATTTATCACTAGTACCCCCCATTTATCATGATTTAGCTCCGGTGTTTAGCAAAGATTTGGCCCGTGAGTTACCCCCTCATAGACCATATGACTGTGCTATTAACCTGCTCTCTGGCGCCCCCCTACCCTCCAGTAGGCTTTACAACCTTTCCCGTCCTGAGAAAGAGGCCATGGAAACATATATCACTGAGTCTTTAGCTGCAGGTCTCATTCGTCCCTCCTCATCTCCTATCGGTGCAGGGTTTTTCTTTGTCGAGAAGAAGGACGCGTCCCTTAGGCCCTGCATAGATTTTCGAGGATTAAATGATATCACAGTAAAAGACAAATCCCCCCTTCCGTTAATCGACCCCTCCTTTGATCCTCTTTCCCAAGCTCAATTCTTCACAAAATTAGATTTAAGAAACGCTTATCATCTCATCAGGATCAAGGAAGGAGACGAATGGAAGACTGCTTTCAACACCCCCCTGGGCCATTTCGAATATCTGGTCATGCCTTTTGGCCTCACCAATGCCCCCGCAGTTTTCCAGACGTTCATGACAGACATCTTCAGGGACATGCTCCACCGCTTCGTGTTCATATACCTCGATGATATTCTCATCTTCTCCAGAAACCTCAAGGAACATCATCAACATGTTCGCCTGGTGCTTCAACGTCTCCTGGAAAATCGTCTGTTCGTCAAGCCCGAGAAGTGTGAATTCCACACCAGATCAGTGAGTTTTCTGGGCTACATCGTGGAGGCTGGACAGTTGCGTCCGGACCCTGGCAAGATCCGGGCAGTAGTTGACTGGCCCACACCTACCTCCCGTAAAGAGCTGCAGCGGTTCCTGGGGTTCGCTAACTTTTACCGGAGGTTCATCAGAGACTACAGCAAGGTGGCAGCCCCTCTCACCAAACTCACATCAATAAAACTCCCCTTTGTCTGGTCAGAAGAGGCCGAGAAGGCCTTTTTAACACTCAAGGGACTGTTCTCATCTGCTCCTCTGCTCCTGCATCCGGACCCCACTCGTCAGTTTGTGGTGGAGGTGGACGCCTCTGAGTCAGGCATAGGTGCCATCCTCTCACAACGGGACCCCCAGACCCAAAAGCTCCATCCCTGCGCTTTTTTTTCACGCCGTCTTTCTCCTGCAGAACAAAACTATGACGTGGGCAACAGGGAGCTGCTAGCGGTGGTGGGGGTTCTTCAAGAGTGGAGACACTGGCTGGAAGGTACGGAAATTCCTTTTATTATTTGGACTGATCATAAGAACCTAGCTTACCTGAAGTCTGCCAAGAGACTTAATCCTCGACAGGCACGATGGTCCCTTTTCCTCAGTCGTTTCCATTTTTCCCTGTCCTTTCGACCTGGGTCCAAAAATACCAAACCTGACGCTCTCTCCCGAGTCTTCTCTCACCCCTCCTCTGAATCTCCTACAGACTCAACCATTCTTCCTCCCTTCTGTGTTGTCGGGGCCGCTCAGTGGGAGATTGAGGATAAGGTCAAGGAAGCTCTCACCCATCACCCTGCTCCTGGCGGTGGGCCCCCCAATCGATTGTTTGTTCCGGAGGACATGAGATCAGAAGTGTTAGTGTGGGGACACTCTTCTAAGTTGGCTTGTCATCCAGGTGCTAAAAGAACCCTTTCCCTCATCCAACAGAGGTTTTGGTGGCCCAACATGGCTCGGGACACCAGGGAGTTTGTCGCCGCCTGCCCAGTCTGTGCCAGGGGCAAGTCCTCCCACAAGTCCCCTGCTGGTCTGCTGCGCCCTCTGCCTATCCCGAACCGTCCGTGGTCCCACATCGCCGTAGACTTCATCACCGGACTCCCCCCCTCCCAAGGTAACTCTGTCATTCTCACTATAGTGGATCGTTTTTCCAAGATGGTGCACTACATCCCTCTGGCGAAGCTGCCTTCTGCCCTGGAAACTGCCAACCTCCTCATTACTCACGTGTTCAAACTACATGGAATACCTGCAGATATTGTCTCTGATCGAGGTCCACAGTTTTCATCCCGGGTATGGAGGGAGTTCTGTCGGGCTTTGGGCGCAGCGGCCAGCTTATCCTCCGGCTACCACCCTCAGACCAACGGCCAGACTGAGCGGGCCAACCAAGACCTGGAGAGTGCCCTCCGCTGCGTGGCAGCACATCACCCCGTGTCCTGGAGTGACCATCTCCCATGGGTGGAGTATGCCCATAACTCGCTCACCAGCTCTGCCACGGGTATGTCACCTTTTCAAGCCTGCTATGGCTATCAACCTCCCCTCTTCTCTGAGCAGGAATCTGCGGTCTCGGTCCCATCAGTTGGAGCCCACATCCGACGCATAAAAGAGGTCTGGAGGAGGGCTCGCGCAGCACTTACCTCGTCGTCGGCACGGAACAAGCTGAATGCGGACCTTCATCGCTCTCCGGCTCCCTCCTATCGACCTGGCCAGATGGTTTGGCTCTCCTCTCGGGACCTGCCCCTCCAAGTCGACTCAAGTAAGCTGGCTCCTCGTTTTGTTGGTCCATTCCCTGTAGAAAAGGTTATTAATGACACCGCTGTGAGACTCAGGTTGCCAGCCTCCATGAAGATCCATCCCACCTTCCACGTCTCCCTCCTGAAACTGGTTGCCACCAGCAACCTGAGCCCTCCGGCCGAGCCCCCTCCACCCCCCCTGCTGGTGGATGATCATCATCGTCTCTAAGATCCTGGATGTCAGGCCCAGGGGTCGTGGTTTCCAGTACCTGGTCGACTGGGAGGGGTATGGCCCGGAGGAATGGTCTTGGATCTCCAGGAAACTTATCCTGGACGACGCCCTCCTGAGAGACTTCCATGCAGCGCACCCTGAAAAGCCTGGAAGGACGTCAAGAGACGTCCGTCGAGGGGGGGGTACTGTGAGGATTCAGTGAATCCTCAGCAGTCTGCTCTCCCCCTCCCTCACGGATTCCCTCTCAACTTTCTCCTGCATGGGCGGAGTCCTCCGCTCGGCAGCTGCACACCTGCTTCCTATCTCACCTCATCAATCCTCCCTACATAAGACGGCTCCTGAGATGTCTTCTTCGCGGGAGTATTGCACGCTTCACCTCGGTTTGTGCTAAGCCTCGTCTCATTCCTCTCAGCATTTGCTGCTCAGGCTTCTTGCCTGTCTTTACCCCGTCCAGGGGCGCTCTTATGCCTTTCGAGGCCTGTTTTGCTTCTCGTGTTTTGAGCTTCAGAATACTAACCATCTCCCTCTGCTCCCTCTTTTCCAGGTCTCCACGAGCCCTCACCACCGCAGCCTTTTTCTCACTGTTTCACTTACCTGTGTTGAACTCTGGAGCCTGGTCTCAATAAAACCTGTTAAAACTCCTCCTGCTTGCTTCTTTTGAGCTTTTGGGTCCAACATACAACTCCTGGTCATATCCTGACAGATACGATTTATCTTCCTACCACGATGCAATCACAATGCAATCACAATGCAATAACAATGCAAATCTGTGCAAATTCAACTCAACTTTATTGTTCCTTCAAGAACATAAGCAGTATCATACTTATCATCATTAAGAAGATCTGTATTCATTCAAAAAATGAATACAGATCACTTACAGAAGGCTACTTAGGCGGTGAGGACTCTTGAGAATTTAACAGCTGAGAGATAATTATGAAAGTGAATTGACTGAAAATAATAATTCAAAATATATACATATAATAACATGACGTCGGATTTTACCAATGCAAAGCTTTTACAAGGCGATGCATCGTGGTTTCAGCCCAGTTTCTAATCCGATGCACACCACTCCAACCGATGCAATTTACCATAGACCCTTGCCACGATGCACTGATTGCGCATCGGATAAAATGCCCATCCCTACTCTGTGGGGTTTCAGTTAAAGTCCCCTGATGGGGGAATCAGGAGTACATTTTGGGACTAAAGATGATTACTCAAGAAAATCACTTCCTCATTTACAGACAAAACAAATGACCTGCACTCCACCAACACATGACTTCATGGTCAGATCAGGGACGTGAATTCACTAAGGAAGATTATTCCAGCACAAAAATCAACTTCATTCAGATTTAATTTTTGATTTAAAATTTAACAAATCTCTTGTCACACAGTCTACATAAAAATACAGATTCAGGTCCAGACTTTGGGACCATACATTTTATGGTATCTTCTTCATAGACAAAGTTTAATCATCAATTAAAGCTGCAGTATACGGTTTTTTCTCTTTTTTTTGTATCACTGGCCATAAAAAAATGACTTGTCAACGTCTTATTAGTGAGTCTGTATTAAGCCTTTCAGAAAGTCTAGCAAGAGACATGCACTTTTCAGACTATCAGGGCTCAGTTCAGCTACAGTGCTCTTATTGGATCTCGACTCAGGTATTTGCGTTTGTTTTATCTAAATGAGCTTCAGTGTTGTTTAGATTGCACAGGGTATGTTGATTTAGAAAGGGACGTGGTTTGTGGCTTTTTTTGTAGTTGCAAATACCTTATATCGGCATAATGTTACTGGCAGCTAAAGGCACACAAATATGAAGGATTGGTTGTTCATAAGTGAAGGGCTGTGGCCTGGAGTACGACCATGGAAGGGAAGGGGAGTAAAATTGCTTCCATGACAGTCTCATCCAAGCTACGTACCCCAGCATTAACGTTTCAGTAGGCTTCTAGCTATGGAGGGTATTGGTGTGATATCACATCAGCGGGGGTCAGCAGAGTTCTAGTGGCTGGGTGGCAAAAAGTACAGACTGGTGTCCAGCACTGGCGGTACGCATAATAAAGTAATCTTTTCCAGTACTGAAATGACTTTGTTAGTGAAATGTTGTAATGAAATGTGTTAGTTTTGCAGGACAAGTAGTCTGTTTTAAGTTACTTTATTCACAGAAGTAACTCATTACTGAATTAGAAGTGCTCAGAGAACACAAACCTCCATCATCGTACCTTTATGTGCCCATTTTTACAGTTTGTCATGAGCTTTTAAATTGCAACAGAAAGCATAATGGAAGAATATTTACAGTTTTTGTAATCATCATACAGTAAATCCTGTGATCAAACGCAGATGTGACATCTGTGAAGCTCCTGTTGATTGTGTTAGGGTTGGTTTTGGGTGGAGTGTCCCTTTTAAACCACAGAACAGGAGACACTTGAGGCTTTTTAGGCCCACTCACTGATGATGTCAGAACTATTGTGACTTCACCTGCACACCTCATCACAGTCACAGTCAGAGAATGCTGCCATCCCTGTTAACATCTCACGGCACTCACCTGACGGTTTGTTTATGGAGGGTGTTTATCGGCCATGCCCCCTCAGTGTGAATCTACTGTTTTTTCACTCTCTTCATCCCAGACTCCCTGTTTAAGTTTTAACATCAGGCTGCTTTGAAGCTACTCCGTAAACACTGAGTGAAGTAAATATCTTTGCTGAAATATATTTTTGAGCTGAACAGGCAGCTTTTTCATGATTTGGCAGCCATCCACAACAAATCTACCCCAATATGAGGTCCTTCACTGGTTACCTGAAAGCAGTCCAAGCTTGTAAACAACATATTTAAAGGCTCTGTAGTGTCTTTTGAGTCAAAATCGGGACCAGATTTAATGGCCTAGTATGTTTAACATAAAGAGGAATTTGACTCTGGTTCATTTTGCTTTTGATGAATAAACATGAAGATGTATATACACATAAATACGAATAGCAAAAAAGGGATAACATTTTTAGATACACTTAAAGTAGACTATGTATAAGCAGACATTTCAGTAGGAACTCCCAGGCTAATATAAACAAGCCTAATATCACATTACATACAAAGAGCTTAATAACAGCTGATTTATTACTGCAGATAATTTATATAAGGAAACAATGGCATATGAACCTGAAGAAAACCCAGGTTGATATGTATTTAATCTAAGTATGTAAAAATCCACCACCAGGGGGCTCTCAAACAAAATAATAACAAAGGATAGCTATCAGAGACTCAGAGATTGCAGAAAATATGAGACTGACCTGCTGTCAGCTTCAGCCACATTTACATAAAACTTATTGTTTCAAATGAATTATTGTTAACTTCTTTTGAAAAATTAAGAACTGTTTAATAAAATCTGCTTTAAACAGCAAACCAACTTTTCTGTGTCATAAGTGAATTTCATCTAAAGATAAAGAAAACATCTTAACAGTGAACTTTCTGGTTCACACTGTGTTCACACTAGCTCAGAGCTGAGAGGGTCCACTGTAAAGATGTGGTGAAAGACCAGACATCAGTTTGTTTCTGCAAACTGATTCACATCATGTGACAAAGGAAACGTAGGGATGGGCTGTGAATTCCATTTCACAGCAGTCAACAGTGCTGAATGGAGGTCTGATACACCTCTGTGCCAGACAGAAAGAGCACCCTGAGGAGATGGTGGGTAACAAGCAACAAGTTAGATTCCTCCCTAGAAACACCCCCCTTAACTCAGAATATCTACTCTGGAGGTCTGAAGATGAAGGTAGCCCCCATTTACCAGCTCTGGAAGGCATTTGCCCGAGATGCAGCATTATTCTCAGCTCCAGGATCTGAGTTCCAAGGTAAATAAAGCGCACCAAAAGTATACACTTGGTTGGGACGTGTCACTCTTGAGCTCTGAAGCTTTAGAGTGGTGCAGGAATGAGTCCAAAATGCAGTGAGTTAGCATTTTACACACTTCTGGTTCCCACATCCCAAAGCATATTAAATTTTAGAGCAGGTCCTTAGACAAATATGTGAAATAAGGTTTGTGATGGACACATGCAAACAAGATTTGCACGATTCATTTGCAATATATAAGTTTTGAAGTGTTGCTGTATTTTCAAAAGGATCATTGCTAAAGAACTGCAAACAAGGACTCCAAAATGGTTGGGGACACTAATATAATACTTCTTGACTGTTTAATAAATGATAATACACACCATAGCCACAGCCATGGACACTTACTTGATCAGGTCATTTGATTAGGAGGAAATTCACAGTTTATAGCATGTTGTTTTATGTTGGAGATGTGATAGCTGCTTCAAGTACAACCACGTTGTAGTTCCATGATTGCGTGATAATAGGTTTTTAATATCACCAATTATGTTTAAGCTCAAAAACTCATGAAAGTTAAATCAATCTGATGTCATGATGAAAAAAACTAGCAAGTTTCATGAACTTAAGTTTGCCATAGGACATATCATCAGCAATGATCCAAGAACACAGTAAATAAGCCCATACGTTTTTTAGTCAAGGGAACTAGCGCAATGCTAATTTCACAGTTGACCTACTAAAATACATTACCCTGCACCACTCAGTAACATCTGGCACTACATGTCATCTGCCTTCAGAGATCAGCCAATGGTAAAATTAAATTACAGTAGCTGGTTTCAACCTGTAGAGGGCAGTCTGTATGCATAAGTTAACACAGTACATGAAATTTGTTTATTTTGTTTTTACATGTCTGAATTTGCACAATGGTGGAGAAACAATAACTCTACATTTCAATTTAAATAGATTTTCGGCTGAAAACAATTGGTATTGGGGTTTATTTTCTCTTGGAGAATCATAGTTCGTACTTTTTTTATTCATTTTGAGGCTTTTTTCCTACATTTGGTAGATAAAAGATACAGTGAACAGAATTGTAAAGTGGGATTAAAGATTTAGGAATAACACGTGGGAAAGAAGTTGCTGTGGCCACTCAAACGAAGCGAGGACCTCCATACATAGAACTATGACACAGCTTTGGTCACATAACAAAATTAAAGAAAAAGAACTGTTCAAGTTACACAAAAATGTATGTTGGCCAAGAGGGATTTTTTTCCCAGTTTCACTCACTTGTTCAAAAGCTGCAAACTTAATTGTGGATTTATCATGTGGACAGTTTGTAGAACTTTGTCTGAAAATGTGATCATTGGTTGTGTCTAAAATCATGTGTACTTATATCATTCTGCTCTGTTGACAAACATTTGTTGTTTGTAGGTCGAAAAGTGTATCCAGATGATATAATGAATCACCAAGTCACTGAAATATATTTAGATATTATTTTTGATCTACGTTGCCCAGCTCTGGAAAGATCAAATCTTCAGAGTATTTCAGACAGTAGATACAAATCTGGCAGACTTTTAGGAGCTCTACAGACTTTAAACACGATTCTACATTTCTCTGATCAAACTATCTGTGCAAATTTCTTTAAACGTAAGGTGAAGTAAAGTGTCTCACCTTTGCGTCTTCGCTGTATCGCTCTCTGACTGAGGTGAACTTCCTCAATGAAGGAGAAGAAAAGTGTGTGAAAGCACTTTAGAAGAGTTGACACCCACTTCATGTGCAGAAGAAATGTCGGAACACGAGGACACGCTTGTGAGGACTGTGGTGTGAGCGCACACAGGTGGAGGATTTGGGAGGATGTCATGTTTATTGCACAGCGATGGCACGTATTCTAACAGCCTATCTCACTGGGCAGACCGGACCAGACCATGCCCAGATGAGTCCGGAGAAGAGGGTGTAGAGTTCTGGAGGAAAATATATGAAACTGACGCAGAAGGAAGCTCGTGACGTTTGATGGTGGAGGGTGTGTTTGTGCGTAATGGCGCCGGAGGAGCGCACAGTCAAACCTCCGCTCTGAGAGCATTTCACACTCAAATATAAATCACCAGCAATAGAACTATCTTTGGAAAGTGTTACTTTTTACTTAAATTTAACTCCTGTAAGTCTTGTTAGAGGAACTTTAGTTCAGTTTAGTTCCTAACTTAAGTTCCTAACTTTAGTTCCTCTAACTAGAGATGGGCAAATTTGTTTACCAAGGGAGTGGTAAACAAGGGGGGTCACATTGTTATAAATGGAAGGGTACTATTAATAAGACAGTGACAATGCTTGTAGTCTACCAAGTCAGTAAATATACAGCATTTATCAAAATTGATATTTCAATTTTTCATTTAAAAACCAAACCAAATATTTTACTAAGTAACCTGCCCAAGACTGCAGTCCTGATATCTTGTTATTGATGCTTTTTCAGTTAATCTGTCTGACTTTTTATCCCTAAATTCATAAATAATGCTTCATAAAAGTCCATTTCAGAAACCATTTTGTAGCACATATCAAATACATTCTTATAAGAAATAAAATAAAATATATTTTTTTCCTATTGTAATAGTTCCAATTTTAAATCTTATAATGTATTTTGCCTGTGCACATGGTGTTTTTTTATATGGCAAGATTTTTTTTACACATGTATAGTTGATTTACAAGAAATATCAAATTAACTGGTAGACCACAATCAGAAGACAAGAGGGCCACACGTACAAACTGATCCAATTAACGCACACCTTCACAACTTTACAGCCCTGATAACCAAAGTTTATGTCAACCTAAAAATTGTCTTCATCAACATTTCGACAGACGGTTCCTTCACAGTGAATCACACATACAACGGTGAAGGTCGTGAATGTTTACGTTCTCTCTGTGTACACAGTGCACTCTGTAAATGTAAATTAGATCTGAACTAGCAGGTTGTGTCAGTTTGTTTTCTTTCATCCTTCACTGAGTCTCCCTGCTGAAGAATTAGAGCAATATATCATCAGCTGTAAATTTTAATCCAAAAAATGAACCAAGTTTATGACTGATCATAAGGATAAGATAAATTAAATCTGTTAAGTTCTTTGTCCTTTACATGAGTCTTTTCACATTAACAAAAGGAAATGCATGATGGGCCACCCTTCTTTGGTTAATCCATTACAATTCCTTTTTTTCTTTAACAAGCGTCTTCACAGATCATATTCAGATAATAATTAAACTGCTGTTTCTTTTTAGTGACCTCCCTTTGCCCTCAAACAAGCATAAATTCTTCTCGGTACAACTGCACAAAGTCAGTGATTTGGTAGGATTATAGTCAGTTTAGTGATTAACCAATGATACCAAACGTGCTCATGATCATCATTTTCATTTTCACAAATGAAAATCACATTCGTTTAAATGGAAGGGTTCTATTAATAAGACAGTGACAATGCTTGTAGTCTACCAAGACAGGTAATATACAGCATTTATCAAAATTGATATTTCAATTTTTCAGTTGAAAACCAAACCAAATATTTTACTAAGTAACCTGCCCAAGACTGCAGTCCTGATATCTTGTTATTGATGCTTTTTCAGTTAATCTGTCTGACTTTTATCCCTAAATTCATAAATAATGCTTCATAAAAGTCCATTTCAGAAACCATTTTGTGGCATATACACTACCAGTCAAAAGTTTTAGAACACCTACATTTTTCCAGTTATTTATTGCAGCTCAAGTCGTGCAAGTCCAATGAATAGCTTGAAATGTCACAAAGGTAAGTGCTGTACTGGCAGAGCTTAAAAAAAAGGTTAGGTTACTCAAAACTGAAAAATTATGTACATTTCAGAATTATACCAAAAAGCCTCTTTCAGGGAACATGAAATGGGTTAACAATTTAAAGCTGTTCTGCACAATGAAGGTCGATCAAGCCTTGAAAGCTGGCTCTACTAATTCCTACAGGTGCTCCAACTTGTCTTGATTGCTTACAGCCCCCTCTGTCTGCATAAAAGCATACCCTGTGGCAGGCCAGCTGACAGTCTTGGCTGGGCCCGGGACAAGATAATCTGAGATCCCCCCCTCCCCGTGCCCAGATCTCTCCTTTTCCCTCTCTCCTCCTCTCTTCACATCTCTTCCTCCCCTGTTCTTCTGCTCTTCCTCCACTGTTCATCTCCTGTTCCTCTGCTCTTGCTCTCTCCCCTCGACTCTGTCAGAGACGGTCGTTTTTGTTGACCATAATGCAGGATTGCTAAAATTAGGGCCCCTCCCGTATCACCATGACTCACCCCACCCCCTCTCACCAGTAGCGTGGCTCTGTCCCTCCGCTCCAACGCAGCGGGCCCCATCACTGCCCAGTTCTGGCCCCCCCTACCCTGGGCCCGGGACAACAGACCCGTTTGTCCCCCCCTATCGGCGGGCATGCCCTGTGGTACCATACCTTTGAGAGCATCAGTTGATCAGCACTGTACTTCAGAAAGTCAGAAGATGCTACGAAAATGGCAAGAAAAAGGCAATTAACAATGGAAGAGAGAGAGAGAGACCATCATAAAACTAAAAATGTAGGTCTTTCTTACAGACAAATTGCAAAGAAAGTCAAGGTGTCAGTGAGTCCAGTTTTCTTCACAAGACACTCAGAAACTGGGAAAACTGACTCTAGAAAGAATGCCTCGAGTGTGTTCAGCTGTTATATCTCCCAAAGGTGGCTACTTTGATGACTCAAGGGTTCAGAATACATTTGGGCCTATAAATTGATTTCATGATTTCTTTTTTTCCTCCAATTGCTTATTTGTACTATGCTTTTATTTCATAGTGCAACGAGACATTAAACTCAATAATTTTCAGTAAAAAAATGGAAAAATTGGGGTGTTCTAAAACTTTTTTAGTGTATAATAATTTCTTGTAAGAAATAGAATAAAAACCTTTTTTTTTCTTATTGTAATAGTTTCACTTTTAAATGTTATAATGTATTTTGCCTGTGCACTTGATGTTGTGGCTCTTTCAACTAAAATATTTTATGACAGATTTTTTTTACACATGTATAGTTGATTTACAAGAAATATCAAATTAACTGGTAGACCACAATCAGAAGACAAGAGGGCCACATGTACAAACTGATCCAATTAACGCACACCTTCACAACTTTACAGCCCTGATAACCAAAGTTTATGTCAACCTAAAAATTGTCTTCATCAACATTTCGACAGACGGTTCCTTCACAGTGAATCACACATACAACGGTGAAGGTCGTGAATGTTTACGTTCTCTCTGTGTACACAGTGCACTCTGTAAATGTAAATTAGATCTGAACTAGCAGGTTGTGTCAGTTTGTTTTCTTTCATCCTTCACTGAGTCTCCCTGCTGAAGAATTAGAGCAATATATCATCAGCTGTAAATTTTAATCCAAAAAATGAACCAAGTTTATGACTGATCATAAGGATAAGATAAATTAAATCTGTTAAGTTCTTTGTCCTTTACATGAGTCTTTTCACATTAACAAAAGGAAATGCATGATGGGCCACCCTTCTTTGGTTAATCCATTACAATTCCTTTTTTTCTTTAACAAGCGTCTTCACAGATCATATTCAGATAATAATTAAACTGCTGTTTCTTTTTAGTGACCTCCCTTTGCCCTCAAACAAGCATAAATTCTTCTCGGTACAACTGCACAAAGTCAGTGATTTGGTAGGATTATAGTCAGTTTAGTGATTAACCAATGATACCAAACGTGCTCATGATCATCATTTTCATTTCCATTTCACTTCATTTGACTTCAATATATATTTCATTAATTAATAAAAGAAAGCACTTCAATAGAAACAAGAAAAAAATGAAAATGAGCAGAAAGAAGAATAATCTTACATTATCTGCCCCTTTTTTACGAGACACTAATTAACAACAAAAACTTTAAATCAAATGGCTGCAGGGCCAAGAAAGCCCTCACTTCCCTCCAGAAAATACATGGGTCTAATTTACACTTTATCTAAGAAAGGTCAAAAAGAAGTCATGAACACTAAAATACTAAAGACAGAAAAAAAAAAAGCTTTGCTTTCAGATCACATCATATCTTCCTAACATGATGGGTTTTATTCAAATTTTATATATGAAGCTTGATTGAGATTCTTTGGTTTCTCCATCATCTCTCACAGACATGCAATATGTAGGTTAAAACACAGACATTTACTAAAACACAAACAGCTATAGGAGGATTAAACCTGGGTGAGGAACAGCCAAACTCCAAGGTGAGGCTGGGAGAGACAGTTCCATGTTAGAGATCACCACAGCAAGACTGAGCACAGAAACAAGACACAAAGTGATATAATACATCAGAAAGATCTTCCTCGGGAAAGATACTCAAAGCAGACTGGGGTTTCAAGATATGCTGTTCCAGTTCTTTTAAAGCAAAGAAATGGGCAACGCTGAGGGGTGCAGACGCAGTGGTCAGACTACAGGACTTGGTGCAGATGAAAGACACATGAGGCTCAATCAAGTACATCTGGAAAAACCTGAACAGAAATGGAAAAACTGAGACCAAAAAGCTTTACCTCTGATGTGGAAACAAGGTCAAGGGACTCCACTTTGCACAGAAACATTGAACTGGGGTGCAGACAAATGTTGGCTGGTGCTCTGGAGTCGAAATTTGAAATATTTGTCTGCAGCGGAGGGCAGTTTGTCTCTAAAGGGCTTGAGAGCGGTGTCCACAATCTGGATGGTCGTCCTCCCTGACGTCCATTGATTCTAAAAACAATTTCAAATGTGGACTCTTCAGACCACAGCAGACTTTTCCACTCTGTCCATCTCAGATGAGCTCGGGCTCAGAGAAGCTGCCTGTCTGGTTGTTGTTGATATGTGGCTTTTGCTTTGCATGGTAGAGTTTTACTTGCACCTGCAGATGTAGCAAAGAACTGTGTTAGCTGACAATGGATTTCTGAAGTGTTCCTGAGCCCACCTGTTAACAGATGTCATTTGTTAACGCAGTGCTGCCTGAGGGGCTGAAGGTCACAGGTATTTATTGTTTGTTTTCGGCCTTGTTGATTACATGCAGACATTTCTCTGGATTCTCTGAATCTTTTGATAATTTGGACTGTAGATGATGAAATCATCTTGCAATTAAACATTAAGAATGCTCTTCAACTGTTTTTTCTCATGCAGTTGTTCACAAAGTGATAAACCTCACCCCATTCTTGCTTGTGGACGACTCTTTTATACCCAATCACGATACTCACCTATTTCCAATTAACCTGTTCCCCTGTGGAATGACCCAAACAAGGTGTTTCTGAGCATTACTCAGCTGTACCAGTACTTTGTTGCACCTGTCCCAGCTGTTTTGGAACATGTTGCAGGCATCAAACTCAAAATGAGGGAATATTTGCTCTGAAAAAAATAGAGTTTTTCCGTTTCAACAGTAAATATCTTGTCTTTGTATTGTACTACACTGAGTATAGGTCAAAAGGGCTTTGCAAATCACTGAATTTTGTTTTTATTTATATTTTACACAGCCTCCCAGCTTCATTGAAATTGGGTTGGCTCATTCTTTTCAGGGGATTGTAGACCACTGCTATGTGTAACTAACAAATATCAATCCTGGATTCCAATGAAGCTGGGACGCCTTCACTTAAAGATGTCCCAACTTCACTGAAATTGTGGTTGTACATTGAGTATTTGAAGTCTTTGAGTTTATGCAAAAGCTGCAGGAATGGAAAAAAAATTATGAGCTACATTCTAATTGATCAAAATATGCAAACATTCAAGAAAAATCTGCAACAATATTGACCAACTGTTGCATGAATAACCTGCTCCTGCTGTGTGAATGTGATGATTATTTTCTTGCTGCAACACTACATTTACTTTTTACAGTCTTGTTCTAGGGTTTTTTTTTTCAGTACAGATCTGAATACCTCCTCCACCTCTGACAGCTGATCATGAGAGCTACTATCTGCATTATAATAACATTGTGGGAGTTTGTGTGTCTGAGCTTTTAGGGATGTTTGATGTGAAGTCAACGTGTTTTCGTCTTGTTGGTGTAAAACATTGTGACAGACTGTCTCAAAATACCAGTCAGCTCATCTCACAGGAAACACAGAGCAGAGCAGCTGTTTGAAGATTAAAAAAACGGAGAAGAAATACACTAGTTCTATTTCTAGTTTCAGTGGCAACAAAAAAAGACTCAGGCCGTGGTTGTGGTGTTGCAACTATTTATCATTCTTGTCTCCCTATCAATCCTAGACCAAAGGCAAGTTACACTTCTTTTGAAAGCCTTGCTCTTAGCTTATCGCATACCGATTCAAAAACCTGCCAGCCAGTCTTACTTGTGATAATTTAGCGTCCTCCAGGCCCTCATTTCAAATATTTATCAGACTTTTCTGAGTTTATATCAAACTTAGCTCTTAGCATTGATAAAGTGATTATTGGAGGTGAATATAATATCCATGTTGACACAGAAAGTCATAGCCCTAGCTCAGCTTTCATGTCCCTAATAGACTCAGATATTTTTACTCAGGCTGTTCGTGAAGCTACTCATCATTTTAACCATGTTCTCGACCTTGTTCTAGCAAACAGCCCTGATAATTATGAACTAAAAGTCTTTCCCAAAAATCTTTTATGTGACGATTTCTTATTAACTTGAAGAAACTACTTGATACTGCTATCAATTCAAAAGTGTGTAAAAGTGCATACAAATCAACTCGGTGACATTCATTATCCTCTGAAGATGTGACAGAATTGACACTTTTCAGGAGTTCACCTTTGGCTGATTTCTCTGAGTGATCAAGTAAAGGTTAACTATTATGGTAGGGGATATTTCTAACAAATGTCGCTATGTAATGGTTTGGCATTTGACCTGGTTTTGTTAAAGGTAACTTTGCTTCATGTTTAAATAAACCTGCTTTTATTTTGAAGGGGAAAATAAGGTACTTGGTAGCAAGGCACCTCAGCTTAACAGTGAAGGAAAAATGATTAAACAGTGAATAACAACAGTGGAGAGCAGAAAAGGTAGAAATGATTTATCTAACAGGGCTCAAATCTGAGTTGTCTTATTTTTAAACAAACAAAAAAGGGTAAAAACATCCTTCACATCAGTGTGGGAACAACATGAGTAGCTGCTGCATGCTGTAGCTGCGAAGAATAGGAAGGGGGTATTCTCTGCTATGTCAGTTGTCTCAGTATTTGACACTGGTTTTAGCTCAAGTCACGTCACACAGAGAGTAAGAGCACAAACTGTTGTCTGTGGTGAGGATACTGTTGCATATAAAACCCTCTTCCTTATTCATTTCTGCACACCATCATTAACACTACAGCTGCATCGCTACCTGATTTCCTGAAGTTTTTACTGGTCCTAGGGTCAAAATTGTTCAACATGTGTGCATTAGTCCTGCATCAAGAAATTAGTGGCATTAAGAGTACATTGAAATTAATGCATTACCTTTAATAGGACTGATTTGGAACCAAGCTGAAAAACACAACTTCTCATCACATACAAAGGCTTTCAGCTGATTTAAGTGGTCTAGGGCTTTAGTTACTCTTCGAGCATACTCTGATCATAACAGACAAAAGCTATGGCTAAGTCAGTACCTCCTTTTAAAAACATTTTAAGTATGAAATTGGCAGAAATTTTACATTCATTTCACCCAAAATGAGCTATTCATGTCTTAATCATTGCTTTTGGTATGTGGTGTTTTTGAGTGCATGGGATAATTATGGGTTGTATTAAGAGAAATATGGTATCTTTAAAAGAAAAAAAAACATCTTGCTTAGATTTGAGATGTTGAGGTATGATTTCTTAATTTTGGTCTAAAAATGTCATTATTTTTACCCACAGAAGTTCTACAAAGAATCAGTGAAGTTAGAAGGATTTAACTTTTTAAAAATATGATAGTGTTACCAAGACTTCTTGGCTATCAGTCAATGAGATATGCCAAACTAAATACAATTACAGAGAAAAAACTGTTTTTAATTTCACAGTTAGCGTCAAATAAAATCTAAAAGTCTTTTATTTTAGGGTATAAAGACAGAGACATTTTGTATTTCTTAAAGGGAAGATAACACTAAGCTGTGCGTTATAAAATTATTTTGTTAGACTTTAAGAAAGCTTCAGTAACAAAAAAGGTTAGGCTTCATACATGAAAAAGAGGTAGTCTGAAACACTGCCTTTATCAACGTATATAAAAACAGAAACAACAACAAAAAACATTGAAAATTAGTCAGATTTTGAATATTCAAGTGCATTTTCTTTCAGTTACCTGCAGGAAAACCCAAAATGCTTGAAAAGAGTCTCTCCTCTTCATAATGCTATGTCTGATAATAAGTCATCATTTTAAGGCTCTGGTTTTCAGCTTTTATTCAGTCTTTAGTCATCCTCATCTCCGTCTTTGGCTCGTCTTTTTAACGCGTCTCTGTTTTTTAAAGTCAATAAGGCAGTCGGTGGCCTCTGAGATAGGAGTGAATGCTCTGATGGGAGAATTGCTGATCCTGAGAGCTGTAGCAGCGCTGCTCTCTTCATCCTCCTCATCGTCGTCCAGCAGCTCAATGACCTCTCTGGAACAAGAACAAATATCCAGTATTAGAGAAAAACCAGACACAGTGACAGTAATAAAAATGCACATGCACAACTGTGCAGCTGACAAATCTGCAGCAACTGTGTGACGATATCGTGTCAGTATGGACCAAACCTTCCTTGTTGAGTCAATGCCATGAAGAATTTTAGTCAAAAAGGGGTCCAACCCAGCACTAGCAAGGTGCACCCAATAAAGTCACCAGTGAGTGCACTTTTCCTTATTGTTCAGCTCCTGTTCAGCACTGTTTTTGTAAATGTACCTTTTAACCATACTGTTAATTCTATGCTATGTTTTGCTAAAGCAATGTCAGAAGTAGCCTGTTAAGTTTGACAAGTGCTGTGGTTTTCTTGAATTTAAACTTGTAAATGCCGGAAAGAAAACAGTTAATGGTTTGGCTAATTAAGAAAAAGGCACTCTCTATTCTGAAACAGTTTTTTTTTACTTTGTTAACAACTGAACAACTTCCTTGTTTTGAAGGCTATTATCCCAAATAAACCACTCAAAAACATTACTGAATTGTGGCGAAAGTGTTTTTTCCTCAACTGTACAATTAACTTACTATTGAATCCAGAAATACAAGGCTTTTTTCGTGGCAATCAATAGCTCAACTATCTTTTAAATTCTGCAAAACAGAGCTAAGTATTTGAAATCTTCCTCTGTAGATGCTCATTTCAGAAGACACAATACTGCAAACATAATAATGAGAAAACTTTTTCAGATTGGAATCTCATCGACTTTGTGCAGATCCACGTCAACAGAAGTTTTTAATTTTTTTTTTTTTTCACCCAGTCTGGTGTTTGGATCCAGAAGGTCCGGCCTCTGTGGACACAAATAAGACTGAGTCAACAAGAATACACAGAAATTACATCAATATGAACTCTTGATAAAATGTGAATAAAACAAAATACAATAAAAAAAAATTATCTGACAGATTAACATGAACATTACTGACTGCTCCTTTGTTGTATTTTATTGTTCTTATTAAGGGTATTTTCACACATTTCTGATACTTATTTTTATGCAGACTGTACTTTTCAGCACATCAGGGCCTGATCTACTTAAGGTTTCCGTGTGTAAAGACATGTGCAAGCTTGATAGTGCCCAAAGCTGATCTACTAACCGGGTGCACCGAGGATAGCCCAGTCTATTTTGTTTCCCTTCATGAATATGCAGAATACATGCAGATGATTAGAACGTGCAAAATACTGTGAGGAGGAGATGCAAATGTAATCATTTAGCACCCGCAATGTGATTTATCAAAACTGCAACTGAGTTTGGTCGGTGTTTTGTGTCTAAATTTAGCACATTTGGAAGGTAGAACAGTCATTGTGGTGAGAAACACGGGTCACAGTAACCGAAGATTTTCCGTCATTGACTGAATTTTTTGATTAATGACAGAAAGATTTGGAGGCTGTCTGTCATTATGATGGACTGGAAAAAGAGGGACGATTCAGTGTGCCATCACACTCATGCAGACACACGCATAAAGTAAACCCTTTCTGTTTTGCGCTCTTAATTCATCGTGGTCTCTTAACCTATGTAAAAAAGGCCCCCATCATAGCCAGAATCACTCTGTTTGTCACTCAGAGCTGACTGCATCACACTCTCCATGCACTGACGGTGAATTTAGGAGCTGTCAGTGCGTAAAAGGCAAGAGTACCCGCTCAGTCTGTGTGTGCGTAACTGTAAGAATGCTCTTCACATGAGAGGTTATTAATGATGTAGCTGTGTAACTATGCTTATGCCGTCATTTAGATTATGTTTAATTGGAATCAGAAAAGGAAAATTAAAAATGATGGATACAAATATGGCATGAGGGAAAAGTGACGACCTTGTCCATCAAAATGACACACTGGAGTTCACAAGTCTGTTTATTTGCCTCTAACTCCATGGCTTCAAACTTCATTTTCCATTTGCAGCCGCTCTGCTCTCCCAAACTCTCCATGGTGACAGCCAGTAGCACACGCTAAATCCTCCTTTAATGAGAGCGGTCCACACCACTTTTGCACCTGTTATCAATTGTGCACTCAGTGATAGTAGATCACCCGCAACATGCCAACTAATAGCACGTGCAATTTTTTAGGTTGCACATGCAATTCAGCACTCTTTATTTAGGATCTTAGTAGATCAGGCCCTGAGTGTTCATTGTTCTTTTAAATGAATCAGAATCAGCTTTATTGGCCACATATGTTAGACATACAAGGAACTTGGTACCGGTTCACTTCAGCAGTAATCTAGAAGTTGCTCCAAGAGCAAAAGCCTCAGCAAAGACATTTCCAACACTGTCAACTGCCCTATCTCACACTACTAAGAAATCCTGGAAAAAACATCCTGGATCTGCATCTGGGTTCAGATCACCACCAAATTTTAGAGTCACTTCTTCCTTGTAGGGTTAGGGTAAGGGATGTTCTTGTGTTTCAGATACATGGGCCAGACGTGGCCATTGAACAGGCCGGGTGGATCTGGCACTGTGCAGTTCCTAAAGCATAACCAACGTTACCTGGAAATGTTTTAATCAAAACCGTTCATAATGTTTTGAGTGATCCTTTTCACACTCTAACAAATGCTGGCAAAACCAGAGTTAACAAGTCTTTCTATAAAATATTTCCTAAACCATAGGGAAAGATATCTCAGATGGATTTTTCTATCAGTGATGATCTCCAGAGGATGTCTGCTGTTGAATTGGAGACTCTGGTAAGTTTCACATTTAAATATGTTTGGACTCACCTGAATCTCTGCTGTCTGTCTGCTCCAGCGCTGAGAGCAGATTTCCTTTCTGGAGGTTAGACAAGAAAGGAAAATAGTTCAAGACCAATTATTCAAAAGGTAACAACTATATATTGAAGACTTAAAGTCACAAGTTATTGGTGTATTATGTAGAGAGAAACACAGCGCTGTGTTTTCAAAGGACAATTATTATCTCCCTTGAGAAAACTCCAGTAAAATTTCTCTAGCCCATTTAAAACTTTAAAGATAAGGCACAAAGACGGTATAATTTTGATGACTTCTAGAGTATGTTCAAAGTCACTAATATTAAAAAAAAACATATTGTTTTCTTACCCTGACTACCCATGATTCCCCTCTCTTCTCTGAGTCTGAGACGCTCTGTTAGAGCTCCTGACACTTTTCGGCCTCCTTCCTCACGTGGGCCCAGTCTGCTCTGATTGGCTGACCGGTCTACGCTGTGATAACCAGTTCAGTGCTGCTCAATGCCATTTTTTTCAACAGATCTGCATTCTTTGTAAAGTCCATGATCTGCAGCAGCCTTGCTCCCCAAAGCCAATGGGCTTAAATTGCTAAAGAAACAACGGTAGGACTAACCTGACACACCAGATAGACCACAGGTGTCAAACTGATCCAGTAAAGGGCCGCTGTGGCTGCAGGTTTTCATTCCAACCAAGCAAGAACACAGCTGATGCAAATTATTCAATCAACTGGATTGTCTTTACACAGTTGATTTGTTGGATCAGGTGTGTTCTTGCTTGGTTGGAATGAAAACCTGCAGCCACAGCGGCCCTTTACTGGATCAGTTTGACACCCCTGAGATAGATTGTTCAATATATTTCATTAGTCCATCTGGGAAAGAGCCCATAGAAAGTGTTTGGGGAGGGCGAAAACTTTCAGTGGAATATCCGGCAGGTGATTGGATGATCGTTCCATCAATCAACATTTATTACGGGCCAATCAGATAACGCTGCAGGTGGGAGCTACTGCACTTCAGAACGTGAGCTTTCATCAAAACATGTCAGAAGTGCAGTGAAAATATCTTTCTATAGAGAGGTTTGTGGTGTTGATATTTGTTTTTCATGTAATAAAGAAATGCAGTCACGATCTGATAAAACAGCAACTGAAGCTGTTAGCATCTATGCTAATCCCTGTTTAGCAGTCACTTCCTGCTGTCATCTCACTCGCAGCACATTTCTCTTCCTCTGACTCTGATTGGGCCATCCTGCTTTTGGCCGCTCACAATTGTTGTAGATGGAGCTTGGCAAGATGGATCTGTCTGATTACAAACAATGAATCAGGTTGATCCAGCTGCTGTCTATTTGGGGGGCTAGGGAAACAAAGGCAGCTACTGGCCCTGTAAACAATGATCATGTTAATTCTGAAAACCTGCTCTATCTTGCCCACACATGAAAGTCACACTCTGTTTTTTAATAATGACTAAACTTACCTCCTAGTTTGGAAAAGTTGTAAAACTGTATACTTTGTCTAATGACAGAACCAAGTCTTTATGTCTAAAAGATAGAAAGGCAATGCATCACATCTCATATGCCTTCTCCTTGTCCCTCTCTTTGCACCAACATTTAATGTTCCTGAAAACCTATTATCTGTCTAAAGACACTTTTTTTGTTGCTGACTACTAAAAATAAAGAGCCTTAGTCTCTACAAAGCAAAGAGCCACCAAAGGCTCAGGAGAGGAAATAAAAAGTTTGCATGTCTATACCTGTGGTTTACAGATTTACTATTGGTAGGTATGGTTTCCCAGACTCCACTGACGCACATCAGACCTGAAATCTGCAGCTCTCTGGTGTGTGCGTGAATGATGATGAGTCTCACCCCTGCGGTCTTGGCTCCTTGTCGCTGGATACAGAGATCTATATGTCGGCTGTACTCTCTCAGAGGAACAGCCTTCTGACAGATGTAACATTTCTCCTGATTCCTGTGGGAAATAATCCCATTAAAGCAAACTTAGAGTAAAAGTTCTGTCTGAAAAACAACACTTAAAAATGACACCAAACCACTGGAGCTCCCCCTGCTGACAGACTGATGTAAAGGTCATATACTCTGCCCCCTTGATGTTGACCGATGGGACACAGGTCATGCTATCACACTAAATACACATCAAAAACATTTTTATCAAGAATGATTTTTAGAACTTAGGTGAGTTCTTTACTTGGGAAACTTTTGTGTAAACTCATTATTACTGCTTAACGGGAAGAACATCATGTCTGACAGTTCTGTAAACAAATAAGGCTCCAAGTATATGGGTAAATCAATGTTTAGGAGGAAACACAGGAGCACATTCAGTGCATTAATCCATCCTCCCAAGAAGCACAACAGAGTGCCACAGGAAGACTTTACAACTCATCACTCCTTATGTCAATTACTCTTGTCAAACACTGGAAAATGTGCGTTTATTTTATTTTATTTTATTTATTTTGTTTATTTATTTAATTTAATTTATTCATTATCATAAGAATTTTTTTTTGTACAACTTAAAATATTTTGTGCTTGTGTTCTATTCAAATTTTCTCTTGATTCTTATTTTAATGTCATAACTTGATTTTTTTACTTCTATACTGTGTGTAATGCAGCTGAACTACTGCTTTTCCTCATGAGAATTAAGTATTTCTGATGAACAGAGGAGACGGTAGCATGAGTCATAGAACCCACAACACCCAACAGACATGAAGACAGATTAGAGACACAATGTCCATTATAATTTTGCCATCCAAAATGTTCTGTTTTCATAAATCAATAACTTAACTATCTTGCTTGTTCAAAACATAGCCATGGTACTTAACTATGGCAAAAATGTCTTGTTAATTTTGAAAATTGTGCTGGTTTCCTATATAGTTGACTGGATCAAAAAAAACAAAAAACCCACACATTTCCTTAACTATTTTGTTAATTTTTATAAGCAGCACTGTTACCCCAAATAAATATTTGCACATAAAACAGACATGTTTTCTCTAATATTCCCGTGGAGCAGTTAAGTCAAAATATCATTTGCCATTAACACTGAAAGCAGTGAATCTGAGATGTATGCATTTGTTGTTGTTTGAGCACCAACCGAGACAGTAACCCAGTTTCGTTACACACTGTAATGACAGTAAAGACTTCTATTCTGTTCTACTCCATTCTATTTTAGCACCAATAAAGCTGCATGTCTATGCCAAATAAACGAACAAAAACATGAATAATTTATTAAGCTTATCAATGGCACATTTTTGCACTGTTTTCTTAATTCTATGACAGATTTAAGTTTATAATTCTGAAAGAAAACTTGCCAGGCAACGCATCACTATCATGACTTTTCTTCTACTCCCTGCTCTTTGCACCAACATTTAATCCCTTAAAACCTATTTTCTCTATAAAGCCATTTTTTTTAGCTGACTACTGGGTCTAAATGGATCTGTTGTCCTGAACTAACTGCTGATATGTCTTGCTTAAAGGATAAGTTCGTTTTTTTGACACCTGGACCTTATTTTTAGGATTAAATACGCTCGTAGACTTACCCAGACAATTTTGGCGGAGCTCGAAGCCGTTTTCGAGCAATTTAGATCCATTCGACGGCGTTTTTCTCTCATGCCATAGTAGCAGACGGGGCCAGAAATCGAAGCCCCCAAATCAGACATTATCTGCTGCAAAACTCACTCCTCCTCTGTTGCCATTGCTGTGCAATGTCCACAACAACACCACCAGTTAGCCCCCATTCGTGGACGTGCAGTGGTTGCTTGTTCTCTGGCCAGCTGTTCGGCTCTTTCCCTCTGCATCCTCCTTTCAAATAGCTCCTCGTCGGTATATTCTGGCTCAAAACGATACGGGCATCCATTATACTCAAAGTCGTCGTCAGACACTTCTACATCAGATAAATATTCCGCCATGTTGCACAAAAATAGCCATGTAGCCGTGTAGCCTAGCAACAACAGCGGCTCTACTCAGCTGCGCTCTTGCGGCGCATGTCTATGACGTCACCAAAAGTTACCCATCCTTGTAAAGCCCCGGATGACCATAACAACGAAGTTGAGCTGACATGGTGATAACACTGGCCATTCATTTATAAAATGCAGCTGAAATGAGCGAGTTTCGCAGCAGATAATGTCTAATTTAGGAGCTTCAATTTCTGGCCCCGTCTGCTACTATGGCATGAGAGAAAAACGCCGTTGGATGGATCTAAATTGCTCGAAAACGGCTCCGAGCTCCGCCAAAATTGTCTGGGTGAGTCTACGAGCGTATTTAATCCTAAAAATAAGGTCCAGGTGTCAAAAAACTGAACTTATCCTTTAACCGGAAAAAAGTAATGAGTGACCTTACTACTTATCGCCTTTAGATAACACACATCTGACATCTTATTTATATCTGAAAACCTTTTTTTCCTGTTAGGCTTAACAGGCCATACCTACTTACTTGCCATAGTTGGAGGGCTCAATGGCTTCTTCTTCCTCTCTGGACGCTAATCTTCTTGTTCTTTTCCTGCGTGGCTTCAGGGACACTATCAGAAATAAAACAAATGACATTATTAAACAGATGTATTTCTTTGTTTTACAGAGCTTATGAGAAAAAAGTCAAATCAACATTTTAAAAAGTTTGCAGTTGTGCAGTGCATTACGAATCTATTTTTCAAAGGTTGAATCCGTTTTGATACCACCACACAAATAAAAAAAGCCCAGTTTCACTCATAAAATCAGTTAAAGTCTCTGTTACCTTGGAATAAGTCAGGGTTCGGCCTCCTTTCATGCACCACAGCAACCTCCCCGTCACAGTAGGCAGCGTGCATCTCAATCTCAGAGGCAGGAAAAGCCCCCTGACAGATGGGACAGTCCACGCTGGTTTCAGGGCTCTGAGGGACAACGGCCGGCTGCAGTTCAGGAGACATCGACCTTTGAAGACGATGTCCATTTATCTCCTCCACACAGGTGTCCCCATGGTCCTCCTCTGGCTTGTCTTTGTCCTTGTTCTCTCTTTCAACATCTTCAGTGGCAGAGGTTTCCTTCATTATTACGTCAACGGGGGCTGAAAAGATTATAAGATTTTTTTTAGAAAGCATGACCCTGTGAGTAAGGTAATGCTTGATAGTATCCAAAAGTACAAAAGGTTAAGGGTCAAGTACTTTAGATGCGCGTATGCAGAAGTGTTTATGTTGGTCCTGCCTCAGAGCTAAACTCACAAAAAAACTTTTAAGTTATATCCAACTAGACTTAAATCTTATTTGAGTTGTGCCAGGGAATAACTTTCACACCTACGTCAAAGCAGGCTTGAAGGTCACATTTTTCACTTAGTTTCAACAAGTTTAAAGTTTCATGTCCCAAAATCTTCTTCAGTATTTTATTTCAGCATGCCTTTGATCCCCAGATTAAGCCCTTCTCAGAACAGCACACCTCTCTCAAGAGGTGGATGTGACTTCAGATTTCCAGCACTATGCTCTACTGTTTACTGTGACTGGTCAGACAAGCAGACAAGCATAGATATGTTTCTTTAAATACAGCCAGCTGTGGGCTGCACAAACACCTGGCTTGGGGAGTGGCATATCCCCTAATGGCATCACTTGCTCTCAACCTTTTGAGCCAACATTTTCTGAAAGCTTCAAGAAGCAGAGAAAAAGGAGCGACTTTTCTCTTGTTATGGCATGGGTACATATTTTGCATGAAAACCATTACATTATATATGTATATATATATATATATATATGTGTGTGTGTGTGTGTGTGTGTGTGTGTGTGTGTGTATATATATAAATAATGGTAAAGGTAATGAAGTCATCATTTATATCATCATTTATATTTATTTTCTCTCTCTCTCTATATATATATATATATGTATGTGTGTGTATGTATATATGTATACATATATATATAGAGAAAATAAATATAAATGATATATATATATATATATATATATATATATATATATATATATATTTATAGATGTATACATACATAAACATAAGTGTGTGGACAGACAATATGTGTGGACAACAACACACTGGATATAGAGGCCAGTTTGTCATCATCACTGTACAGCCCCAACTCCAATGAGGTTGGGACATTGGGACAAGCTCTCAACAAGATTTAATAATGAAAAAAAGAGCAAAAACTATCCTTACTTATGAAATGTTATTCCTTGTTTCCCCGTTTCAATCGTACAGCGTATTTTACAATTGTATGCAGCGCAATGTGCCGGCATCCTTACTGTTTTCGTCTTTGCCCCTTCTACAACCACGGAATGCCCTGACCCCACTAGCTTAGCATCGACCTAGGCACGCAGCTCAAAGGGGCGTGCCGTATCTAAGTCTTCTATACATATCTATGGCAGCACCATCTGATGTCAGCCCTGGAGCCATTTTGAAACCTATGACCAAGTTCTGTTAGACTGGTGAAGTCAGTAAGACAGGTGGCGAAGGGGGCATCCCAGGAAGGCAGCACCCCAAGTAGAACAGTTCCTCCCTTGCTTCACTGATGAACCATGTATATATATATATATATATATATATATATATATATATATATATATATATATATATATATGTGTATAAGTAAACAGTCTCACTGTCTGCCTCCAGCTCCATGTCTTCATCCTGCGGCTGCTCTTCTGCAGCTGGAGAATCATCTCGGAGAAGCATGTCCACATCTAGCTGCTCTGGGCTTTCTGAATGGAGCTGGGGGGAAAAAAATACAATATTATCACCCAACACTGAACTGATTTTCTCTATCTGCCCAAGGTATGACATTGTTAAGAGACACGGTATAAGTAAGTATCCTTAGTGTCAGCAACCTTATAGCATAATACGGGTACAGGTTCCTCTGATTTTATTCAAATTGAGAAACAAACTCTACATCTATTGTGGCAAAAAAGGATAAAACCAGAAGACTCAGACTTACATCTTCTCCAGGGTCAGGGGCCAACAGCAGATCTTGTGTCTGGTCATCATCCTCATCGTTATTACTCAGTTGGGTCTCTGTTAGGGGTATACCAAGATGGTCAATAGTCTTTTGTATTGTTTCTAAAGACAAAGAAACCAAATTCTCCCTCCCAAAGCATAAATATGTTTCAATTCGATCCAATTTTGAGACCAGTATCAGAAAGATTGAAGCTTCAGTACCTGGACAAACCTCACAGTCATAAGAATACACCTGCTCTCCTCCCTCATTCTTCTTCTCTGCTTCTTTCTGCTCTTTTTCCTGCTCCTCCCCTCCGTCCATCTTCTCCTCATCCTCTTTGCTTTCAGTGGCAGGGGAGATGTCATCTTCTTCACTTAGTCTTTTTCCTCTCAGTCTAAGGCCACACCTGATTAAGAATAAACAAATAAATAACCTCAAAAATACATCAAATTTAAAACCTTGGCTTGTTTGAAATCCCAAAACACCTCTGTTTTCAACTTATCACATACTAAAGAGTGCTCTGTTTTGAAGGCATGTGAATCTTTAAATAATATAATTTAAAGCACATTAACCATATTCCTTTATCTCCAATCTTATGTCAAGAGCTGGAATTCATTTAGAGGTTACATTGGATAAATGTCTAAATGTCAACTCAATAAAAATCGGGGAAAACTAAAGCAGTGAAGAATCAGTTCTCTCTACACAGCTTGAGATCTACCCCATGATGCACCGTAACATGTGAAGTTAAATGCTGACATCTAGTGGAGAAAAGTTGGTGTTGCAATTATTTCGCACATCATTATTAATGTATCTGACCCCCTGAAAAGCAGACGGTACAAAAGAAACTTCTCCTTTATAAAGTAAAAGCTCTTTGTGTCAAGTGGTTGCAGGTTTTTGTTTTTTACCTTCGAGGAGTGTCATGTTCTGATGACTCAGGTGACTGTGACTCATGTGAGGTAGGTTTCTGGGGAAAAGGTGGACATAACGAATAAATGACCAAATCCATCAAACTGGGGAGGCGATCACACAGACGCATCGCTCAAAGCGCAGCCACACCAAAAATGGCTTCAAAGAGAACAAAATGCAGGGAATGCTTGTAGAGAGTCTGAGTCCACACACATGCAGCCAAATAAAATACAAGGAAATGGATTTGAACAAACAAACAAAAAAAGTGACATAGATGGGCACTTGGACTGCATCTGGAGCGGGAAAGTTGGAAATTATTCAACATCAGCTGCAGAGAAAACACCCGGCTGTGGTGCTGTTATACAGGAAAACAATGATTTTAATGGCAGCTCTTTCATGGATGCATTCCTGTGTGATCGCATCCTAACAAACAAAAAAATGTCACAACTGATGCTGTACCTCCTCCTGTGGCAAGACAGCCTCACCCCACTCGGCCTTCCTCAGTAGAAATCTCTGGGCCGTCTTCAGACTTTTCTCATAAACATCCATCTGAGCCAGAATCACCTGGAGAAAAAGACCAGAGATCAATGACATATTTATTATTAATATCTCTGGTTTAATCAAAACAGAGAAAAGGGGCTGAAGGCTGGAGAAGCAAACCACAAACTTCATCATGGGTGACGTCAGGACATTAACTTGATCAAAAACAAAGCAAAGCTAGAGGCAAACACAAATCTCCACCACAGGGCAGTAAGCAGCACAGGAGTCTAAAAAATCAGTTTTGTTACTGATGCACTCTAACACCTGGCTAAATATCACTTAAACATTAAATGTTTCCTTTTTTGTGCCCTTGTTACATGTAGGTACCATTAATCACTACAGTAGCTGACATCACGTTTTTTTTTTTTTTTGGAACTTAATTTTTATCTAACATTTGCATTAACATACAACATTTAGGAGATGCTATCATACGTATCCATACATGCATACAATACACTTGACAGTCTTTACAATTTCCATGACATTATTCTTTGTTTTAGTCTTTTACATAAATCCTTTCCTTAGTCTTTCTCTCCATTCTGTTATGCTAGGAGGCTGAGGCTTCAGCCAGGATGCTTTTATTATTTTTTCGCAATTAGAAGCAAAGTTCTCAACAAGTATATCAAATCTTTATTAATGGATTCTTCCGGTGCTATACCTAGTATAAAAAGTGACAAGTCCATTGTAAAATTGATGCCCAAAATTACACTGATTTCATTTTGAATGTTTTTCCAAAAACTTTTGATTTTGGGACAATCCCAAAATATGTGTGTGAAATTCCCGACTTTTCCACAGCCTCTCCAGCACAGCTCTGATGTATTGCTGTATTTAGAAGTAATGAATGGAGTATTGAAATAACGCATTTTTACTTTCCAGTCAAACTCCCTCCATACTGGACTATTTGTTAATTTATGACCCTCTTTAAAAGAGTCCTCCCATTGTTCATCCGTTATAATATTCGCTTCCAGTTCCCATTTCTCTTTAACACTCAGATTGTTGTCTTCAGATTCACTTTGCAGTGCCCTATAAATCTGTGAAATGACACCTTTTTTGTCTCTGTTTCTGTAAATATCTTTAGTACTTCTTCAGGTTTAGATGGTGTTTTACATATGTTGCCCCATTCTTCATGTTTCTGACGGTAACTCCTTAGTTGTAAGTACTTGTAAAAATCTTGTGTTGGTAAATTAAACTCCCTTCTGAGTTGTTCAAATGACTTCATAGTTTGTTCTGAGAACACTTGTGCAATATATATAATCAAACCCTTTTCAGCCCACCTATTATATCCCGCATCCATAGTGGAGGGAATAAAATCTGGCTTTATTTCTATTTTAGTAATTCTACAGATGGAGTTTGAAAGTCCTAACTTCTTCCTAACTATGGACCAAACCTTATTTGTTTCCCTGATGCATTCATTTGTAATCTTCACTCCCCTAAGTACTTTTTCACTTTAAGTACGGAGGGGTTTCCAGAGGTAACTTTGAACAGAAATTAATTTCCATTCCAACCCATATAGACTCCGTATCATTTGTTATCCACATAACAACCGCTCTAAGTTGAGCTGCCCAGTAGTAGTTCTTTAGGTTGGGTAGATTCAACCCTCCTTTCTCTTTAGAACATTGAAGAATGTTGTATTTAATTCTTGCTCTTTTATTTTGCCACACGAATTCTGATATATTTTTGTCTAACATTTTAAAGACATAATTTAGTACTTTAACAGGCAGTGACTGAAACAGGAATAACAATCTTGGTAGTAGATTCATTCTCACTGCTTCAATTCTCCCTATCAAAGTCAGTGGTAAAATATCCCATCTAGCTATATCCCTACAAATTTCATTTATCAAATGTTTCATAATTTGCTTCAAAAAGCTGTGGGATGAATGGAGTAATAATGATACCTAAATATCTAAATCCATTATTGGACCATTTAAATTTCACTCTGTCCTCTAGTTCTGCTGGATATACTCCTGAAAGCATCATGGAAACAGATTTGGATTCGTTAACTAAATATCCTGATGTTTCTCCATATTCAGCAAGGTTATTCAGAAGTGCTGGAATGGATGATATTGGTTTGCTTATGTACACGAGTATATCATCCGCAAACAAAGAAAGTTTATGTTCTGTTCCTCCCTGATCAGTAATTCCTTTGATTTTTTCATTAATTCTTATTGATTCTGCTAATGGCTCAATACTAATGGCAAATAATAGGGGACGAAGACAGTCCCCCTGTCTGACGCCTCTTTTCAAGAAGAAGAAATCCGAGCAAGATCCGTTTACTCTGATCCTTGATTTAGGATTACTGTAAACAATTTTTACCCAGTCTATGAATGTATTATTAAACCCAAATTTTGTCAATGTATTATACAGAAAACGCTGTGATCCTGTGATGTCTGAGGCCTCATCCTTTGTTAATTAATGATGGTAACTTTATATTATTCAAAAATGTCTGTGTTTTCTCTTCTATTCCATTCGGATCTGAATCATGGTATAATGATTTGTAATATTCTGCAAATTCTTCAGCTATTTCTGTAGGTTTTACCATCTTATGTTTAGAATTAGGGTGAATGATCTTTGTAACTGTCCTATTTGATTGTGCTTTTCTGAGCTGAAATGCCAACAGTCTACTAGCTCTATTGCCCATTTCACAGTATTTTTGATTTAAAAAACGCAGAGCCCCTTCAGCTTTGTCTGTAAGTAGTTTTTCAAGTTCACTTCTACATTTTTTCAATTCAAGAAGTACCAAATTATCTGTTTTTTTCTTATGGTTTAGTTCTAATTCTCTTAGTTTACGTTCCAATTTCTGTTGTTGTTCAAATGGAGCTTTTTTAAGTCTACATGATATTTCAATTATTTTCCCTCTTAATACAGCTTTTTCCTCCTCCCATAAAATTGAAAGCGACACCTCCCCATTATCGTTTATATCTAAATATTCCCTTGGATGTAGTTTCAGCTCATTTAGGACCTTCTCATCAGACAGGAGTGAGACATTAAAGTCTCCAGTATTTGAAATAATTATCATTACCTGTGTCTAATGTTAATGTAATTGGAGCATGGTCGCTTATAGTGATACTCTCTGTTACTGTTGAGAATTTTGTGAATATCTTGTTTAGACACATAAAAAAAAGTCTATTCTCGAATAACTATCATGTGGGTTAGAGTAAAAAGTAAAATCTTTTCCCCTAGGGTTGTTGGCTCTCCATGGATCAATAAGACCTAACTCTTTGATAAAATTATTTAACATTTTCGACTTTTTCCATAGTGGTCCCTTCTCTGATGGTAGTCTGTCTAATTTCCCATTTTGTATTGTTAAAATCCCCTCCCATTATTATCATTCCTTTTGCATCATTAGTTATAACATTAGCTAAATGTTTAAAAAATGCCTCGTTCTCTTCTGTCGGGACATATACATTAATCAATGTAACATTTACCTCTCCTATAGAGCCCACTATCATTACATATCTTCCCATATTATCTTTAATCTCCTTCTCCACAGAAAATGACAATGATTTGTGTATCAATATTGCTACACCCCTCCTCTTACCATAAGATGCATTAAATACTTGATTCACCCATTCCCTTTTCAATTTTTTATGTTCTATTGAGCACTGCATTTTCTTCAGTTGGCTCAGAATCTTTCTTCTTTTAATGGGATGATTAACACCATGCACAATATAGGAAATGATATTTAACTTATTCATCCAGTTTGTAATGTGTACCCTTCATCTCTGCAACTTTTTAGGTGTTTTATAAGCTGCAATAAACTTGATTGAGCTATAATTTCCCCCCATTAACCCACTGCTGTTGTCTTCTTAACTTAAATAATGGTTAACTAGCTCAGCCTCCTATAACCTGTCTCCTGTCAGGCAGATCTGAATGCTTGAATAGCTTTATAATGTCGTTACTTGCAATTGATTCATTTTCCTCACACTTTTGCCCCTTTCCTCGTATGACTATTAATATTTAAATCAGTCAAAAAAGGGCAGCCACACATCTTCAGTGATGTGTGGCTGCGCTCTCCTCTCCTTCCGACCTGTAACTCTGGTCCAGCTGCCCTGTTTTATGAGCCTTTGCAGCCTCTCTGACTCCTCCTCATTCACTTGGATCCCCATCTCCTGTAGCAGAGGTGCAGCCTCCATCAGTGTGGAGAAAGTCTTAGTCCCTGTGTCCAGAAACACTCGTAGTTGTGCAGGATAGGGAGACCTTGCCTTTATATCCTTCTCCTTTAGTTTCTTTATTACGTCCCGTACCTGTTTCCTCTTTCTTTGTACTTCCGTTGTGTAGTCCTGGTTGAAGTAAATGATTCGGTCTTTGTGTGTGGTTCTTTGTTTCCATGCCTGTTGTATGATGTATTCTTTCCCTCGGTAGTCCAGAAAACGAACAATGATTGCTCACGGCGGTGCTGTGTTGTCTCTCGGTTTGTTGGCCAGTGTACGGTGGGCGCTCTCAATATGGACGACCATGTCTGCAGGCACTTGTATTTGCGAGCAGATAAAGTTCTTAATAAATCCGACCATGTCGTCTTTCTCCGAGCCCTCCGGTATCCCGTGAATCTGAATGTTTTTACGTCTTGACCTTGCTTCCAAATCATTGCACTTAGCCTCTAGCTTAGACTCTTGCTGCAGTAGGAAGGCCACCGCTTTCTCCACCCGCGTTGCCCTTTCTCCAGTCTCTCCTATCTTTTCCTCCATATCAACCGTGCGCTTCTCCACTGAGGTTATTCTCTCCATTAGTTCCTTTATATTTGTCTCCACCCTTGCTAGAGCTTTTTTGTTCTCATTAACAGCCTCCGCGTGCTCTTGCCTGAGCTTACGTAGCTCCATAAGGATGATGGAGTCCTGCGTGTCGTGGCCGCTGACCGGTGTTGCCTCCAGCGGTGTGGTTGTTCTCTCTGCGCCGGCACCTGTGACTTGGTCTTTTTCCTTCTTGTTAGCTCTCCCCCTAGTATCCATCCTCTTTGTTTTACATTTACATTTGTTTCTTCATCAATTGCGTTCAATTTCTGCCGTAGTTTTTTCAGTTTAGCTAGTTTTTATTTGGGGTTTTCCTGGAGCGAATTCCCCTCCTACCTATTACAACATGGCGCCACCCGGAAGTCCATCACATGGTTTTTAAATACCTGATTTAAAAAAAAAAACATTCAAATATTAACATCCTTCAACCAGAACAATAATAAGACAGAAGTGCCACCTGTGTGTAGGAGTCTGGGTCCAAGCCCCGTGGACAGAAGGGAACCCCCCAGTAGTAATGAACCGTTGCTCCACCAGCAGGTTCTCCAGGCGGGTGTGACAAGCTGCTGCCTGTTTCCTGACTGTTGACCTTCTGGGGGTCTCGCTCTGAGGTGACCTGCTGACTGTAGGATGATGTTAAAAAAACACACACACAAACAACTGAAATAACTTGAAAGATTTTAGGGTGTTATCAATAATAGTAAAATACAAGACCTTTCAGTGACTGATTCTGGAAGACAGCTCTTTATCAGGCTGACAGAGAATATGACAGAGAAACACTGATTGTATGTTTTCTCAACCTGAAGTTTGTCCCATTTGCTCTCGGAGAGGCTGCAGTGACATGATGTCGAGGGGCTGTCCGACTGTCTGTCCGCTGAACAGTTTTCTCCTCTGGGAAGACTGGACTGGGTGAGCCCGCCGGCTGTAGCAGATGGGAAAAGGAATGACACAAAAGCAACTGCTTAAAATCACAACAATCTCTATCCATGGTTATCGATTATACCACCATAATAACTACCTTTACAAGGAGGACCCTCTTGAAAGCAAGATGCCTCCATTTAAGAGGCTACCCTCCAGTAACTTTAGGACAAGGGACAAATTTATGGCTGAAGCATCCATACATCTCTCAGTATCATGAAATTCTCTTTTTAGTCCCCTTGTCTCTGTACACCTCTCTCTTTCTACATCTCTCTAAAAAATGAATAAATACATTTAAAAAAAAATAATAAAAAAAAGAGAATGGCACTGACCTTCTCTTTTGAAAAGCATATTGGGATAACATGGTTATGATTGGCACTATACAAATAAAGACTGATAGACAAAATAACGTCTATTTTCAACGTGGTGTTTTTAAAGATTATAACGACTATGACATTTCAATCAACCTTTGGCATGAGCTGCATTAGAGAAGAAATGCTCAAAATCAAACCAGATGTACACAAAGTCTTTTTTATCTGGTATGCTAAGCTACATTGAGATTTATTCTACCTGTTTCTCGATGTGCTTGGATGCAACCGTCATTTATAAGACTTTATATTTTTCCAACCAAGGCAGTGTTTTCCCCAAATGTATCTGTTTATCTACACTTGCTGCTCTAATGAGTGTTTGGAACAGCAGGGTGTTGTTCTGATGGTGATGATGTTCCTTATATATCAAATTAAACATGTATCAGTTCTCTAACTGAAAGATAATTTGTTTTCTGTACCGTGACATCGTTTTCGTCATCATCGGACCAGAGCAGCTTCATGTCGCTGCTCAGCTCCATCTCTGCCGAGCTACAGTCTTTGTAAATTTCAGTCAGCTCCTCCTCTGCTTCATCTACAGAAACATGGCAAAGAGGAGGACAAAGGCAAGGGCAATGTTGCTACAAGACCATACAATCAACTTAAGACTAACGCAAGAAATACTGAGAACAAAAATTATTATTAAAAACAAAATTTGCAGGAATTCTACCACTGTGACCAGTCTAGTAAGAAGTATTTTTAAAACACATAACTCAACTTAAAATATCAACCCAGGTCAGAAAACAATTTTATCATACAGGCTTTTATACTCTGTAGTTGGAATAAAGTATTATTTACTGCTACGGAGTAGATTGCTTCCATTTAAGGTTACTTAAATGCAATAAAATTAAACAAGTAGTCCATCTATTAATCAAATAAAATCCAGTCAATATGAATATAGTGTTACTCATGATTATACACGAATTGCATTAAACATGACAAGCAGGACCACTCCCAAAATCTTAAGATCGGTTAAAAAAGTGCAAGAATATCTTAAGAGGGTTCTAAGGAGAACTTCAAATACTACAAAAAGAAGAGATGGGAGTGAGGGACAAAACAGTTTGAGTAAGCAAATTATCGAAAACCACATTTAAACTGAAATAAGCTATTCATCAGCTGATAAAAAGTTTTAGACCATAGTGTAAATAAAATTAAAACCTCAAAAGAGAAATTAAAGTGTCAAAAAAGGACTCGTATGAGTAGGTCCTCCATTCTTGTTAATCACCTCAAAAACGAATTTCGGCATGCTTGATGCCAGTGTTTCCAGGAGGATAGTGGGAATGTTGCTCCAAGTGTTGAAGATGGCTTCACAGAGGGCTTCCACTGTCTGGAAATGACGTCCATTTTTCTAAACTTCCCTTGACCCCCCCATCCCCAAATGTTCTCAATGGGACTTAGGGTGCATTCACACTAGGGGCCCTGTCCCAGATCCGAGCGCACTTGAGCCCAAAGTCCGGTTCATTTTGGTAGTGTGAATGCAAATGAACCGCGCCCGGGCACCGGGCCTGGGCCCACTTGGGGAGGTGGTCTCCAGCACGATTGAAGTGACGTCTGCTGCGTGACGTCATGGTTGTCCCTTCTCTCTTTAGCCCCATAGGACCCAAATTTGGGTCTGCTGGGGCTCAGGAGAAAAGCTCCTCAACACGACAGCACAAAGCAGTGAACTGTGCCTTTAAGACATAGTCATGTTGGCTTTTATTTGACAAAATACATATACTTTTGACCTTTGGCACAATATGCACTGTTTTTCAAAATCCTTGCCTGACCATATTGTTATAAAACCTCTTTAATTTTGCTCTGCATCACTTCATAACAATAATCCTCTGCAGAGATGATGTAAAAATATGTTATTATTCATTTTTAGAGTTTTACAGCCACTCCAGCATCATTTCTCAGAGATATTCACAATAAAAAATTGTTTTTGTTTAATGCGAGGATGAAATTTTCAAATTATTCTGATTCTATCTTCATTTACTCTGTCCCAGTAACACATATATTGATAATTACACATCTGGACAAATCTCTCAAGTGTTACCTTTATTATGACACCAAAACTATTCAAATAGACCTTGTGGGTTTCGAGCAGAAGGCTTAAAAAGGGGGTGGGGCTGAACAGGTTAAACATGACGGCCAAAGGTTCACTTTGGAGCAGCGAAGAAAAAAAATTCTTACTTGAAAGTTGGGCTAACGAGGACATTCAAAAACATTTGAATTCCATACATAAAAAAATCGGAAATTTTCGGCATCATATCTCAAAAACTACTGTCCAGGGTTCGTACGGGTCCTTGAAATCCTTGAAAATGCTTGTATTTTAATGTTGTGTTTTCAAGGTTTGGAAAGTGCTTGAATTTTCGATCTAAGTGCTTGTAAATGCTTGAAATCGTAATCATATAAATTTTACAATTAACAGCAATCTGGCTCAACAGTCGATCAAAAGGAGAGAGTAAAAATAGTGAAATGGGGGAAAAAAATGTTCTCCCTGAAGGCCTTGTGTGTGACCTTGTGTGACCTGCGCACTACCAACATGCCGGGAGGCTGTCGGTTCAATGACTGTTGGCTGGATATTGAAAAATATAAACCATGGATAAGACATGGCGCAAATCCACAAGTAGCCTGCTGCAAAGTCTGCAAAAAGGAGATCAGCCTTTTCACCATGGGAGAGTCGGCACTCTCCAGCCTTATGAAAGGTACCCTGTTGGCCCTACAGGTCAATTAGCCTGCTGTTTGTTTATGCTAACTACCTTTTTATATGCTAGGCATGCATGTGTGATGTAGAAGGCACTGTTCCATGTAACATGTAGGTGGTGTGATGATTGCCACCAGCCGTACCGCTGTCACCCGTGGGGTGTTTGTTGTTCGGCTCAAATTTAAAGGACGAAGTGTCTGTTTTCAGTATAGCTGTTAAAAACATTCAACACGTTTCAACATCTCATCATATGACGTAGCATGGGGACTCTGCTTTGATCCAATGTGCATAATAGGTGGTGGTGAGTGAGGGCAGGTGTTTTGGGATGTGTTTTTTGTGCTTCTTACAGTGTATAACATTTAATTTGACCATTTGTTAAGATTGTTAAATACTGCGTTTGTGCTTGATGCAGAAATACGAGCTTAGCAGGACATCGAAGCCACTCTTTCCCCAATAGGAAGAAAAATTTAATTAGCTTTGGTGCTTGGGTCTGTTTTTGCAGGTGGAGAGATGGGACTTTATTTCTACATTGGTCACCAAAAAAACACAGTCGTCTGTGCTAAAATCCGTTTCAGTCTCTTTACCGCAGACGTTCCTCCGCCGTAACTCTCACTCACTCTTTCCTCACTCATCTGCAGTAGGCAGCAGCAGGAGCAGGCTCACGTGTTGTAAAGACACTTTACCATTGGTTGAGGGAGGAGGCAGCGGTGATGCTGCGTTTGGGAGCAATTGCTTATATTGCAGCCCGTGAAATAAAATGCTTAAGACTCAAAATAATAATAAATAATAATAAAACAGTGAAATCGCCATTTTGTGTGTGCATGAATTCTATCACATTATGCAATTTACAACTGCTTACAGTACTTGAAAAGTTTGAAAATTGACCTTGAAAGTCCTTGAAAAGTGCTTGAATTTGACCATGAAAAAAGTGTACGAACCCTGACTGTCACTTGGGTATACCAGGACCACCGATAAATGCCGTGATAAGATAAAGAAGCTCCGGCAGCAGTGTCACAGAGCGCAGGACTCGCTACGCAAGTCCGGCAGCTCAACTGATGAAAACGAAAAGTTTCCTTGGCATGATGCAGTCGATAACATCATCGGCCACAAACCAACAAGTCAGGCTAATGAACTGGAGTTGGAACCCCTTTTCCCACCAACACCGTTTACATGACCTCCACCATCTGATCCTGTGAGCTGAGGAGGCAACTGGTAGCCTCTTCTTCGTTCTCCTCCGTAGCAGGTTTGGTTACCAGTTATGTGCATATCGCCCCCTGCTGTTTCAAACAGAGTAAATATGCAAGTGGGCCCGGGCACAGTTCGATGTTGCAAGTGTAAATGCAAGCCAGCAGGGGGGAGGGGCGTGGTTCGAAACAAGTGGGTCCTAATGTGAAAGCGCCCTTAGATCAGGGAACACAGGATGGTCCAATAGAGTGAGGTTATTCCTCTGGAAGAAGTCCTCTGACAGGTGGGCACTGTTAACTGTAGCGTTGTCCTTCTGAAAAACCCAGTCATTACCACACAGACGAGGGCCCTCAGTAATAATCACACAGACCAGGGCCCTCAGCCATTACCATACAGACGAAGGGCCTCAGGCATTACCACACAGACCAGGGCCCTCAGCCATACCACACAGACAAGGGCCCTCAGTCAAAACCACACAAACCAGGGCCCTCAGCCATTATCACACAGACGAGGGCCCTCAGTCATTACCAAACAGACCAGGGCCCTCAGTCATAACCACAAAGACATGGGTCTTCAGTCATAACCACACAGACCAGGGCCCTCAGTCATAACCACACGGACGAGGGCCCTCAGCCTTTAGCACACAGACGAGGGCACTCAATCGTTACCACACAGACGATGGCCATCAGTCTTAACCACACAGACGAGGGCCCTCAGCCTTTAGCACACAGACGAGGGCCCTCAGTCACAACCACAAAGACATGGGTCTTCAGTCATAACCACACAGACCAGGCCCCTCAGTCATTATCACACTGATGAGGGTCCTCAGTCATAACCACAGACGAGGGCCCTCAGTCCTAACCACACAGAGGAGGGTCCTAAGTCATAACCACACAGACTGGGGCCTTCAGTCATAACCACACAGAGGGGGCCCTCAGTCTTAACCTCACAGAGGAGTGTTCTCAGTCATTACCACAGAGATCAGGGCCCTCAGTCATTACCACACAGACCAGGGCGCTCAGCCATTACCACACAGACCAGGGCCCTCAGCCATACCACACAGACGAAGGGCCTCAGTCATTACCACACAGACCAGGGCCCTCAGCCATTACCATAGAGAGGAAGGTCTCAGTCATTACCACACAGACGAGGGTCCTCAGTCATTACTACACAGACCAGGGCCCTCAGTCATTACCACACAGACCAGGGCCCTCAGCCATTACCACACTGATGAGGGTCCTCTGTCATAACCACAAAGACGAGGGCTGTCAGTCCTAACCACACAGAGGAGGGCCTTCAGTCATAACCACACAGAGGTGGGCCCTCAGTCTTAACCACACAGAGGAGGGTCCTCAGTCATAACCACACTAAGGAGGGCCTTCAGTCATAATCACACAGAGTTGGGCCCTCAGCCATTACCATACAGACGAAGGGCCTCAGCCATTACCACACAGACCAGGGCCCTCAGCCATACCACACAGACAAGGGCCCTCAGTCAAAACCACACAAACCAGGGCCCTCAGCCATTATCACACAGACGAGGGCCCTCAGTCATTTCCAAACAGACCAGGGCCCTCAGTCATAACCACAAAGACATGGGTCTTCAGTCATAACCACACAGACCAGGGCCCTCAGTCATAACCACACGGACGAGGGCCCTCAGCCTTTAGCACACAGACGAGGGCACTCAATCGTTACCACACAGACGAGGGTCCTCAGTCATTACTACACAGACCAGGGCCCTCAGCCATTACCACACTGATGAGGGTCCTCTGTCATAACCACACAAAGGAGGGCCTTCAGTCATAATCACACAGAGGTGGGCCCTCAGTCTTAACCACACAGACGAGGGTCTTCAGTCATTACCACAGAGATGAGGGCCCTCAGTCATACCCACACAGATGAGGGTCCTCAGTCATTACCACACAGATTAGGGCCTTAGTCATAACCACACAAAGGAGGGCCCTCAGTCATTACCACTAAGATTAGGGCCTTAGTCATAACCACACAAAAGAGGGCCCTCAGTCATTCCCACACAGACCAGGGCCCTCAGTTATGAGGGATGCCCCGGTTTGAGGCCCCTACACAGCCTGTTCCATTGAAGGAAATAACAGCCCAGATAATGATGGCGCCCCCTCCACTGTGCCGTGTAGAAAACATCTCAGGTGGATCCCTCTTGTCATGACAGTAATGTTGAAGCCATCAGAACCGTTAAGATTACATTTTTTCTCATCAGAGAATAAAACTTTCTTCCACCTTTCAATGTCCCACGTTTGGTGCTCCTGTGCAAAGTCCATACAGGCGATGAAGAAGATGTGGACTTTGAAAATACTTTTAGTTTTTTAAACCCTTCTCTGGCAGATGCCGTCTGATGGTTATTGGGCTGCAGCCAGAACCTGTAACTTTAATTTGGGCCGAGGATCGTCACGTGTCTTGACAGAAAGCCAATTGGATCCTCTGGCTCAGCACTGGTGAATTTTTTTGGGTCTAACGTTTGACTTATTTGTTCCATAACCCTCAGGATCTTTTAAGGAATTAAAAATGACTGTCTTACTGCATCCAACCTCAGCAGCAATGGGGCGCTGTGAGAGGCCTTGCTTATGCAGCTCAACAATCCGACCACGTTCTAAGAGAGAAAGCTTTTTTGCCTTTGCCATCAGGAGGACACGACAGTGTGAGTACCTGACAGAAAATTACATGGAATTGAAATCTCTGCACAGATTTAAATACTAATACAAATCTTCAGGTAAAATCACAAGATTTGGAAACCATAATGTAAAAAGTAAAAAGCATCAATACCTGACTTGAATGTGACATCAGGATTGTGATTGGTGTTGCTGCCCTAAAGTTATAAACAAGAAATACAACAAGGATTTATAAGATAATTAAACAATTAAACAAGAAAGTGTTCAAGTCCAGAAATCACACTGGGCATTTAGGAATCAGCAAATCCACTTTAGCTTAGATATTTAGAAAATAAAACATCCAACAACCATTATAAAGTTTTGTCTAAAAATTGCCTGCAACACACAAATTTCATTAAATCTCAACTCAAAATGCCTTTCAGTTAATGTTTGAAATTTAATACAACAGAGGCTTTCTTTCTTCTGATTTCCCTATAAGAACAGGATAAAGAGTTATCTCTGATAGCTTTTCAAAAACTCTCATGTAGTACGGCATAAGTTGATGACTAATTTGCAGTTTTACAGCCAAAAACAGACATACTAGAGTTTTTAAGAGATAAATGAACTGAAAATAAAACAGAACTATTTCCTTTTAAGTTTGAAGCTCTTTCTTTTTCAAGTTTCACACTTAGAAAGAATGGTCATTGCGAGTGTGACCAGATTGTTCTGTGCAAGGCTATTTAGTGCTTACCAAGAGTCAAAACATGCTCGAGTGATTGATGTGACTTTTTGACCAAAGCATGTAATAAAATTTGACTTGGACCATAGAAGACAGCAAGATGAAAAAGACTATGACACATAATCCTAAAACTCACCTTTTTGATACTCTGAGAAGATTCCTTGATGTCTGTTGGACCCTCTGAGTGTTTCAGCCCACTGAGATGTATCTTTGAGTGATTTTCAATCCTGTCAAACACTGGACTCAGACTACGAACCTTGCTTTGCTCAATCTGTTCATCAGTCTCTAAAAAATGCGAAAGTCTGGTGTTTTCTGTCTCCTGAAAGGCAGGGCTTCCTGGGAACACAGGGCTCTGAGAATGACATGATGTTGCCCTCACAGTGGAGGATAAACTCTCCTGCGAGGATGACGTGAACCCTGAGTTACAGATCTGAGGTCTGCATGTGTCAAGAGACTTATTTTGTTGAGTGGTCCTTCCAAAGACTGGACTTTTAAACTCGTCTTGACTCAGCTGGGTGTCTGAGTCTTCTCCCTGCTCTGCCTCTGAGAACATGGGACTCCTGGTCAGAGGGAGCTCTTGGCAGTTTTTTTGACTTTTAGGAAATGTGGGGCTCTTAGGCTGAGGTGAGGGAGACTTCTGAGTGACGTCTGAAGAGTCCTGAGAGAATACCACAAGCCCTGAGGTCTTGTAGGAGTCCATAGGGTTTGGGTTCAGTGAGGGGACCTGGACCTCTGCTCTGCAGCTGGTTGAAGGGAAGACAGGAGACTTACAGTCCTCGATCTGAGTCAAGTCACAGCTCTGGTTTAGGAGAGAACAAATACACAAAGATCAGTCATGTGGGATGGTGTTTTTTAGATTTAATCCAGTATTTCAACCTTAAAGGCAGGGTTGGTTATCTCAGAAAACTAGCATGAACTTGAATGTAGCATCTCCTTAGGACTCTGCCTAGCCCCCCCCACTCCCTGGAGCTCCTCCAAAACCACGGCCCCCGCTCACATGCACGAGCGCCGCTGATGCGCGACCATATGACTGATTCAACTCAAAACCGGTCCTCAGCATGCTTTAGTTTTGCACTACACCAAGTCATGTCTCACTCAGTGGTAAGAAAACACCAAAACATTATCATAGTAAAGTTAAAAAAACAAACAAACATGGCAAGTTAGTTAGTACTCACAACTCGATGTTGACTCTTGTTTTTGCCCTGGCTTTGTCCAAATTCTTTTTTGTTTTGGCCTTCTTAGCCTCCATCTTTCTTCTCTTCCTCTGTTTAGCAGGAGGAGTGGTAATCAGGATACATGTAGTTTCTCTGCCATTCTCCACATAGCTGTCAAGTCTCCCGTTTTGGCCGGGAAACTACAGTATTTTCTGTATTTTACCCCTCTTTCCTGTCGTCTTCCCGTATTACTATTCTCCCGTAAATCTCCCGTGTTACAATATAATAATAATAAAAGCAAACATTCCTCAGCCTCTCCAAACTGAGCTCTGTCACTAGCCGAACGGGGCGGTAATGCACCAAAATGATGGATGCCAACTGCCGTAAAACCGAAGAAGAAGAAAAAGCCTCGCAAGAACTGCCACCTGCAGTAGCCTGGGTGGCAGTTGTCACGAGATTAGAGCCCACAGAGGCAACAAACCAAGAAAAAAAAAGTGTTTTTTTTTAGATTTCTTGTACACCTGTCTTAAAATGTAAGGGATACTGGAGATTGGTTGGGGTTGTGGGGGTTGGGGTTGTGGGATGGCTCGCAGAGGGCTTCCCTTATTTTCAAAGCCAAGACTTAACAGGTAAGCATTCTCCAATGTACTTGGATCCCTCTCAGCTCAGCTACGAGCACTGAATCAGAATCAGTGCCACCGGCAAAATGTGCGCGCAGAAGGTGGGCAAAACGGCATTACGGGATTAGATTGGTTTAATAAATTTGGTCCGAATCGCTGTGATTGGTTGGTGTTTTCCCTGTTTTACTCCTGCTGTAGATGGCGGCTATTTTTCTCTCTCTTTTAAGAACACATCAGGCATTGATTGCCATCGGGACATAACGATCATTTTAACCAGTATAACAAAAAGTGTATCTACATCAGATTACCAACCCTGCTTTTAATTAAAGAGTAGCTTATCACCTAGAACACTATTTTCAGCTAAAACCCTGTGAATATTAGTATTCTAGCAGTGTTGTTGACCGATTTGACTCCAAATCTTGATATTTAAGTAAAAGCTGTTTTATTTCAGCATACTGTTAGAACTGTACATGGGTACTGCCCCCAACAGGCTGTATTTTGCTACTGCAACTGAATATTTCCTTTTATAACTTTTACACTTGTTTGCAAACTCCACAGTTTTGGCAAGTTTTACCTCTGTTTGTTTTGGTATGAAATACAACTGTTTCTCAATTGTGAGCACTGTCTGACCTCTGTGTAAACAAACTGGAATACTTCTACAGTGCCCCATCTGAGAGAGAAAACCAACCTGTCCAACCTTTTCTCACCGAGGGCCAAATACAAGAAATTTAAAAATGGCAGGGCCACGTTGAGACACCGGACCTCTAGTGCAGTTGTTCAACAACTTTTTTGGCTCTGAATCCAATGAGAAGACTGCTCCCTCTCTAAATCTTAAGGTATAAAATCCTAACTGGTTAATAATATTATTACTCAGTTGAACAAAATATTCTGTCCTAGGTATCGAAGGAAGGACACATTATTTTATCATATGTTTTTATGTTTGTGTGTTTTAATAGTAGGTGTTAAACATGAAATACCCCCATTATTGAAGGAAGGACACATTATTTTATCATATGTTTTTATGTTTGTGTGTTTTAAGAGTAGGTGTTAAACATGAAATACCCCCATTATTGAAGGAAGGACACATTATTTTATCATATGTTTTTATGTTTGTGTGTTTTAATAGTAGGTGTTAAACATGAATACCCCCATTATTAGTATTATTTACTGGTATGTGTTGTAGATGTAGGTTTTCAATTGCAAAATAATAACCACACATCTTAATGAAACAAAAATCTAGCAAGTGATGTTTAACCCTTTAAAACATATGGATAATAAGAATTCACAAATCCACAAATTCCCATTATGCATCATATTGCACACAATTTATAATGTATAAACTGGTTCTCCTGTAAAATCAAATTTTGATTTTAATTTTTACAGTCCATGACTGCACTTGGATGTTCAGTTCTAAGCAGAAGCCTGTATTGCTCTGATATCATAAAATAAATAGAATTTCAACCAGAATAGGAATCAAGTAATAACATTATTGAAGAAGACAGCCACAATGTGAGTTATAAATTATGTGCTTTCATCTAAGATATATAAGGTTTTATGACATATGTTTGTGATTGCCCCCAGGTGGTGTTTCAATATCCAGCTTTAATGTATTTCATTTAAGGATTAAATCAGTCTCATTTGTATAAGGTATAAATACAGAATAAGCTTTATAACATTGTGATCATGTTTGTGTTTCTAAAATGGTAGATCAAATTATCGAGAAGTGGAATGTAAGTGAAAATGTTTATGTGTGGCAACTGCCCTGGTCTCCCCTATAAAAAGTTTGACTTAAAGCTCTGGTTCATTAAAAAACTGTCTTTGAGTAAAAACTGCAGAATAAACTGTTTGTATCAGCCTGTTTCTATTAGACTTTCATTGCCTGGAATGAACCTGTTAAAAAGTTCTCTCATGTTATTTTGACTACCGACAACCCCCAGATCTACTTACTCAAATGTCACACACAAACATAACGCCTGCCTCAGACCTTGCTTTTCTGCTGTCAAGGCCTAATTTTTGTGCGCTTCTTTTACTGCACAAAATATTGCAAGTTTCCTTGATGTTGTAGAGCGGTTTTGATCAACTGGTATTGCAAGTTTCCTTGATGTTGTAGAGCGGTTTTGATCAACTGGTGGTCAAGGGGCCATATCCCGACCCCATAAACTTTTTATCTGGATATCTGAATTTGTTGTGGTTTTAAAGGTATCTTTTTGTCTTTGAATACATAAAACTAGTAATGCAGCTCCCAGTTACACTGAGATTGAAACAGTTTTAAAGGGAGTGACTTCATATTTAATCTGTTTTACAGAAATCTCTCAGTCTTTATAAGTAAAAACTCAACTATGAAAAGAAGTCTGCTGGAGTGAAACCCAGCAAAGACAAACATGAAAATCCCAGAAGATATCTAAACTGCCCCAAGTGGTTGGCCGCAGGTTGGACAATGAGGACTGATCTCACTTGTAACTGCTGAGAAACAGTAGATACCAGTTAAAGTCAGAAATGTTTTCAAAGAACCTGTGGTGAGTCCAGCTGCAGCTCCAGAGGCTCCAAGCTGCTCGGTGAATCCTGAGTGGAGATTTTCTGAGTCTGTGATAAATCTGGCATCTCCAGCAGAGGACTTCTTTCTCTTCTTTTCCGGTTTTTACTTCTGCTCTGACTCACATCTTCAGGTGCTTGAGATTCTAAGGGGGAAAAAAAAGCATTTTTGTTATTTTTATGGGCATGTCGAAAGTAAAATGATCAGCAGAATGGAAATTAACTTGTGAGTAACAGAACAATAGAAAAATAATCACTGAGAGGTTTGTCTAACATCTCACCGCCATTCAGGTCTGTCTCTGATAAGCAGCTGTCCTCAGATACCTGCTTCCTGTTTAAGTACAAGAGTTTCCGTCTGGAGCAGAGTCTTCGAGAAGCTTCAGCGCCAGCGAGAAGACTCTGACTCTGGAGGGAGGCACAGGGTTGTGTCTGACTCACCATCTGAGAGGGGAAAAAAAATAACATTAAAAAACTGCTTTAACAGCCAGTTAACTAGCAAACGTGCCAAGTCAAGAGAAGACTTCAGCCTGTAAAACTACATAGCCAAAAGTTATATTTAAAAATGACCCTTTTGAATGAGTCAAAACTCCAAATTTTTATGTTAAATTTCAAATGTCAACAAGACTACAAATACAACTAAAACACATTGGGAAAACGTAAAACAGGGATAAATAATGAATATAATCAGTGTTAAACAGAACTTATGCAAGGCTTGACAGAGGGCAAAAGTGTAATCAAAAACACTGTTGCGACACAGCAAAAAATGGTGCTAAAACCAGGGCTTAAACAGTGCTTGAACTCAGGCTAAAAACTGATCTAAAAGAGCAAAAACAAGGACCAAAACACAACTGAATGAAGGCTTGTATTAGCTGAAATATGTCCAAAACAAGGGTAAAAAAAAACAAACAACCAAGACACTATGTAAAAACTAAGTTCAAAACTGCTTGAAACAGGGAAAATGATTCAAACAAGGCTTAAATATGCCCAAAATTAGTGCAATAAAAGGTATAAATAGGCTTTGAAAGAGTAACAGCATAATCAAAAACACTGTCAAAACAGGGATAAAACTGGCAAAAACAAAGGTATAACATTGGTTGAACACAACTTAAAAACTGGGCTAAAAAGATCAAATAACGAAGTGTTTGTTGCTGCATTTCAGAGTGATGTCCCTGTTATTTAAGCTTTAATTAGCTCTTCCAATGCTATAAATAAGAAGGAGTGATATCCTCACGCTCTCTTGGATGGCTTTCATCATGGCCTCCTCCTCTTTCTGCTGCCTGAGTGCCGTGATGCTGGCTTCCTGTTTGCTCAAACGCAATGCCAGGTCCATCATCTCCTCCTCCGTCATCTCTGAAATAACAAGATACAAAACATCAAGGTTAAATCGACTTTAAATCCGATAAACAGTGACTGAAGTAGTGTTGATTTTTGTCTTTAACTAGAAGTTTTGCACTATGGTTTGTGAACACATTTGACTCCTTTGGCTTTATCACTCAGTTTGAAAAGCAGCTGCAGAAGTTAAGGTGTCTGAGAGTACCTTTCCTTTAACAATGTTCATCCTGCAACAACAGTTGAACTGTCCTAGAGGTCACGCTCTGTACCTTTGGGCTTGGGTTTGTTCTCCCTCTCTCTTTTGCGTCTCTCTCTCAATGATAATGGAGGCAGAAGGGAAGATGAAAGCTCAGTCTGGAAGTAAAAAGAAACAGTACAAGTCTAAGTGTTCTTATTAACCAAAGATTCAAAAAGGTATTTTGATTGGTCATTTTTTACCTCTGTTTAAAAGGAAGAATTTAATGATAACTGCTGAAAAGTTAGATCTGATCAGCTCAAAATATGGTCAAGATAGTTGACAACGTGAAAGAAACCTGCAGAGACATATTTCAACTAAGTCAAACTAACAGTGAAGTATTTGTAAAAGCCTGGGATTAACTATTGTAAAAAAAACATCTCAAACCAAACACAGCCTCACTGATGCACATTAGTACGAATCACTTTTCTTTACATTGCTGTCTCTGTCATCAGGAGCTCCATCCTCTTGAGTACTGTCTTTGCTCTGTTGGCTGTCAGAGGGAACATCACTGACATCCTTCATGATCTGTTTCCTGAGAGCCATCCTGCTCTGCTGCGGACCTACTGCAATCAAAAAAGACACAAACAAATCCCATCAAAATGTCATGATTAAAAAGAAGACAGTTGGTCCTGTTGTTTTTAATCCACCCTCTCAGCAGTTAATGCCCTGGTAGTTTAAGCCACTGAACAAAAATCTTGAAACTAAAATTATATTATTGTTCAAGCAAAAACTAAAAAGCCCATTTGAGACATTATTTTGGCTTCTACTACTCAAAACCAGAAGTAGCTACATTGAGTCTCATGGTTTGTGTTTGTACACCAAATTGCTCAAGATCAGCATTCAGTTGACTATGGTATGGTTTGTGCTCGAGAGCAGTGGTTTTCAAAGTATGAGGATGGCGTCCCCTGGGGGGGGTGCTAGAGGACTTCAGAGGAGGTGCAGAATAATAAAGCAAACCAGTGAAAACTGTTCTGTTCTGCCAAATTCTGCTCTAAATGTCGTAAATATTAAACATTTGCCCAATAAATACATTATAAACATTAGAAAATGGAGAAAAGAGTAAGTCGACCAACAACCGCTGTCAAGTAAATTGTGTTTGCCTGAATTAACACTGATAAAATCCCAGAGGCCACAGTCTGTAATTTGCCAAGAGTTGATGTCTACGTTGGCAGTAGGTTTATTTTCATAACATCTATGGCAAATGACTTATGCTTGATGTAAGATGGTCATTTTTTTACACTGTACTTCTCCTTGTTTGATTTTTAATGAAACAGACAAAAATGTCAAAGATTTTTTAAGTATTTAAGACAAGACAAAGAAGTTCTGATTGACTAGACACTTGAAAAAATATATCCCCTTTTTTGACAGATTAGACAGATAGAACAAAAAATGCATAACAAACAAGAAAAGAAATTAAAAAAAGGTTAAAGATAAGACAGATATCTGCCAAAAACATTGTTTTAGAATGTGACATTTTACGACTAATAACTGCAAATATATGTATATATATGTGTATATATATACATATATGTACATATATACATATATATCCATACATACATATACATATACACACACACACACACACATATATCTATATATATATATCCATATATATATATATATATACATATACACACACACATACACACACACATATATACATATACATACATATACATATATACACACATATATAAATATATATATATTCGTTCTCCTGAAGGGGTTTTGGTTACTATAAAACTGCTTTGGCTTTTGTTTGAAAGGGTTACACTGTTCGCTGCTGGAAGTTTAATGCCATCCCTTTAACCTTTTAAGAGGGAAAGAAAGTGTTGGAAACATGTATGTTTAAGAAATGTTTTGGGGCGTGGGTGGCGCAGCTGGATAGTGCGCTTGGTCAGTAATCGGGAGGTTGCAGGTTCAAGCCCAGCTCCGGGCGACACATGGCGTCCTTGGGCAAGACACTTAACCCCAAGTTGCTCCCACTGCTGCGTCAGTGGCATGTAAATGGGCATGAAAGGGCGTGAATGTGTTAGCTGATACTGATGGATAACTAACATAGAAACTCTGAACCATCAGTGAGTGAATGTGAGAGCAAATGGGTGTGAATGGGTAAGTGTGACCTGTGGTGTAAAGCAGCTTTGAGTAGTCAAAAGACTAGAAAGGCGCTATATAAGCTCAAGTCCATTTACCATTTACCATATATACACACACACATACACATATACATACATATATATACATACATACACAAACACACACACACACATGGAGTTGTGGGGCAAGGTGGCGCAGCAGGTAGTGCATCACAACAAGAAGGTTGCTGGTTGGAACCCCATGTAGGTCAGGCTCTTTCTTTGTGGAGTTTGCATGTTCTCCACTTGCTTGCATGAGTTCTCTCCTGGCACTCCGGCCTCCTCCCACAGACAAAAACATGCTTGTCAGGTTAATCAGTGGTGCCAAATTGCGGGTGTGGGTGAGTGTTTGATTGGTTGTCTGTCTCTCTATGTGGCCCTGGGGTGTACCACGCTCGCCCAGTGTGAGCTAGGATACTTCCCAGAACCCCCAAAGGGAGAAGCGGTGTGGATAATGAACAGATGTCTTAGCTGTATTTACCTAGTGATGATGAAGACTGTCCTCTTCTTCCTCTCATCTGTCCCTCTGCTGGGTTTTAGGTGAAAACAACAGCGTTTATCCTCACACCAGCTAACACCTGTGCTTAAGCAAAGGAAAAGCCAAGTCAGGGAGACAAACTTGACACTATTTCAAGAGGATAAACTCAAATATTGATCAATATTTCTCCTGTTGAACGGCTCGTTTACAGAAAGTGCCTGAGTGACAGTTAGCCACCACGGCCCGAGCACACATCGGTTGATATGGTAACAAGCACGAGACAGTCAACGGTCACATTTCTGATACCCAGCAGTGTTAAAAGGACACCAGCTCGACAGAAACACTCCCAGTGAACCAATTTGATTAACAAGAAAACAAGGCACTGTTTATTTTTAATAACGGTCAATGTATGTGTACTCACCGCAGAGTTCTCCTCACTTTCGCGGCGCCATGTTTGTTTCTGTTTACGCATGACGTAAGCACACGTAAAGGCGCGTCTTTCGTGCTATGTTCGGGGATCCTCGGATACAGTCGGTTTATTCCGTTTTTTTGTTTTTGTTTTGGCTTATCCTCATCGCATTTCAGTTTGACAGTGAGGCTTAAGTTACAAGAATAAGTTATATGAGTCTATGTTACAAAAAGTACGAAAATTTAAAAAAATATATATCGTTTGAACTTAAAAAAGCTGATCTGTTACAGATTTGACCAGTTTGAGATTTCATAAAACCTTTCGTGGTTTGCTAAGCATTACGCAACGTTCTATTATTTTGTACAGTTAATTTAATAATACCTTATTTCTAAGAAAATATTTAGAAGGAAATGTGCAAAAAGATTGAAAGAACCTAAAAGTGACATATGCATGTGACATATTTGATATATGCAAATAATTAAAATATTGAGCCTCAGAGCTATGGGGATACCGGACAAAAACTTATCAAGTAAGAAGGCATAAGAGACTAATGACTCAAACTTGGATTTTTTTTCAGGCCTCAAGAGGAATCAATCCATTTTCCCCCAAACAGGTTTATCTACTGTCACAGGAAGTCAAGGTGGCAAATAGTTGCCATGCTTTATGTAAAATACAATTGTTTTAGTGTGATCCCACTATTCCAGATCTCAATCATTCCATATAATTTAGTCTGGAGGCACTTCTGATGACAATGTATTAAGGCCAGTCCACAAAAGAAAAATCAAATAGAAAAGATTAGCACATTTCTGAGAGAAAAAGCAGTTTTTCTTAGATAAAAAAGCTTTAAAACAATATCAAGGCTTATTATGACTGAAAAAAATTACTTGAAATAAGGACACTAAATGATGTAACAATGATAGTTAATGTTATTTTATCCATGATAAGTATCAAATTAATGCAAATTTGTAATATACTTGGTTGAAATGCTTTGGGGTATTTATTTTAATCCATATTTTTGAGTCTTCATGGTTGCATTTCACTTACCAGCCACATTACTGGGTACACCTTGCTGATACCATGTTGGACACCCTTTTGCCTTCAGAGCTGCCTTAATTGTTTGTGGCATAGTTTCAGTGTGGTACTGGAAACATTCCTCGTGGATTTTGGTCCATATTGACATTATAGCATCACAAAGTTCCTGCAGATTTGTCTGCTGCATATCCATGATGAAAATCATTCATTCCACTGGAGTACAGTGAATTTGTTGTCGTGTACAAGCAAAAAGTTTGAAATGCTTTGAGCTTTGTGACATAGAATGTTATTCTGCTGAAGGCAGCTATCAGGTACTGTGGTCATGGAGGGATGGACATCAATCAATCAATCAATCAATCTTTATTTGTATAGCACCACTACATAACAAGTGTTATCTCAAGACACTTTACAAGCTGAAGACAAACCCTTCATTTTATTGATACACATATATGCAAAGATTCATATAAATACACTTATACATATACACATACACATACATGCATCCAACACCCAACATGAATCCATATAGCCAATCATGAATCCCTCATCGTGGCAACAAGAAAAAACCTTCTGTTTAGCAGTAGGAAATCTTGAATGTGGACCCCAGTCTCATGAACAGCAAATCCACACGATGCTGCGTTGGGTGTGTGGGTGAAGGAAGGGAGGTGGGCGGAGACAAGTGGACTAAAGTAAGAACTAAAGCTAGTGACAGATCCATGGACCAATCATAGACCTGTCTTCATCATATTTGTCTCTGCTGAACATAAACTTATTAGAGGTTAGCCCCCTGAGATGCAGTATCTGGTTTTCAGGAGGGTCCTCATGTCTGTGTGATTACAGTGATTTTTTAAAAGAAGTATAATCAATAATAATCAAGAAATGAGTAATTAATCTATTATTTACATTAACATAGAATAAAACAACAGCATCAAAATGAGAATTTATAAGTGATGTATTTTCAGTTGATGATGGGGGTGGGGGGTGGGGATTGCAGAGACAAAGGACTGAAAATAAGAATTTATGGTAGTGACAAACTCATGGACCATAAATCCATCCCCACCACATTTGTCTCCATTGAGTATGGCTGGCAACAATACTCAGGTAGGCTGTGGTGTTTTAACCGGGCTCATCTGGTACTAAGAGGCACTAAGTGTACACACAAAATATCCCCCACAGCATTACACCACCACCAGACTCGACTGTTGATCCACGGCAGGATGGATCCATACTCTCCTGATGTTTACTCCAAATTCTGCCCCTACCATCTTTAATCCAAAAGCAGTAGAAATCTAGACTCTTCAGACCTGGCAACACTTTTTCATTCTTTTATTGTCCAACTTTGATGAGCCCATACAAATTTTATCCTCTGTTCCCTGTTCTTAGCTGACAGGAGTGGCACCCGGTGTGGTCTTCTGTTGCTGCAGTCCACCTGCTTTAAGATTTGACTAGTTGTTCTTTCGGAAACAGAAAACTGTATGCATTGGTTGGTTAGCAATTACAGCCTTGCTATAATTTTGAACTGCTATGGCCATTTTCTGACCTCTGGCATCACAAGGCATTTCCTGCCAATGAACTAGTGCTTACTGGTTATTTTCTCTTTTTCAGACCATTCACTGAAAACCCTAGAGATGGTTGTATCTGATAATCTCAGCAGATCAGCAGTTTCTAAAATACTGTACTCAGACAAGCCTGTCTGGCACCAACATCCATGCCAATGTTCAAAGTCACTTAAGTCACCGTACTTCTCCATTCTGATGCTCAGATTGAACTTCAGCAGGCCAGGTCATCCAAATCTACATGCCTAAATTCTTGGAATTGCTGCCATGTGATTTGCTGGTAAGCCACATGAGTTGACAAGCATTTGAACAGATGAACCTAATAAAGTAGCCTGCAGGTGTATTTTGTCATTTTGCCAATGCATTGAATGACATTCAGGCACAGAAGCAACCTCTTTCAAATAATTCTGACAGTAATGTTTTGATTTTAAGCCCCTCAATTATTCACATTTTGTTTGTTTGAGAAAAAGTTTAACATTAGATTTTGTTAAACATAAGGAAGTAGTCAGTCCTCCAACTCTTTAGTAACATTTTTGTCTAAAAGAGGGCGACCAGCTAGGAGCGTTATCTCTCCACTGCTGCGATATGATCAAATAAGTTGCAAAAGACAAAATGGCAGACATACAGAATATATAATTGGTTTTCTGTTTAGGTAAAACAAAGTAAATGTCTACAGAATAAAAAAAATGTCCCTTCATTCAAAAAATATGCCCAAAGCAGTGTTGTTGTCAGTTCTTTATTGACGTCAGTTTTTAATGTTTTTAGTACATGTATACATACTCTATCCAAACAAACATCTGGACGTTTCTCTCCAGATTGTCACAACCTCCTGCTCAGACAGATAAAACAATAAATCAGTAACCAAAAATCATGTCAACAGTTTAGTGACAATGTTCATGACAGCATAAGGAATTTCCAAAATACATAATAATCATAACAAATCCAACAGAGGCTTGATTGTAATGTTTACAGCAGTGTTTTTGACATCTCAAACGTGCAGAGTTAAAATAATATGTCACAAATCCAGAGAAGGGAGGTAATCATTTATATTTTAGGTCCATATTTTTTGTATTTAGCTTATTATGTAGTCAGCAGAGTTGTGTTCAATCTTTTGTTGTCCTTCCTCCTCTTATTAGTTATGTTCAACGGTTTTTTTTTCTCAGATGGTTTCATGCAAGGACATATTTGAGACTGAAAGACTAAATTTTACAGGTTAACTACAAAAAGAAAATGACTGAAGCTTCTGATGGATTTGTTTTGTTGCTTGGACTCTAAGGCTGTCTCAACTTTTCCCCAAATGTTTAAAACTTGTCAATATTTGTGAAACAACTTTTCTACCAAGTACCAAATTTGCGCCAAATCACCGTTGTTGGGATACTTTTAATTGACCTGTTGGAACAAAAATGAAAGGCCAGCTTTGCCACCCATACAGCCCTGCAGGTCATTTAGTTAACAGCTCTCTGGTGGACTAATACTGTAAACTGGAACAACTTGACTGTATATTTTAGCATTCATACTTTATGAAACTTTTTTAGGAGCTCAAGTGAGACCCAAAGTGATGGCAATTTTGGGGCTGATACATCAAGCAAACAGGCCACACAAGACAAAATGAAAGTACCTAAATAATATATACAGCCATTTATAATCACAGTTTACAGCACGACTGTTCCTCTTAGAAACCAAGAGGCAAAGCAGAAGAAAAAGTGCAATTGTAAGCAAAAATAAAACGTCAAAAAAGGTTTTACACAAATGTACATCAAGGACTAAATTAAAGGAGCAGGAGGAGTTGGGATGAGAGTGCTGCTGCATAGGGAGAAAATGTTCTCAGAGATTTTAATGCAATGACATCAATAATTCAAGTGTTTCCCTCCTGAATAAATAATAACACTCTGGTAAAAAAAACATGGAACTGAATGATTAGAAAAATGGCAGAGCCGTCAGCTTGTTTATATGACTGTTTCAGCTTCAATCAACCAGCAGTCCTTTCCCTAAAACAGGCATGCTAGTTTCAACACGGTTATGCCCATGTTTATCAACCCCTCATATCGTTAAAGACCCCGTTCAGCTCAAGAGGTCTCAATAAGTTGAAAGAAAATCAAAAACAGCAACTACATCGCTGCATAAACATAAAGAAAAAAATATTTACAAGCTAAAGCTAACAACAACATGCTCACTATTACAATGCTAACATGCTGACGCTCAGCTTTATGTGCCTTAAGTTTAGTGTGTTAGCATGCTTGTGTTTGCTTGCTAACAAACACAAAGTACAGTGTAAACAAAGGGGTTGTTGTTCCAACTTTAACTAATACTGACGTATCAAAGAAAATAAAAATAAAATGTGGCCTGATGATGGCGGTATATTAAAAGGAAAACAAAGATTCATATGCTTCGCCCTCTAGGAACCAGAATGTTTGCATCCATTTTTTACATCAAAAAGTTGTTGACTTATTTTCAGGGATGTAACAACAAACACATCTTATGATAGGACACATAGCATGGCACTGGGTATCATAACTCATTTTATCACAGTTTTTCTACTTTGTTTATGTCCACAAAAAATCATCTCATCTCTAAAATATTGTTTTAATCACTATTACAATAATAATTATTATTACTATTACCTGTAATTACTTAAGAATTCTTGCGCTTTTTTACCATTTCAAGGGCCAGGCTCCTTTGTGTGAGAGTCCGTAGAGACAGCCTATCCCAGCTGTCATCGGGCGAGAGGCGGGGTACACCCTGAACCGGTCGTCAGTCGATTGCAGGGCAACATATAGAGACAGACAACCATTCACGCTCACACTCACACCTAAGGGCAATTTAGAGTGACCATTTAGCCTAATGAGCATGTTTTTGGTCTGTGGGAGGAAGCCGGAGTGCCCAGAGAGAACCCACGCATGCACGGGAAGAACATGCAAACGTCACACAGAAAGGCCCGGCCCTGCCCGACCCGGGAATCCGACCAGTGACCTTCTTGCTGTGAGGCACGTACACTACCTGCTGCGCCACCGTGCCGCCGAGAACAAATACAAATTTAAAAACAGACTAATAACTTGTAGCCAAGAAGTTGCTAAAGAAGTGCTTTTAAAACCCTGAAAATAGGGCAGTAAATAATTCATTAACAAAAAATTAAAGCCACTACAAGAAGAAAAGTAAAAACAGCTGTCATTTCAGTCTTTAACACAGATTTTTTTCTGTCTCTGCAGAAGAATTTCAGCCACAGCTCTGAATCTAAGACCCCATTTAGACCTCGTATTAACATTTATTTTGGACATTTAGACATAAAGTTATAACTCTTAATACTTGGTGTGGCTGCGCCTTCAGAAAAACAATTTGATATCTGCTACTTCGACTGCATACAGAGGTGGTCTGGAATACTGTCATCTGTATTGGTTTAGAAGTTCAGACATATTGCAACCCTGAAACACAGTAAAGACCACATTAACTGAAATAATCTGCACTTGTTCACCCAGATGCAGTACTCTGGTTTGTTCATGTCCATCCAGTCTCACTAGTGTTGATTGAAATTGGTGCTCTTCTTAAAGATTTGGATTACTTGGCTCTACTCAGAAGTAAGAACTACCAAATGGCTCTTTGATACATGTACCAATCCTTGCTTGTCAATTTTCATCTAAAATTGAGTTATTTCAATGAAACCAGTACCCCACAAGGTTCAAATGCTAAAAAGCTTTTATAATGTCCTACAAAAGCATGTTTCTCGGGGTGGTGGTTTGCTGGAGTGGTAAGCAACCAGGCATGAGCCATAAACATGCTTGTGCCGGCCTGGGTTTGAATCCATCTTGTGGCCAGTTTGCAGAGTGTCCCCCCGTACTCTCTCTCACTCCCTTTCACAAGTCCTGTCAATAAAGGCACAAAATGCCCAAAAATAAGCTTAAAAAAGCATGTTTCTGACAAAATGTGGGGATAAGCTGCTTCAGGGAGCAATTAGCTTCTTGAGGTGCTCGCCAATTGTGAAACCAGCTCACTGTGACTCAACTCTACTCTGTTTTGGTACCAGGTACTTTGTTTTCCATTACAGCATCTACCTTGACAGGTAGGCGGGGTGCTCATAGCGCAGCTGTGTGGAACTGCTGCTTGTGGCAAAAGTGTTGCTGGTAGTCAGTCTGTGGGTATTTGTCATAACAATAATACTAGTATTGTTTCAGAAGACGTTGCAAACAGCAAGAAAAAATGATAGGTGTTAAAATGTCATTCAGCCATTTGAAACCAATAACTGAAGGCATTTAGTGATGATACTCTCTTACCAATGGGCAGTCAGCAGCGTCTTCATGTCACTTTGGCTCATTTTGCTTTGGATTAGGGATATGCATGATCAGCTGGCTCAACAATTAAATTTGTATATAATAATAACCAGCATTAGATTGACAAATTGGGTAATCAAATTGTTTAGATCCCTGGAGTTCAGTCAAATGCTCTGTCTAAAGTGTAACACAGTAAACACAGTGCCACTAGTAACCTCTGAAGCTTTATCCAGTGGCTGCTGCCTGACAGTAGAGCTGGGCAATATGGACCAAAATGTATATCTCAATTAACCCCATCATTACTGAATGCCAACTTTTATAGATCAAAAGTTTAATTTATTAAAGAATATAATGTCGTTCTACTCGCTTTGATTCTGTCTCTAACACAATAGACTATCAAGGTTAATTTTTATTAAGTGGAGGGTTTTTGCTCCAGACATAACCAATAAGCCAACTCCTCTCTGCCAACCAACCTCACATCATTTACTTTCTAACAGCCTGCTGAACTAAGGGCTTCATTTTGACTGTTTTGCTGAGAGCTTTGTTAACTTCAGACTGGTCATATAAATCCAGCTGTCACTTGCATTTAGCTGGATATTTTGATGATCTGCCTGAAAACATCCTTACTTGGAACCTCACCAGAGGTGATACAGAACAAGAACAAGGTACAATCCTCATAGAAAAGCATACAAAATGAGTAGAGTCTGGTCAAGTCTTGCTAATATGACTTAGTGGAAATGCAACATTAGGTTGTGGCTAATTAATCGCCATGTTATGTGCTGTGGGTTCACTGCACATAACATGCCGGGTTACGTAAAATCTTTCTCCGGAGAGGCTGGATGGAAGCATACACACCAGGGTAAGCCTGAGAGCCATAGACATGAATTACAGGCTGGTATTTGTGTAAGAGGCAGACATTAGAGTTCACATTCCTAACTGAATATGTTTAGTTAATGCATGATGTGGAAGCTCAAACTGAAGTGCAGTCAACTTGAAATACAAATTCCCAAAACACATGTTAATTTAAAAAGTAAACAGGGTGTGGTTGGTCCTCAGGATGATATGGAGGCTGAATCGGCAGTAATCAAGAAAAAAAAAGGATATAAACCTAAAATCACTCCACAGCTTAAAGTCAAAAAACTGCCATCAAAACAAACATTAACTAGAAAGCACTCGGAGAGCACAAACCTCCGCCAAGGTAGGTTTTTGTGGAGTTACATGCACAAATGCCAAAAATGGTCCTATCTACCAATGTTAAAGAATCCTTTAAAAAATTCCTGGATCCAGACGGTGATCCAGATCACAACCAAAATGTAATCAGTTCTTCCATATCCCATTTCCAACAATTCCTGAAAATTTCATCCAAATCCGTTCAGAACTTTTCAAGTTACTTTGAACACAAACAAACAGACAGACAGACAGACAGATAAACGACGGCAAAAACATAACCTCCTTGGCGGAGGTAAAAATAAAGTAGATAAGTGATCCAGTTTCAAAATGAAAGTCAAAGATGTGAGTGAAAGAGAAGGAGCAGCGCCCCCAAGTGGAGTGGCTCATATGTTACATTATGTACATGTTAAAATGTCTGTGATGGAGAAAAAAAAATTAAATTAAGACATCTTTTTATCCAGTTCTTGCTTCTCTGTAGTTAATTTAATACTTTGGTTTGTTAAAAGATTCTGTTTATATTTTAGGACCATACAGCTGTTTTTATGTTTCAGTCCAAAGTCCAAAAATCATTAATTCATTTGACTGATACACAGTTTCCAAAGCATGCTACATGTTTTAGTGATTATAACAGTAAAATAAAAGTCAGTTAATTTCTCTTTTGATGCAACACAAGACTTTTTAAACATACACATTATGTAAGAGTGACATGGATGAATGCCCATTTAGAAATAGTTGCAAGAAATGCCCTTCATTCTCCTGTTGAATGATTTAAAAATAAATCACAGTGAGCTGCTGTCCGAAGACATAAAACTTTGTGATATTGGAGCCTAAAAATACATTTGTTTTGCTGATACTTAGGGCCAGTAAGAGCATACTGAAAAGATATTAGCATTGTTATTTTGTTATATTGAATAATAAAAATTTTCAAAGCTCTTGTGAGGTGTTATTAATTATTAAGTTAACATTGATCCCTCATTGTGGACTACATAAGCTAACAAGACCAATTGAAATGAGACTTTTCATTGTTTATAATGTCTCAAACAACTGACGGGCGGTTGTTACAATCATGCCTGTGATCAAATGAACTAAAAAAAATACAAGAACATGCTTTTGAACTAAAAATGAAAAAAAGCAAAAAAATGACTTGCCATTGTCAAGTAATTCTTTACTGTTATGTGAATGTAAGCCCAGTTGAACATCTAATGCTAGATCTGTTTGGTAAGCTTCAATAATTTTTATTCAATGGAACATTTAAAAGAACTTAATCATCTGTAATTTATGACAGTGAAAAAGTATTGTAGCATTGTGCTTTTTTGACATGTACTTTACTTCCTTGCAGCAGCAGGAGAGCCCGCCTACTTCATCATCTGAATGGCCCGTGATAAATGTGACTGACTGAACAATTGTGCAGTCACCTTCCAGGCATTTTTAAAGATTCTGTCCTCCCCAAACATTTTAGGTGGGGTGCTGCCCACATGGACTTGTTAAATATATCCTACAGATCTGTGAAACAGTCCATCTGGTGTATCAGAATAGAGATCTTGCCTAGGACGTTTAGATGAATAAGTTTGAGTGACTGAAAGTTTGAGGGTCGTTATTTCTCATTACAGAGGAAGTGGTGAGTCTTGCAGCAGGACCAGCTGAGGACCAGCTGAGAACCACTGGTCTAGTACGTAGCTAGTATAAGAGACAAGTGGCATTATGCGCCCCATTGATTAATCCAATGATCTAAAATTACTCATGCTAGTCTAATGACATTATTTTCCTATTTTGCATCACTGTTGGCTTAACAGACATTACCACAAAACCATTCAATGTCCTCAAAAAACTCTAAAACAATGTTTAATTTTATGTCTATTGTCCCATATATCTTTGGGCTATTTAGCTATGTATCCTAAAAAGCATCTTTTCATGCAATATCTGCATTTTTTTGGGTGTTTGTCAGTACTTTCTTGTATATGTTAGCATATAGTCACATATAAAAGTCGTATTGCTATTTAATGCAGTTTCAGGCTAACAAATCACTATCCTATAGAGTCAAAAAAGTGCAACATCATTTCAAAGTAAAGAAATCTGTTCAAAAGTTGAATGTTTACTTCAGGAAGCACTGTGAAATCCTGCTCAGTGTGTTTAGTTTTTGGTTATTGGCTAAAACCATTAAAAACAGCAGTATGGTCCTTTCAGGGTTAATATGAGGGTTAAAGGATAAATGTTCTCAGTGAAAGGTCCTTATAAGGAAATATACAGAGCAGGCACATCCATCTGTTGATTGTGTGTGTGCTTGTGAGTTTGTATAGTTTCTTTAAGCTCGGCAGTGGGTGTGAAGTGTTCATGCATCTGTCCTCATTCATATGGTCTTCATGCAGCGTTCTGCTTCACATCTTCCCTGTGTGTGTGTGTGTATTTGTGTGTGTATTGGGGTGTGTGTGTGTGTGTTAAGGTGCGTCACTCTCTGTTCAGTGCTCAGGCGTCCCTCCTCCAGCGGCCTGGGTGCAGTTCAGTTTGCTGAAGCCGGGCAGTGTGACTCGGCCGTGGGTGTAGATGTCCCGATCAGCGCCCTGGTTCATACGTTTCACCAGGTTCTTCTCGTACAGCAGCGGGTGGTAGGCGCCCAGTGTGCAGGCCGCGTCGTAGAAGCGCTGGTAATAATGGCAGAGCTCCGTCTTCCTTCGGGATGGAAGGAACTCGTAGACGTGCACCATCTCACACAGGGACATCATCAGGACGGTGCCTGAGTTGGACACAAGGGAGAAAAGTAGGGACTAAATTACAATATTCTGAAACAGTCCGAGTAAAGATGTTCTGATCAAGATTTTCTGTTTTCTTGCTTACTAATTTAATGCACATCTCAAAGTCAATATCTTATACAGGTTCACATTAATAACAAAAGCCAAGAAAATGACAGAAAAAATCACAGTAAATAAGATTTAAGAAAAAAAAAAAGATAAAAAGGGAAAAATAACTTTTCTGTGGAGTGCCTCAAGGCTCCTCCCGGGGCCCACTTTTTTATTAACTTTACTTTTACATTATTTAGACTTTTCTATACAGACAACCCTTTTTCATACTAGAACATAGTGTTTGCTGGGATTAACACACTTTTTTTAAAATGACAGATTTTCATCATATTTGTAACTATTTTTGAGCCATTGTCAAACTCATGTATAAAATTATAATCAAATAGCTTTTTAATTGATAGCCAGATATTAAGTTTAGGTCATTCTGTTAGTATAAAACATTCAACACAAACAAAGAAAAATCTCAAACATGTGAATGAAAAGGAGCAGAATGAAGGAAAATCTTACAGAGTCTGCCCCTTTCTCACAAGATATCAATTCACTAAACGCATACTATAAATAAACAAGAGCTGCAGGCCAACATGCCTTTTTATACAGTTCACTATTTTTTATTATCAAAAACAACCAACAAAACAAACAAACAAAAAGGTCCACATGTTAATTCACATTTTTCCATAAAACAAACATAGCAAGACTTAGATAAACACATTTCCCTGTATTTACTCAACATACTGGCTTTGAAGATAAAATTTGATTGAGCTTCTTTGGTTTCTTTGTTGTTGTGCTTCACTTTATTAGCTGTCCCTTCAAGGGCGATTTGTTAAGCAGCAGATCATCACAGACACTCACAGTGAGACAGTACAACTTACAATACAATAATAAGACCATCTAAATCATCTATTGGATATCTTTTGCTATTACGTTACTTTCTGTTACTTTCATGACTCCATAGTTCACCTTGGACGTGATTATTAGCTAAAATGAAATGCAGCAACAGCATCAACAACAGCAGTACTTCTGCTGTCCACTAAAGTGAGTGACGTCATGCAGATCACATGTCTGCGAAAGGTCTATACTGAAACTGATGAACAGATATAAAACGGGAAAAAGTATACTAAGGCTGTTCTATTCGGTTTTAAGTTTAGTACAGTGCAACCACGTTGTCAACCACTGTAAAGGACTCAATTCAATTAATAATCTCCTCCATTAACTGTGAATTGAGCAGCTTCTTTGCTGCAACAAGTGTGCTGGGATGCATGGTAAACCAGATTGTTGGTGCCCCGCTTTACCATTTTTTCTCTAGCATTATGTAAAAATCATACATTTAAAGAACATGTTCAGAATATGACCCTTGTGGAGTGTTGGTTTGCCTTAATTAAGACCCCACCAACAAAGACAACAGGTGACCAAAGAAAAAAAGTTCTTAATAAATGGAGAGGAAAATGAGACAGAACAATTACACCAGTGGCTACACATCACCTCTTGTGTGCTGGATCAGGACGGGACTTGATAAGCTATTACTGACATCAATGCTATTTACGATCCTGCTTATCGATTCGATTCTCTATCGACTCCTACTGATTTTCTGTGTGGGCAGAAGTTGGCTTGTAAGTTCTCAGTGGCGACAATGTCAACCACATAACACTCCTGATTCAATACTGTGCGGCACTGATAAATGTTTCTTCAAACTGCTGGTGTTTCCACTTACTAAAGGTTCTGAAGTGAGTGCATTTTTGTCAGAAATTAAGCCACAACTCTGAATGCCTCTGACCTCTGTCAGTGGAAGGAATTGATAAGGGAACTGATAAGCAAAATAAATAATAATATTGATCCTTTGAGGGAGCAGTTATCAATTCTCAATAGGAACTGGTTTTCTATGCCCATCCCCAGTACTGGATGTGCCATGAGGAAAAATGATAAACATTAGATTAACTTCTGATGTACCGAGCAGGCCAGAGGAGGGTGGGTTCTTCTGGATGGGTTCGGCCATGTTGTCTTGAACTCGTTGCCACACCTGCCACTCAAAGCGAGGGTGGAGGATGTAGAAGGGCTGCATGGGATGAAGCCTCCTGTACCTCTGGTATTGAGTGAAGATGGGGTAGTCAGTCCTGTTGAACCACTGCAGGAGAGATGCATAAAAACACACAATGCAAGGTTTGTTTTACAGTGTTGCAGGTTTGTTTGTGGGGGTGTAAGGCATTATTGTTCTGCTGTTATTTCTGCAGTGAGAATATTTATGTTCCATGTTTGCAGTGCTGGGTCTCTTTGTTTTTCAGGCTTTTTACAGTGTGATGTGATTGGCAACGAACAAAAAAGCAAAGAAAGTAGCTGATGTTCAAAAAAGCTAGGATTCTCTGGTCACTTTTACACATAAAGCTCAGCGTACTCACTTTGGTGTCTACAGTGAGTCCTACAGTGACTCGGGTGGCATCACTGTTCATTAAGGCAGGATCTGGATCCTTCTGTCTTTGCCACATAGACTGTGAATAAACATTGCATAAGTAATCGTCACCTGGGTGAGATCAGCAGAGAAGGGGGCGGGATCCCAGGCCACAAGGGCTCCCGAGCTGTACAGAGAGCTGGACAGGAAGCGATGGTCATCAGACGCCATCACCTAGCACACAAAACACATAGGTAGCTACTACTTAAAGGTCTCGAAAATGCAGTAAGAGATGATAAAAAAACAGTAAGCAGGAATTTGAGCTCTTTGAGAAACATTCCTCTCAAATGCAAGCAGAAGAAATCTTTTTCAATTGATTCTTGGTTAAATGCAAATTAAATCATGAAATAGAGAATATATGTTGATATTAACTTATTTAAACCAAAAAGTGTTTGTTCTTTTGGCCAGGCTGTGTTTTAAACTGAAAAATACTCTACCTAATATCTAATGTCACATTACAGCTCTTTAAACACATGAATATTTAATCCAGTATTATCATGGACAGAATAATATGACAGAGCACTGTCTTTTAAACCTGACATTGTTTATTCAATGTGGTGCTCAAACAAAATGAGAGTTAGCATATTTTTGCTTTGCTCTTAAGACCTGCTTTGAGGATCACACGATGAAATACTATAAAGGTGAACTTATTTCTGCACTTTCTGAGTACTTTGAGTTCAGTTTAGTGATATTTTGGTTAAAGTGCTTACTTCAAATGTACATTTCATAATGCTCATACACAAGCTACTGAAAAGCAGACTAGCTCAGGTCAACGTAGTTATTGTTTTTAATCAAGTTAACGATCATTGGTATTTTTCAACATCCTTGCTATCCCTGCTGATATTGGGCAAGAGCCTGGGTACACCCTGGACTGGTCCCCAGCCAATTCAGGGCCAAAATGCAGAGACAGACAACCATTCACACAAAAGGAAAAAATTTAAAAAATGTGTCTGAATTTGAAGATGAGTCTTTTACGTCTCCCTCCTTATTTTCATCCAGATGAGGGGGACCAGAGCCACCAGAAATCTGACTGGCCACCCCAATATCCTTAATTCATTTATAACAAAGGTCAGGTATAATAAAGTGGCTTGTCCTCCTTGTATTTTTCAGCATGTAGCCCTCAAATAAAGTTTGAAAATCCCTGCAGTACATGTATATACATGTCATTAATAACTTTGTGAGTTAAATTGTACTGCGACAAAACCTCGGGTTCCGTCTTTTCTCAGAAACGTTTTAAAGATTTTCAGACGTCAGATGTTGTCAGTTAAAGACAATCTGATTTTACATTTTACCGATGTAGATGTTTGCTACATGACATCGAGCCTAACTATGGTTTCTATTCTCTGAACTTTTGATCTGAAGGTAAAACATCTGCGTTTGTGTCTGTGATTACCTGTGAGTTGATGAGGCGTATCGTGGTTTTAGATCCCACATCCTTCTCATAGCCTGTAGTTGGGGCGGCGTTGAAGCGTATCACGGCTTCATGAGAATCTTGACATGTATTCAAAATAGAAAGACAGCTGTTATAAATGAGTGAACTCTCCACTGCTGCAAGACATGTTGTGTTTCTGTGTCTGTGATGCACCTATGATGAAAAACAGGAAGACAGATGGAGAGACGGCTTATTACATAAAAGCTTTCATTAGAGATAAAGAGGTCTTAGACAATGCAGATTGAACAAATAAATACACTTTTTCCTTTTTTTATTAACTCTGTCTTTCAGACAGCTTAGTGTAATTTCTTTCACTTATGCACTATTTTCATGCCTTTTCATATTGATTTAAAGTAAATGAGCAAAATCTAAAACTGTGTGTTTGCAACTGATTGTTACTTTTTTCTGTTAGACGGGACACCAACCAACCAAACCATGAAACTATAGACTCTAGTTTTGTACATTTAAAGGTGTAAACCTCCAACAGAATATAGCTTGACATAAACAGTTTAAATATTTGCAAACCAATTTCAGATTTGCTGATTTATTTTGGTTGTATGGGTGAGGCAGTGGATAGGCTTCACTATTGACCATTTGAGAACATGTGACAAACATGACAATCACTTCTGTGGACCGCCAGAGCACCAATGTTGTTAATAAACTTTAACACATTTTAGACAATGATTAATGCAGAGGTGCATTTTTGAGGCACTTAAGTAACAGAGGGTATCATAAATATTGAACAAAATTGTCACTGAATCTGTCAGATGAGTCTGAACGCCTTAAGAAGACTCACGAACAGAAAAACAAGTGTAGACTGGACTGAAATAGGCGCTGCACAGCAGTCAGACAGCGTGTGGACCGGCTTCTAACAGGGAAGTTGAAAAAAGGAAAAACAACTACTGCCCAGCAAGATAATCTGGCGATCTTTCCAGGGATTATGACAGCCATTTTTTTAGGATACATGAGGCTACTTGAATGACCACAGAGTGCACACGGCAAAACGTCTGCTGATGGAGACTTAGCAGGTTTTATAAATGATAAATGGCAGAAACCTCAACTGGAGCTGGAAAACACAAGAACATCCAGGTTAGCCGCTGATGCAGGTGTATAAACTTTGGGCTTCTGTTGTCAAATTTAACTAGGTAAAAACACTTCAGGATTAGATGAGAGCAGCGGTTGATGTGTGTAAATCTGCAGCTCTCATCATGTAGATCCTCCTTACTGTAATGAACATTTATACTTGTTTGGACCCAAATCAATGTTTTTCAAACTCAAAAAACAAATCATAACGGCCAAATGAAAGTTTATCTTCATATTAGGTATTCAGCTTACACTGTTTTTTCTTGCATAAAGACACCACCATTTTTCAAATGGTAAGCTTACTTGACAATTGCTAGCATTAGCATTAGCCCACAAAGTGCTTCAGTTGCATATGATGATTAAAGCTTCATAAAATGACTTGCATATATATATAAAACTGACACTGAAAGCCTTGTTATAATGGTCCTCTAGACAACAGTATGCAATTATTGTTGGATGTGTGGGTTGAAGTTCACCACAGGGACATTTTTTATTTATTTTATGTAACATCCATTAGGTTACATGCTAGATGACATAGTTTTTGCCGTCCAGCCAAAATGGAGCAGAGTGATGTCACGTCCAAATGGCCAATAGAGATAAAACAATCAGTTGATGTAGCTACAAAATTCAGTGGCATCAACTGTAACTGATGGATTTAATTGTCAGTCATTTTTCCATGATTTCCATGCAAGCATTGCCATTTGAAGCACATTTTCTTGTAGAGTGAGTCATCTCACTTTCTTTTCTATCTTTGTCGAATGCAGCAACAGCAAACAGCAACTAAAAAGCAACGGGAAAACTAAACACACAAAAAAATATCAAAAAGGGATCAAAAGGGACCAATGGGAACTGACGGTTCAACATCCCTCTCTTCTTCCTCCATCAAGCTCCTCTTAGCTAAGCATCTTTTAAACATCCATGTAAAACTGCCTCACCGATCTCTTTTCCAAGTCCTGAGTTTTTTAATGACCCCGCAGATGACACCACAGCACAACTCTTGTATGGTCCAAGGTCAGAGGTCAGCTGCTGCAGTGGCAGCTGGGAGGCCCATGGGAGCAATGAGAATGGATGGAGATCTGGTGTCAGAGTCGAGAGCTGGACCTTCTCCTTCAGCTCACAGAGAAGCTCTGGACCACTGAGTTTGGGTCTGCTGGACACTCCACCAGGACCGGAGACCTCCACTCCATATTTATTCATTGCCTGAGGGACAATTAAAGGGGTCATATCATGCAGAAACAAGATTTAATACTTGCAAATTATGTTGTTTAGTGAATTGCCGACTCTAAACCTCAAGAAAATCCCCCAACATGAGATCTGCTCCTGTCCCCGATATTATGGGGAGAGATTTGTCTCAAAAATATGCACACATATATATCCACGATTTTCACACGTGTTTTGCAGATCCACAAATATATCCATGATTTTCTCATGTGTTTTTCAAGTTCACAAATATATCCACTATTTTCACGTGTATTTTTAAAGTTTGTGAGAGCATTTATCATGACTTATCATTTGTAAATCTTCAATTTTGCTTGTGAATTGTTTAAAGTACGTTTGTGGATCAACCGGCACGTGCATTTTTTTTGGAGACAAACGTAATGCAGTTTCACAGATATTCACACACACACAGGTTGAGAATATTCACATGTGTGGAGAGCCCCCACCCCCTCAATCCACTAGGCGGCAGTGTTGCTCTCTCTGTATAACAGTGACTGTCAATGGTGAACGGCCTGCTTCGGCTTGGTGCAGTCCAAGAAGAAGGAAACACCTTCAAGAGCAGAAACATACGGAGCCCCTATGGTGCCACAGAAAAAAAAAAAAAAGAAATCGTGCGCACGAGATAGTAAAACGTGCGCATGAAATACTTATTCGTGCGCACGAGATAGTAAAACGTGTGCACAAAATACTTATTCATGCGCACGTTTTAGCTAAAAAGTGCGCTCGAAATAAAGTCATTTACCACGTTTTGACTTGTCCTTGTCCTTGTCCATTACGGCTTCCTGTAGTGACGTCAGATGTTTACAGACACACACAATGGAGAGAAGAAGTGAGCTAGTTAACTTTTACTTCCACCTCGGAATGTCATATAATGAATTTCTTGCTGCTCTTGCCATGAGAGATGGAATAATCCTAAGTTGGAGAACTTTGCTGCGCATACTAAAAGACAACAGGCTCAGCCGGCTGAAGGAGTACTCAGATTCAGTCAGTGTCCTGACCTGGGATGCACAGGGGGGACTTGTTTGCTGCTACAGAGGCGAAGTTGTAGCTAACTTCGGGGCTAACTCCCTCCACCTTATTCAGCGGGTGGCAGCAAGACACGAGCTTTGCTTGAGTCTTGAAAGTTGTGCAGCTTTTATTTAAGGTATTGATAAATAGCCTAAGGGACTGTACATACCCTGCACTCCTACATTCACAGACACAGCTACCGTTGGCTGGCTACTGGAATGCTTCAACCGAGCCCGGCTGTCTTCTTCTTCTTCTTCTCCGTGGTTTTTTACCGGCAGGTGACCACAATATTATGGGGCATTACCGCCATCTACTGATGAGCCCGGCTCTCTGTTGCCGCTTGCCTGTATAATTAAATCGAGCGCACGTTTTATCTTAAACGTGTGCACATTTTAATATATCGTGCGCATGTTTGAGTATCTCGTGTGCACGATTTATATTTTTTTTTTCTCTGTGGCACCTTAGGGGCTCCGTAGGAAACACGCCTCAAGTTAGAAACAAAAGCAGCCTAACCTGGTCCGCCAGTAGTAATTTCCGTCCCTCGACATGCTCTGGAATATGTCTTTTGTATGTGTATAATGTTTACTCATTTTTCTTAACAAAACTTTGACGATCATTAACAGATGAACGTAAACACACCAGGCGCAGCATTACTGCAGACCGCTGACATCTCCTTCTGCTGACTGGGCCAAGTCAGAAAGATATTCACAGACCGCTGACATCTCCTCCTGCTGACTGGGCAAAGACAGAAAGATATTCACAGACCGCTGACATCTCCTCCTGCTGGCTGGGCAAAGACAGAAAAATATTCACAGATTTGACCGCTCTTTTCAATCCCTGTCATGAAGACTGTGAGCTACAACCTAGTTTTCCTCAAAACGACTCGTCCTCCCAGCCAGACAACTACAATTTGTCTCAAGACACTTAAGAAAGTTGAATGTAATTTTTACAATTTTAAGGCAAATACTTTGTAAGCAGTATTGACTTTCAGGTAATTTTTAAAATCATCCTTTCATAACAAAGTTTTCAGGAAGGAATACAGATATTTATGCAATATAAATTGCATCTTATTAACAACTTCAGGGACATGCTTTTGATCATTTTTACATCACATAATTTAAACTCACTTTTTTTTTTTTTCAGTAACCATAAAAGCGCATGATTTTAGTTTTTGATTTCACAGCTTTAGGGGATTAGTTTTTAACGCTTCAAATCTGTGTATATCTTTCTGTCTTTGCCCAGTCAGCAGGACGAGATGTCAGCGGTCTGCAGTAATGCTGCGCCTGGTGTGTTCATGTTCATCTGTTAATGATCGTCAAAGTTTTGTTACGAAAAATGAGTAAACATTATACACATACAAAAGACATATTCCAGAGCATGTCAAGGGCCGGACATTACTACTGGCGGACCAGGTTAGGCTGCTTTTGTTTCTAACTTGAGGCGTGTTTCTGCTCTTGAAGGTGTTTCCTTCTTCTTGGACTGCATCAAGCCGTAGCAGGCCGTTCACCATTGACAGCCACTGTTATACAGAGAGAGCAACACTGCCGCCTAGTGGATGGAGGGGGCAGGGGCTCTCCACACATGTGAATATTCTCAACCTGTGTGAATATCTGTGAAACTGCATTACGTTTGTCTCCAAAAAAAATGCACGTGCCGGTTGATCCACAAACGTACTTTAAACAATTCACAAGCAAAATTGAAGATTTACAAATGATAAGTCATGATAAATGCTCTCACAAACTTTAAAAATACACGTGAAAATAGTGGATATATTTGTGAACTTGAAAAACACATGAGAAAATTGTGGATATATTTGTGAATCTGCAAAATATATGTGAAAATCGTGGATATATATGTGTGCATATTTTTGAGACAAATCTCTCCCCATACGATATCCGGGAGCGAGATTTCTGCCCCTGAAAACGTCTCATAGCGAGATCTTCGCGAGATTTCCCGCAACCTGACGTCAGGTATTTTCAGTCTCTTCTCACTGGACGAGCCTGAGAAAGCAGCTCCTCCCTGCAGCTCCTCCCCGGTAATGCCTGAAGCACCGAGCTGCAGCTAGGACATGCCCACCAAGCTCAGCCCTTTATCTTCTCTCCAGGACCGGCAATGTCCCAGATTGGCATAATGACAAGGAAAACAGCATGATATGTCCACTTTAAAGACAAAGGTGAAGATACTAGATGGAAAATAATCTCAGAATTCAGACAAACTTCCAGATATCTGAGGGAGTAATAAAAACCATTTAGAAAAGGGTTGACTTGAAAGCTGCTAGTAAGGCTGTCAATATCAGTATCTAACATAAAGTCAGCAAAAAGCTGATCTGTGTCACTGTGGCTAATGTACAGGCTGATGCACGTACCTCATACAACCACCCTTCAGAAATATAGATTCACCCCTTAGATCAGATCAAATCCTAGATCAAGGATTTTGGGGTGGTCAGTCAGGTATAAGGGGAGCCTAGTCTGCATGGGCCACCACTGAATCTAAGCCCAGATTGGATGAAAATGTCATTTATTGCAGCAGAGGGGCATCCATGATTGTTCATCTTCACATTCAGATACAAAACAAGAGAAAACTGCACAAATCTATCTTGCTTTATAGGAAAGCCGGTGCTAAAAGAGGATATTGCAAAATAAGCAGTAAACTGACCATGATACAATGCAGATAGGGAAGACAATGAGCTCCAGTTATGCTATTTTTATCAACAAGTCAAGCACAGACCATGTGCTTGACATTTTACAGCAAGCCTTATTTAATTTGTGGGCTGATCAATAATGGACTTCTGGCCAGGATCAGTTAGGATCTTGGAAAACAATGAAAATTCACTTTTACTAACAGAAAAATGGAGTTAACGTAAATATATTGATGTATGTTTAGTCAGGATTTCCCTCACCCTCAACCTTAGGCAAAAGTTTTAACTCCAGGCACATTTACAAGTTCCATGACCCACTTTCTGAACCAAACCCTAACAATGACAGTCCCACTTTATATAAATTAATTTTAGGCAAGATGTTTGTCCCTTCAGATTCAGACTCACATCTTTATACATTTCCTCACTGGATTATGAACTCTCACCTGGTAATTGTGCACCACCTTCTTCAGCCTGTTTCCCAGCATGCTACTGGACATTTCATCGTCCCACACCTCCCCCAGGAGTCCTTTAGGCCCGAAAAACTCTGCATCCCCTCTTCCACTCAGCTCCCCCTTTCTCCGGCCTCCAAACAGAGTCTCCAGCGCGCGAGTGAAGGGACGTGGCAGCATACGTGCGAAAAACCCAGATGGCTCTCTGTCTCTTGTCTTCTGCTTAGATGTTGACTCCAAAGCTTCCTGGGTTCTGTTTGGTGAGGAGAGGACCGGGATTGGGCGGTGAGGGTCCCCTGGGACAACTCCTGGGAGCTTCTGGGGGTCGATGTACATAGGCTTGGCACCGCCTCGCAGCACCTGTAGGGATCAGAGGGAGGACAGTGTGAGGATAGTATTCTTATTTGTAGAGTATTTCTTTGGAAGACACTCCAAACTGGACAGAATTTCTTTTTTGGGCCTAAATTCAGGACGTTTCCTCAGACTAGGCCTGCACAAAACAAAGAAAAGACACAACGTGCAATAACTTTGCGCAGTATTTCAATTATGATAATTCTAGTAATAAAAAAGTGTGTGTGAAGTGTTCACATAGGCCTAACATATTAGCCCCAAACACTACTATGCTTCTTATAGCAGATTTATGATCCATGCCTGCAGGTCTGTAAACTAAGTGCTCAGAATTTTGCAATGCAAATCCATGCTTATGGTTGTTTCATAAACCATGACCACAGGTATGCAAATGCTTTTGATTTAGTCTTACATCACCCTAATGCCATGTTCCCTCTTACATGTATTTAAAGGTCCCATATTTAAGAGATTGTTTGTGGAGGTGGACCCAAAAGCTCAAGTGACCAGGCAGAGTAGAGAGTTTAAGTGATTTTAATCAGAGGCTCAGGGAATTAAGCAACATAAATTCAATTGCCCAGGTAAGCGGTGGTGGGAGCTCGTGGAGACCTGGAAAAAGCAGAGGAGAGTCGAGGTTAATATCCGTGAAGGGAAAACCAAAGCCACACACAGGCAACAAAACAACTAGGTACGCCCCTGCACGGGGACAAAGGCTGAAAGCCAGAAAAGCACGAAGAGTAGAGAAGAGCAGGACGAGCACAAACCAGGCTAGTGTGTGCAATCCACCCGCGCTGCAGTCATCTGGAGAGGGGAATAAATAGGGAGTGGTGATTAGTGATGATCGGGAACAGGTGAGGAAACTGCAGCGCGCCTGGAGCCCCGCCTCCGCGGGAAGGTGAGTGAGAGGAGCAGAGAGGAGCTGAGAGGGAGGGGGGAGAGAGACTGAGAGGAGCTGAGACTCCTCACAGTACCCCCCCCCCCCCCCCCCCCCCAAGGGACGTCACCTGACGTCCTTGCCAGGCTTCTCTGGATGTGCCGCGTAGAACTCCCGGATGAGGGTGTCATCCAGGATCAGCTTACGGGAGATCCAGGACCGTTCCTCCGGCCCGTATCCCTCCCAGTCGACGAGGAACTGAAAACCCCGGCCCCTGGGCCTAACGTCCAGGATCCTCGAGACTACGAAGGCCGGATGGTCATCGATGAGCAGTGGGGGTGGAGGGGGTTCGGCCGGAGGGCACAGCTCGCTGGTGGCCACAGGCTTAATGAGTGAGACGTGGAAAGTGGGATGGATCTTGAGGGAGTCCGGTAATCTGAGTCTCACAGAAGAGTCATTAATAATTTTTTCAATAGGAAAAGGTCCGATGAATCGAGGGTTACGTGACTCCACTTGTAAAGGGAGATCCCGAGAAGACAGCCACACCATCTGGCACGGACGGTAAGAGGGCGCTGGAGAGCGATGAAGGTCGGCCTGCTGCTTAGTTTTGTCAGCCGAGGAAGAAAGCGCCGAGCGAGCTCTCCTCCAAACCTCCTTCACTCTCCGAATATGGGCCCCCACCGACGGGACAGAGGCCTCCGACTCCTGTTCGGAAAAGAGGGGGGGTTGATAGCCGTAACATGCCATGAAAGGAGACATACCGGTGGCAGAGCTGGAGAGAGAGTTGTGGGCGTACTCCACCCAGGGGAGATGATCGCTCCAGGAGACAGGATGATGTGAGGCTACACAGTGAAGAGCACTCTCCAGGTCTTGATTGGCCCGCTCAGTCTGGCCGTTAGTCTGCGGATGAAAACCAGATGATAGGCGCGCTGCCGCGCCCACAGCGCGGCAGAATTCTCTCCAAACCCGGGAGGAAAACTGGGGACCCCGGTCTGACACTATGTCAACAGGTATGCCGTGAAGTTTGAAGACATGAAGAACAAGAAGGTTTGCTGTTTCCAAAGCTGAGGGTAACTTAGGTAGGCGTATATAGTGGACCATCTTGGAAAACCTATCCACCACCGTAAGAATCACCGTGTTACCTTGAGATGGGGTAAACCTGTGACGAAGTCCACAGCAATGTGAGACCAAGGGCGGCTAGGGATGGGTAGGGGGCGCAGCAGACCAGCTGGAGGCTTGTGAGTGGTCTTGCCCCTGGCGCAGACTGAGCAGGGGGCCACAAACTCCCGGGTGTCACGGGCCATATTGAACATCTGCTGAAGGAAAGAGAGAGTGCGGTTAGCGCCAGGATGACGGGTGAGTCTTGAGGAGTGTCCCCATTGGAGGACCTCAGACCGCACAGTTGCAGGAACAAACAGGCGGTTGGGAGGACCTGTCCCTGGGTCTGGGTGGTCAGTCTGAGCCTCCCTCACTCTCTCTTTGATTGCCCAGTGAGCTGCTCCGACGACACAGGAGGGGGGAACGATGGGTGACGACTCCGAGGTTTCTGAGGGGGGAGAGTACACCCGGGAGAGGGCATCAGGCCTTGTGTTCTTGGATCCGGGCCGATAAGAGATAGAATAGTTAAATCGGCTCAAAAACAGAGACCAGCGAGCCTGACGGGGGTTAAGGCGTTTAGCTGATCGAAGGTAGGCCAGGTTCTTATGGTCGGTCCAGATTAAAAAGGGTTTTTCAGTCCCTTCTAGCCAGTGTCTCCACTCTTGCAGAGCCCCCACCACCGCTAGCAGCTCCCGATTACCCACGTCGTAGTTCTTCTCTGCAGGGGTGAGACGACGAGAGAAGAAAGCGCAGGGATGGAGCTTTTGGGTCATGGGATCTCTTTGCGAGAGGACGGCACCCAATCCGGAGTCAGAGGCATCCACCTCCACCACGAACTGCAGAGAGGGATTAGGATGGAGAAGAATGGGGGCGGAGGTGAATAGTTCCTTGAGAGCGCTGAATGCCTCCTCCGCTTCCTTGGACCAAATAAAGGGGACATTGATTGAGGTTAATCTTGTTAAGGGAGTTGCCACCTTACTGTAATTTTGAATGAATCTCCGATAAAAGTTGGCAAAACCCAGAAAGCGCTGGAGCTCCTTACGGGAGGTAGGGGTGGGCCACTCTACCACTGCCGTGATTTTCCCTGGATCCGGACGGAGCTGACCAGCCTCAACTATGTAGCCTAGAAAACTCACTGATTTGGCGTGAAACTCACATTTCTCCGGTTTGATGAACAGTCGGTTCTCTAGGAGGCGTTGGAGGACCATGCGCACATGCTGAAGATTTTCATCAAGGGATTTGGAGAAGATGAGGATATCATCTAGATAGATGAAAACGAAGTGATTCAGCATGTCTCGAAACAGATCATTCATAAGGCTTTGAAAAACAGCAGGGGCATTGGTGAGTCCGAAGGGCATGACCAAGTATTCAAAATGGCCGAGGGGGGTGTTAAAGGCGGTCTTCCATTCATCGCCCTTTCGGATCCAGATGAGGTGGTAAGCGTTGCGCAGGTCCAGCTTAGTGAACACTTGGGCATGGCACAGGGGTTCAAAAGAGGGATCGATCAGGGGGATGGGTGACTTGTCCTTAACGGTAATGTCATTAAGGCCACGGAAATCTATGCAGGGTCTTAGGGTTGAGTCTTTCTTTTCAACGAAGAAAAACCCTGCACCAATGGGAGATGAAGAGGGACGAATGAGACCGGCTGAGAGTGACTCGGAGATGTAGGCCTCCATGGCCTCCTTCTCAGGTCTTGATAAGTTGTAGAGGCGACTAGATGGAAGGGGGGCGCCAGGGAGCAGATTGATGGCACAATCGTAAGGTCTATGCGGGGGTAATTCTCGAGCCAGATCCTTACTAAAAACTGGGGCCAAATCATGATAAACAGGGGGCACCAGAGAGAGGTCAGGAGGAGGAAGAAGCTTCTTGGGACCTAACACTGACTGGGGGGCAGCAGAGCGTAGGCAAAACGAATGGCAATGGGTACTCCAACTGATAATGGAGGTTTGAGCCCAATTAATATGGGGACTATGTACTTTGAACCAAGGCAAGCCGAGAATAAGAGGGGAGTGAGGAGAGGGAATAACAAAAAAACTAATTTGCTCAAAATGATTGCCAGAAAGCTGTAAGCTTAAAGGAGCAGTGGTGAGAGTGACACTAGATATGAGTCGGCCATCTAAAGCATCGACTCTCTTGGGGTTTGATAATGCAGAGACTGGGATGTTATGGGTCTTAACAAACTCACAATCAATGAAATTCTCATCTGCCCCAGAATCTAGGAAAACTGAGGTCTTTATTGAGTTTAGGGACCAGCTAAGAGTGGCAGGGAAACTGGAACGAGGTGAAGAGCTGGGGGAAGAAGAGGTCTGACTCACCACTGCGCTCTTCACAAGAGGTGAGTCCGGTCTTTTGGCTGATTGGGGCAGTGTGATAATGAGTGCCTCCCATCTCCGCAGTAAAGACAAAGGTGCTCGTTCAGGTGTCTCTGTCTCTCCTTCAGGCTTAGCCTGGTCTTTCCCAGCTGCATAGGTTCTTCCGAGACAGGAGAGGGCGCTGAAGTGGGTGGCGAAGGTAGTGCGGGGACCGGAAGTTGTAGTGACCCCTCGGGTCCAGGAGAGGGAGCCATCCGGCGCGTCCTCAAAGCCCTCTCCCTGTTCCTCTCTCTCATGCGTCCATCCAATTTAATGCACAGAGAAAAAAGATCGTGGAGGTTCTGAGGTTCATCTCTAGTGGCCAATTCATCCTTTAATTCTTCCGAGAGCCCATGAACAAAAAGAGCCTTAAGGGCCTTATCCTCCCACCCACACTCATTAGCCAAAATCTGAAAATCCACAGAATAATTAGCAACTGATTGGGACCCTTGCTGTAGTGTCAGGAGCCGTTTAGCTGCAATCTGACCCTGAACAGGGTGATCAAAAACTCGACGTAAATGAGTAGAAAATAAGTCAAAAGAAGAGAGGATTTCTGAACCTCCCTCCCACAGAGCAGTAGCCCATTTAGCAGCCCGTCCTCTGAGTAGATTTATAACATAAGCAATTTTGGCCTCATCCGAGGCATAACTAGAAGGTTGTAACTTAAACACTAAATGACAATTAAACAGAAATCTACCACACAGGCCGAAATCCCCAGAAAAGGGCTCTGGTGGCGAAACAAATGCTTCCCTGGGAGCATGAGAGAGAGGAACAGGATTAGGGGAAGAGGAGCTCACCGGAGTGGCAGCAGCTGAGAGGGTGAGTTCACGGAGCTGACTGTTCATTTGGAGCACCTGACGAGAGAGTTCCTCCAGGGATCCTGCTACTCCTTTGAGCATGCTCTCATGCTGTCCCAACAAAGCTCCTTGATTGTGGACTGCCTCCTTGAGTTGATCAATCTTGGCTGGTTCCATTTTAAGGCGGGTGGATTTCTGTCAAGGTACGACCCAGAGATTGTTTGTGGAGGTGGACCCAAAAGCTCAAGTGACCAGGCAGAGTAGAGAGTTTAAGTGATTTTAATCAGAGGCTCAGGGAATTAAGCAACATAAATTCAATTGTCCAGGTAAGCGGTGGTGGGAGCTCGTGGAGACCTGGAAAAAGCAGAGGAGAGTCGAGGTTAATATCCGTGAAGGGAAAACCAAAGCCACACACAGGCAACAAAACAACTAGGTACGCCCCTGCACGGGGACAAAGGCTGAAAGCCAGAAAAGCACGAAGAGTAGAGAAGAGCAGGACGAGCACAAACCAGGCTAGTGTGTGCAATCCACCTGCGCTGCAGTCATCTGGAGAGGGGAATAAATAGGGAGCGGTGATTAGTGATGATTGGGAACAGGTGAGGAAACTGCAGCGCGCCTGGAGCCCCGCCTCCGCGGGAAGGTGAGTGAGAGGAGCAGAGAGGAGCTGAGAGGGAGGGGGGAGAGAGACTGAGAGGAGCTGAGACTCCTCACAATTTTGCTCCTTTTCTGCAGTTTAACTTGGATCCTTGATGTCTTCATGAAACGTTAGTAACATGCTTTGGTCCAAAAAGCCTATAAATAAAGCACAGCTGCATTGTTTCCAGGCTCACATAGCCCCTCTGTTCAGAAAGGTCTGATTTAGTGGGCAGGGACCTTAATATGTTAAGGCAAGCCAACCATGAGTCATTTCTATGAGAATCTCAATGATACATATTGAGCCTGTGTAGCTTCTCCAATCCGCGATCATTAACCAGTCGCCCCAGGGCCACATCAGCCCATCCCAACCAGCCCCTAGAACATTATACAGAAAATCAGAGGCCAAAATATATTGTAGTTTTAGGGCATCCTTTTTTCAGTTCATACAGCCATTGAAGCAACCCCAAAAACAATGCTATCTGACATGACTTCATTTTTGATCCGTTTTACAGAAATCCAGAAATCCATCTGTCAGCCATTATTGGAAAATTTCAAACCAGGATTATGAGTATAAAGTCAGTCAGTCCCAGAGATCGACAAAATGACAGTGCCAGAAATAAGGAGCCAAAAGATCTTAGTTTTCTCCTATGTACGTTGTACTAAACACATTTACAACAGCTTACTTTTCCAATATTGAGTAGGGATGGGAATGGATAAGACCTTATCGATACCAGTACTATTAGACATTCTGCTTATTGATCCAATTATATAACGATTCCCTTATCCATTCCTGTGGATTTTTTGGATGGGCAAAAGTTGGCCTATGTAGGTTTTAGTGGCACCAGTGTAAAACACCTCACTCCTGAAACTAACATAGATTACTTTTTCTTTAAAAGCTAATTTATTTTAACGTTTTTCACCAATAAGTCTCACCAAGAATTCATTTCCTCTTAAAAAAAAAAGTAACCTGGCCAAGGTAGCAGTTATGAAATTCTTAGTGACTGACAGTTATTTCAGTTTATTTGCCTGCCACAGCCCCCAAGTAGAAAAAAGCTTCCTAAACAATCTTGGCAGAAACCATTATCGACAATTATATCTACTAATTCCTTTAAAAAATTAAATCACTTATGAAAGACTATTGTGGAAATATTTTTAGTTTTTCGTGTCATATTTTTAATGTTGACAAAACTAAAGTATGTCACGGCAGATTTTTTTATCTTTATGGATGAGATTTTTGGAAGTTTGAAATCAACTGATCAACCAAATTGAGTAAGGAAGAGGGCCACATGTGGTCCACAGGTCTGCCACTTGTCCCACCCATCTCAAAGGTTCCAGCTCCTCCTTTACTGTGAATGGGATATCTCTAAAAATCTAAGTGAAACCAGATATCCAAGGTGACGGGGGTTTTTTATCAACAGAGTTCACAGTGTATAGCCCCAAAATTAAAATGAGGGTAAAACATCCGGCAGACCTTGATGACATTGTGCGCTCGAGGCTGAGCCCGTGTTCTCGCTCGAACCCCGAAGATGGCGTCGGTGACAGGGACACTGTTTTCAGCGCAGATGGCGTAGAGCAGAGCCATGGAGATGCAGAAGAAGGCCATGCAGATCGCTCCGCGCCGAGCCCGACGTCTCAGACGCCACAGCAGGCTGACTCTGTCCATTGCCGCCCCGGGGATCTGCAGAGCAAACACAAACATGTTCCATGACCAAGGGTTAGAGAGGTGATCAGACCCTCAGGCATGTGCTGTGAAAATCAAGACTGAAGTGTTTCAAATTACAGGGGCAGACGCAAATGAACTGATAATGTGTATCCCATATCTGAAGGTCTTTAAAAGTTATCCGATCCAAAATGTTTAATTTGATGGATTGCTTTTTGGTTTGCTAAAAGTACAAAATTATGGGGATATTGTTGGCAGCAGAGAGTCTAAAAGGTCCAAATAATCATAGATTATTTACTAACTTTAATGCATCAAGGATATAGATTTATTTTTTGCTTTACAGTAAAACAAAGAAACTGTTTAAACAATACACAATAGCTTTATCGCTAAAATAACCCCTTGCTGCTCTGAGAAATTTTGCTCGAAATGCCTCAAAATGAAACTCTGTTTTAAAAAAGAAAAGAAAGGACTTCAGTGGCTAGTCGAAACCAAACAGAACCAGAAACCACGAGCATAATGCCAAGGGGCTAAGTGTATTTTTGCATCTGTTAGTTGTTAAAGGAAATAAAATAATGAAGCCTGTTCTCTGTTTTAGCCCCACACTCTTATTTTAACCATCTGACTTTGAATTTCTTTTTGCTGGACTGAGTTGTCCGACTCAACACTTAAGTCGAATTCACACCGAACGCGACTTGGGCAACCTCGGCAGCCACTCTCCATGCAGAGTCAATGTTCAGCCACGTTCAGCCTCGACCACATGCGACCAGATCTCACGCGATGTGACGGACGCGTTCTGGCCAACTTGGTCGCATCTTTGGAGACATGGGGGCGGCGCAGCTGTTGCTGCAGATGGGAACTCTGGGGTCACTTTGGACGCACCGACACAAATACAAGATATCTGTGGTCATACAGGACATCATCTAAGAATTCAGAAAATAATTGAAAAAAAAAATTTTAATCCAATTTCCAATCGCCAAAATAAGCAGAAAATGTCCATCTTTTCTGCATTTTTTTCTTTCTGTATTTGGTGTATACGTATTCATTGCAATTTTGTAAGTATCAATGGATTAAGTGCTTTTTTCTAGGGATAACATCCCCGTGGAAAATAATCACTTGCAGACTTAAAACCAACAACTATGTAATTCTAATTAGAGCTGATGGCAACTGAGAGGATCTTGTTTGTTTTTAACTAACTTCTTTTATAAGAAAACATTTTCTCCTCCTCTCTGACTTTCTGTTTGTCATACTAGAAGCTTAAGAGAAAAACAGTGAAGAAGAATGAGGACAGTGGAGCGTGCCATCAGTGCCTTGGGTGAAATCAGGGAGAAAGAGGACGCAAGAGGAGGAGGGTATGGTTTTTCAGGGGAGGGGATGAAGAAAGAGAGGAGGGAGAGTGGGATGAGAGAGGCCTGAAGAGGATAAAGAGAGAGAGAATCACGAGAGAGAGGAGAGAGAAACACAGGAAGAACATTACAGGAATCAATGGTTGGACTCTGTACCATAGATGACTCTTACAAGGCATGCATTTGACCGGACTCTCGGTTTCATTCAATGGAAGGTAACAAGGATGGTGGACTTTGTGCCGAAGCACTTCAAAGAAACCTCAATCCCATGAACAACAATGATGATGGAGCACATACAATATTCTACACAAGGATATGTTTAACTTTATTTAATATATTGAAAGCTTTAACAATAATCTGCCCTTCGTGGCTCCCTGACTGGCCGGCTGGCACACCAATCATAGCACTTCTTCTCATAACAACCACAGCTGTGCCCTCTCCTGTAAGTCAAGTATGTATACTGGGACAAGTGTGGTACTCCATATGATAAAAAAAGGATTTTTGTGGGCAGTAACTGTAATTCTTGCAAACTATGAAAATAAGTCAGCAAGAGAACTACATTCCAATAGGTACATTTTATCTCCATTAACTATCTGTATAAGTAATGATAGCAACACAAATAAAGTCAATAGGATCTACAGTACCTATTGTGTTTTTTTTTGAGCTGGCTGTACACAACAAAGTCCACGTGACATTTCCCTCTGTTCCTTAAGACCAATGTCACAACTGTGGAGGAAATGCAGCATCAGGGATGAAGGCAAGATTTGTATTTATCAATTTAATTGTTTTTAATTTTATAAATGTAAAAGTCAACACCTTTATTTGCTAGATATATCACAAGATTAGTCAGGTGGCCAAAAGAAATCACAATTTTAGCTCTTTCTTAGCAGGTTTAATGGCTGACTCTCCTGAATGTTAGCAAGTCAGCATTTATGGCGCACTCACACTTGGACCATTGATCTGTGCCACGTTCAGCACAATTACTATTACTATTCCTACTACTCATGCACACCTGCATACTTAGAACTATGCTTTAATTCAGTGTTCTACCCTTTTGCTGGAGCACAGAGCACACTCAGAACGGCAAAAACAAACCCTTCCCTCACTATCCCACAAGTCTCCAGTCCGAGAATACCTGGACTTCGTTATGAAAAACAATGAACAAAGACAACAGTAAAGTGTGGACATTCTTCACCATCTACGGTTTTGTTCACATGCAGTGAGTCAGCTGTAGAAGAAATAGTTTGTGAAAGTGGTAAACGTCTTGTTTTAGAAACCTGTATCAAACCAAACCGAAATTCTTCAGTACTGTTACACCCCGAGTCATTACATCATTAAATATGGGCCTTTACAGCTGCCATATTCAGAGTTATCTATAGCTGGTGCTGTCAGTATTGTCTCTTTGTTTTTTTAGTCTGGGTTGCTGCGTTTTTATGCATCCTCAATCTCGCTCATCCACAGCTGATGTGACAGCTGAATTGTGTCACAAATCTCAAAACAAGAGCTTTGGTATTTTGCAAATCAAAAATATAAAGCTAAAGATTATTAACAGTCAATCGGACTCTGGTAGACTGCAGCCGCAGGAGTTAAAGCTTGACCTACTCTTTGTTTTACATAGCTCAAGCAAGGCTTTATATATTTTTGTGGGTTAACATTCTGTTTGTGGGCATATTTTGATCTTATTTCTTGTCCTGTATGTATCATATGATGAACTCTTGGTCAATAAAAAATAATTGATGTGTTCAGCACTGTTTCCTGTGTGTGGCAACATGTTTTGCCTAACCTAACTTAAAAAGTAACACAGATTTCTTGCATTATCTAATTTATATAATTGAAAATAAAGTAATCCTTCAGTTAGAATCAAAAGCTAAAATTACTAATCTTTGATAAGTAAATTAATTTCAAAATTGTAGGGTATGTTTTACCCAATTTATTTCTGTATACTGTAGTCCTTAAATGTTGCTCCATGCAAATTGTTGCCCGTTGTACTGAGTGGATTCTCTATATTACCTCATCATGCCTTTAGATTAGCTCAATTTTAATATGTGCTTGTAAAGCTACTTACTGCCTCAGTGTCAATGACTTCTTTGATAGAGACAGAATGCGGGAGTTTGTTTAAGTTTTAGTTTCTCTCATTTGACTGCTCATGAACAGCTTCGGTAACACTTTAAAACTCCCTCTATGAGCCATAACAACTATGAATACAAGCACATAATGGTTTCAGCATGACTTGTACTTCAGGGCCTGGACATGAATGTCCTGGTTAATTTTTGGCTGGACTCTGTGAGAGCCAGAGAACCTCTTCATTTAACCAAAATAATTAACTCAGGGGCTTCTTAAACAAAAACTTGGATCACTGATGTCAAATTATATCACTTATTCAGGCTCCACTGAACCCAACAGGGGAAATTTCCAGTCTCGTCATGAACGATGCACAGATGAAGCGGACAAACACCACACCAGAAGTCAAACAGGCAAAAAGGTTTAATGTAATATCAGGCACTAGTCGGTACACAAAAGGCAGTCAGATCAGGCAACAGCTTTCAAGAAACGTCAAGCAAAAAAAGGCAAGGTCAGAAAATGAGCAAGGTTGTAAACAGCAAGACAAGACTGTGAATAATGCTGGGACAAAGACTGTGAGGTACGATGAACCGGCACAGAACAATAGACTTTAACAAGAGGTTAAATACAAGAGGTAATGGGGGATGTTGGGAAACACCAGGGAGCAGGTGTGACAAGATGGAGGCAGGGCAGACAGGAACAAATCTGGAACAGAGCCATGGGTTAGTGATTTCTAAATCAAACAGAAAGGACAAGACAAAAGACATGAATGTGTCATGAGACAAAGCTCAGAATACAGGACACAAATGCACAACACACACCATTGGTAAAATCAGGCAAAAGGGTTTGTTGTGTGAAAAATGTCTTACAATGTCTTGTTGGTATCAATATTACTCATATTTGTAATGTTTTTCTTTTCTTCACGTATTTTTAATGATTGAATGTTGAACGTTGGTCATTCCAATTACTCAAGTATCTTTCTTTCATTTGAATTAGTTAGTAGAAGCAGATAATAAGCGTATGTAAACATTGTTGGTATTAATCAATCACATTTTTGCCATATGTTTTAGTTTTATATTAGGAGATAACATTTTGCCTTATATACTGGGATAATGTTACACCTATGCCTTTTATACTTATTTTTATATTATCCACAACAGTTTTCAAAATTTTCCATATAATGATTTATATTTTCTTAGATATTTTGTCATATATAAACATCAACCACCAGCATTTGAAGTTATTTAGAGTTCCACACTGAAGGAAAAATGGGCACTGAATGTATTACCTATTTAGGGTCTACAATGGTTAGAAATGAATACAGAAATGTATGTTTAAAGATTGTTTTGATAATATGTCATAATCTCACGATGTATTAGAATTATCATACGAAATATTATGCATGTAAAGGTTTTTGGTAATATCAAGGTAATTTTTTTTATATATGTGAGTTAATATAATGATCTTACGAACATTATTAAAAGGTTATTTTCCTACAACACAGAGCTGGAATACATATCTAATGGAATCCATTTTCCATTAGAAAGTTGAGAAAATTAAACTGAAAACAAGTACTTGAGGAAAGAACATGATGTACAGAACATTCTGTTCCAAAGCGAGGAGAAGGAAAAGCACGACCATATTTGGAGCCAAATGGGAAGCCATTTTAAAGAAAATTCAGCCATTTTGAATAAACCACATAATTAAGTAAAAGAAAAGAATATGCCTTACAAACAAAAGATAAAGACATTCTGGACTCCTTTGGATTGTATAAAGGTCTATAGGATGGGATTATTACACAATTATATTCAAGAATAAAGGGAAGTGAATGTTGAAAAAATCTGTGATGGAACCTTCTAGAAGACGGCGAAAGTCCCTGGTGGGGAAAGTCCCACCCAGCGGCTATAAAGCATACAGACAACAGCTTGAGCTTCAGTTGTTTTGGGTTGTTGCGACACAAAACAACCCCTGTTTGTTATTGTTCACCTTGTGACCGTAATAAACGAGTTTCTTGAAATTGGACTTTGCCTGCGTCTGTGCGTCTTTGAAGAACGAGAGCACAAATTTGAACTAGACATTTTTATATTCATGTTATCTTAGCTGCCATTACCGTGCAGAAGTTATGAGCCAGCTCATTTGGTATTTGCTAAGAAAAAAAGACACTACAGGTTTAATGAAGTCCAGGCAGAGTTCAGTACATGGGAAATCAATCAGGCAAAGGTATCCAAAACATGAGGCAAGAGGCAAGGTCGAGAAACTATCAAAAGTAATACACAGCTAGACAAGACAATGACTAGTGCTGCTACAAGGACTGTGGAGTCCAACGAACTGGCACAAGACAAGGGGAGACATGGCGCTAATTACACGAGGTAATGAGGAGTGATGAGAAACAGGTGGAGAGAAACACTCAGTATACAGGTGTTCCGAGACAGGGTCAGGGCAGACAGGAACACACCTACAACAGAGACAAGGGTCAGTGATTTCAAAACAAAACAGGAGGGACAGGACAAGAGACATGAATGTGCAAAAATAAAAGGAAAAGTTGACCAACATGACAAGCCTAGTTGCTGTTAGAGGGTCAAAGTGCTTCACAAGCCTTACCACAACTATAAAAATATAAAATTCTCAGAGGACATGAATCCCACAAGAGTGCACCCGAGGCAGATCCAGGGGGGTTTAACTTCCATCTGGACTGAAAAACCCTCTGGATGCACCAGGGGGGAGCCTACAGAGGCAGCTGGAAGGGGCTGCAGCGGTCTTCTGGTACCTCGGATTGGATTTTGTCCACAAAATGCACTAGTCAACCACATGATGACTAATTTGTGCTGATTATCTGCATGGGTTGCCATGATTGGTCTTCACAAATATATCTGATTCTGAATCCATCTTGAACTCACACAAGCATAGGTTTCATGTTTGCATACAAGGGCGTATATACACAAAAGCAAAAGCACACAGGCTAACATGTCATCTAAAGGTGCATACACACCCAACGCGACCACTCTCCACATAAAGTCTATGTACAGCCGTGATGGGGCGGGATTAACCCTCCCGCGACGGACGCGTCCTGGGCGACCATGTCACTCGTCGCTTTGTCGCCAAAGTTGAAAAGTTTGAACTCTCCAGGTGATGTTGCGTGTGGCTGTGCGGCAACAGCCAATCAGGGTTGTGTGGGTGTGTGACAGTACCCATGACAGACAGTTTTCATTCTGGTAGACAGAGTGACAATCCACCGAGACGGGACCGCAGAGAACTCACAGACGATGCTGCTGCAGGGCCATCAGCTGCAGTGTTTTGTGGTTGGTAGGTGAGTGAAAAGGATACAGTTGGAATAATTTCAGCTAATACATCTAATGATATGATATGATCGCTGTGAAACTCGAGTGGGCGTGACGTCATTGAGCGACGGCGATGGTGACCAAAACAAGGTATTTATGGACACGTGACATGACTTCAGTGGGCGACACGATTTCAGTCGCAAAGTCACGTTTGGTGTGAACGCAGCTTTAGGCTATGTCCAAACATTAGCAGGTTTTTTTCCAAAAAGAGCTTTTTCTCCTGTTTTCAGGAATAATCAAAATCAAAGGCATAAATATTTTTTAAAATATCCTCATCCACATGAAAACGCATAAATGCACTATTAAACACTGTTTATTACCTTGTATGTGATATTATATATATTTTATATATATTTTTTATAAATACTATGCAAAATCTGTTTTATTTTCATATCTATTCCAACCACAAGTCTGACTGGTGTTACAGTTTAACTTGTAGTTATATTACCTGTTGTTAGAAGGCAATTTAAGTAAACATTTCATTGTTCAAATTTCAGTTCGAGACAAATCTAATAATCATGCACACGTCCTGTTACTATTACTCTTGGCAAGAGTTTCTAATTACATAAATTTCCATTTACATGTGGACAGGAGGACAAAATGATCAAAAGTAGGCATTTTTTTAAACACCCACATATGTGTGGACTCAAAGGATGTGTACCAGGTAAGAGAAGTGAAGTGAATGAACTACTTTACTTTTAGGTCACATTTACAAGACTCAAATTTCAGCCAGTAAAAGTTAATCTTGTTCCATTTTAGTTGTTTGTTAACATGAAAATTGTGTTTCAAAAATGCCTGAAAGCTCAAGGGTTTGAGTGTAATCGGCTTATTAACTTAAACAGCTAATCAACCAACCTCTTGGCAGCATCTTAATGCTTTTGAGCATGTAGACATGGTAAAGGTGACCTGCTGCAGTCTAAGGTGAGCATCAGAATGGAGAAGAGAGGTGATCTAGTGACTTTGAACGTGACATGGTTGTTGGTGCCGGACGGGCTGCTCTGTCAAAAACTGTTGATCTATTGGGATTTTCACACAGATTCACAGAGAATGGGAGAAAATATCCATTGGGCTGCAGTTCTCTGGATAGAAATGCCTTGTTGATGCCAGAGGTCAAAGGAGCATGGGCAGAGTTGTTGGAGATGATAGAAAAGCCACTTATTACAACCAAGGTTCTGAACACACAACACATCGAATCTTGAAGCAGATGACCTACAGCAGAAGACCACATCAGGTGCCACTCCTGTTGGCTGAGAACAAGACACTGAGGCTACAATTCACACGGGTCCATCAAAACTGGACAATAGTAGATTGTAAAATGTTGCCTTGTCTGATGAGTGGATTTCTGCTGATGGTAGGGAATTGGTCTGCAGAATTGAGCATACACATCATGAAGCATGGATCCATCCTGCCGTGTACTAATGGTTCAGGCTGATGGTGGTGGTGTAAGGGTGTGAATCACAGAGCACCCATCCTCTAATGGCTACTTCTGGCAGAAGAGCGCTTCATGTCACAAAGCTCAAATCATCTCAAACTGGTTTCTTGAACGTGACAGTGAGTTCACTGTTCTCCACTGGCCTCCACAGTCACCAGATCAAAATCCAACAGAGCAACTTTGGGATGTGGTGGAAAGAAAGATCTGCATCATGGTTGTGCAGCCGACAAATCTGCAGCATCTGTGTGATCAATATCGTGTCAATGTGGACCAAAATCTCAGGAATGTTTTCAGCACCTTCTTAAATTTCTGCCACAAGGAAATGAGGCAGCTCTGAAGGCAAAGGGGGTCCAACGTGGTACTGGCAAGGTGTGACTAATAAGACTGACCACCACCTCCTCAATCTAAAATCTTAACCGACTTTTCTGAGATTTTTTATGGAGAAAAAAGCGTCAAAAATTGTGATCAAATGCCAAAATGCCCTGCAATGAATAAAATGATTTAAACAACACATGACCATTCCAGGGGGGTGGCGCAGAAGGTAGTGCATGTGCCTCACAGCAAGAAGGATGCTGGTTCAGTCCCCATGTCGGTCAGGGCTTTTCTGTGTAGAGTATGCATGTTCTCCCCGTGCATGTGTGGGTTCTCTCCAGGCACTCCAGTTTCCTCCCACAGGAAAAAAAAGCATGCTAATTAGGATGGTTGGTTACTCCAAATTGCCCTTAGGTATGGGTGTGAGCATGAATGTTTGTCTGTCTCTCTATGTGGCCCTGCAATTGGCTGGTGACCAGTTCAGGGTGTACCCCGCGTCTCTGTCAATGTCAGCTGGGATAGGCTCCAGCAACTTGCAACCCTGGAAGGGAAAAGCAGCATAGATAATGGATGGATGGATGACCATTCCATGAACCAGAGGAGAGGGATCGATCTGTCACACTTATTGGACCCTATGGAACACAAAACACACACATGACTGCACAATGTTCTGCATGTGAGTACATAAAGCTTATAAAAATCAATACAATGCTGCCTGAGGGTGAACATGCAGCAGCTCCACACAGAAAAACACACAACCTAAAATAAAAGAACAAATACATTTATGCTGAAACTGAAACATATTTTAATATGAAAACTTGAAAGTCTCATCAAATCCCCTGTTCAGTATACTCAAAGGAAAGAGAGAGGATGTACCATAACAAAAAAAACTCTGCTGTAGTGGGTCACTAGTAAAAAAGAACACAAAAAAAATGCATAAATATAATTGTTCAAAAACCAACTCATGGATATTTTTAATACGTTGTTTGATATGACTGTTTTCTTTTGTTGCCTTTTACATATTTAAATAACTATAAACTAAATTCAATTTAAAATTCTAACCCCTTTATGTTAGGAAAAATGACGTAATGGTTGGAAAAAACTGTATCAGCTTTATTCTCAACAGAATACAGGCTGGCAAAACACACACAAAGCAATCTATCATGGCTAACCAACACAGAGAAACACAGCAAACTAACAGCCAAACACAGAGACTCGGACAAAGACTTAAGTGAAAACCAAACCTATAGACACACAGGTGAGTGAAACAAAACAGGTGAAACACATGAGGAGATCAACTAAGGCAGGGGAAACATGGAAAGTAAAACCAAGTTTATAGGCTACACAAGGAGAAAATATATTTCAAATTAAGACAAACTAAACAAGATGTGACAATGCAGCAATCTAAATCATCCTCAAATCAGTGGTGTAGTCTGGTTTATTCTAGTGGGTATCCTCTGACATACTCTGATGGATGTTTGTCCTCTTAGGGCCTCCATACGCTGAGACATTTTTGCCACATTTTAACCGGATTTATGCACCGTTCACTGAAAACAGCTCTAAGACCCACTTATGGGCCTCCACCCACAGGCTGAGAACTGCTGCACTAGTAGACTGTATTGTCCACGGTGCTCCTGCCAGTTTAAATCAAATAATTTGTTTATTTGACTAAGGTGACGGAGCTCCGGAGGGCTCTGGCCCACTTTAACCCTTGCTCATACCCTATGTTTGTACCGCGGCGGCAGCTGCTCTGCATTCGGGGGACTCCGCCGGCAGGGAGGTGGTATTCAGGGTAATTGCTGCGCGGAGGTGTGAAAAGGGGTGTCGCGTGACGTCGCACCCGTAGGCGCACGGCCTCGAGGCGATTTAGCTCCCAGTACGCCACCGACACATCATTGTTTGGATAATTGCGAAGAGGAAAATAAATAATCATGGATACTTTTTGGAGTCAAAGCTTGAATACCAATGAAATTTAATACCTCATAAAATCACGATTAAGACTTTTTAATACTTTTTCAGGGCCTTAATTTTTTTTAATTGATTTATCAATTTTTTTTTTTTTTTTTTTTCCCCTTGTCTGCATTATCTTTCTGGCTGAGCACTGTGGCAGATGACAGCTTTGGAAAGACTAATGCATTTTTTTCTTTGCAGTGAGAGATAAGTAAGTATGATTCACTGCTACCAGTGGCCATCACCAGCCCTCCCTGTAGGCTACTCCATCAAATCAAACTTTATTTAACCCCCGACGTGAGCTGAAGGGGAGGGCTGTGTTACACCACAGTGTGAAAGAAGGGGAAATAGTGACAGATAAGACGAGACAAGACAAACGGGGAGGAAGACAGACAGGTAATGCTGCTGATTTGAAATAGCAGTCCAAGTGCTGTGCTGATCTAAGTTCATGAGGGAAGTAAAGGCTGTAAGAAACCAGGGGCACCGGAGATGTGGGGTCTTGATAGTAGGGGGTGGGCCCATAGGGATGGGACAGGGAGGGAGCATGCATCACAGGGCGTGAGAAAATGTGTGAGAATGACTCAGCATGTTCTGACGGAACAAATCACTTCTTCACGGTAAGTCTCGACAGGAGCTTGAGTATCTGTACAGGCATGCATGTGAGGTGATCACCGAATACCCAAACAGTTGCCCATACCCAGGGAGACCACGGCCGAGGACACCACCCGAGCCACCAGGGCACCCGAAACCCGCCACATGGGCCCCCAAAGCTACTGGACCCAGGAACAGCCCCAGGACCCAAAGGGGCACCAACCCATCCCCACGAAGGCACCAAGGACACCACCAGGGGGTCCGAGGCAGCGCCCCCCGCATACGGCACCCGCCCCCGCCAACCACCCGTCCACCTGGCCCCAAGCCACCCCCACCCCCTACATCCAGCCACTCCCACCCCACGGCAGGCCAGAGGTCCCCAGCCCCCCAGGTGCCAGATTCCCCGGGACCAGGCAGCGCCCCCCGCATACGGCACCCGCCCCCGCCAACCACCCGTCCACCCGGCCCCAAGCCACCCCCACCCCCTACATCTAGCCACTCCCACCCCCCCACGGCAGGCCAGAGGTCCCCAGCCCCCCAGGAGCCAGATTCCCCGGGACCAGGCAGCGCCCCCCGCATACGGCACCCGCCCCCGCCAACCACCCATCCACCCGGCCCCAAGCCACCCCCACCCCCTACATCTAGCCACTCCCACCCCCCCACGGCAGGCCAGAGGTCCCCAGCCCCCCAGGAGCCAGATTCCCCGGGACCAGGCAGCCCCCCCGGAGAAGAGGGCCTCCGGTCGATCTTATGTTGGTCCGGGTCCCAGTCGCAGCAAGGTTTTGGGTGGGGCAGAATGGGGCGGGATATGCGGTGGTGAGGTCGAGCCAACGCCCCTCCCCCCAGAGGAGCCAGGGCCAAGAGAAGCACTGGAGACTGATGCCCGAAGGACCAAGGAGGCCCCCGGACCACCCGCACTGAGCAGCAACCCACAGGCAGCCACCCACATCGAGGTCCCCAGCGAGCTGCAGGCCCATGGATCCCGCACCACAGGCCACCGAGAGACATGAAACCCAGCAGGGCGCACCCGCCCCCCAGGAGCCGCCCCAGGCACCAGAGCCCAGCTGCGCCCGAAAGCCACCGACACCGTCCCACTTGATGGATAGGCGCTTCCCAGCACAGAGTCCCAGCCATAAGGGGCCGGACCCCACCAGCCGCACCAAGCCTAAACTAGTGATCCACCCCTTGTCCCCCCCTGTTATTCTGTATCTTTGATCCCCGACAAAGATACATTATCCCTTCACCGTGCCTAAGTGCAGTTCTAAGTGTGATGTGGTGCATTAAAACTGGGGAAAAACAGGTCGAGTGGGAGCCCTCCGACCCCCCCTCTCTCTGCCTGCCCCAGACAAGTGGATGTCGTGGTGCAATAAAAACAGAGGGCAGGTGAGGCAGGTGAGAGGCGGGCAGAGAGGGGTCACAACCTAAACCAGATTGTGCTCCCCCTCCCCCAGCACCCCCACCCCCACCCCCCCAAGTTTGTGTATGTAGTGCAGTTAAAATTGAAGGACGAGAGGGGCAGGGGGGGCGAGGTATTCGATCCCCTACCACCCCCGACTCCAAGAACGCTAAATGTTGTGTGTGTGCCCGGGTGAAAATATATACAAGAGTGCAGTGTGTGAGTAGTGAGGTGCAAATTAAGAGGCTAGGCTAGTGAGGGCCAGCCCCGATCTGGCCAGGACAAAGTGGGGGCGTGGGAGCGGTGCCAAATGGCCCCCCGAACAGCAAGCCCCAGGATCCGCAGGCGATGACCCAGACGGGCCCCAGCGGCCAGGCGCGCCCACCAGGAACACACCTCCCAGCGGACCGCAGCACCAGAGCCACCGACCCAACACCCACTGAAGACCCAACCCAGGCGGACCAACCCCAGGACGCCGCTCCCCATGGCGACACCCACCACGGGGAAACCCAGCCCCATAGCTGTTCCAGAACCCGCCCCACCCAGGACCGGGTACCCACACCAGCCAGAGCCCCCACCCGGAGGCAAGCCTAGCCCCAGCAGCAGACCCCCAGGCAGCAGGAGGCCCCCAGCCCCCCGCAAAGTGGAGAGGGAGGCAGGCGAGGATGAAGGAGGAGGGAAGGGGCCGCAGGGCAGACAGCAGGAAGGAAGAAGTGCGGGCGCACCGCGGAGGAATCCCCCACCCCAAAGCCCCGGGGCCGGCCAAGGTGCCACCACGGGAGGCAGCCAGCACCACCCCCAGACCCCGCCGACCACGCACAGATCCAGCAGCTACGGGGTGCAGGAGGCAAGCCACAGAAAACTCCAGCACCTCACGAGGAGGCCGCCAGACCAGTGGGCCCCACAGGGCAGTGGGTCAAGTCTGGGTACCTAGATGAAAAGATGCCCTCGACTACCATCACCAGAGTATACTCATCGTCTTGGGGTCCCAGGGAACTGCACTATTTTAAAGAGTAGAGGAGAGAGCTTGTGTATTGTGTGTGTGAGTGTGGGGGTGCGTGTGTGTGTGTGTGTGAAGGGTATTGGCTGGCAGAAAAGAAGAATTAAAATAAATTGATAAGGCGAGATGAGATTTAAGTACTTGTTGTTTTTAGGTGTGTAAAAAATCAATAAAAAGTGACCAGTGAGCTTGATTCTCTGCAGTGTTGTTGAGAGGAGAGGCTAGGTTTTCCAGGGAGATGTAGTCAGAGAGGAGATTTTTCCATTGGGTTAAATATAGGGAGTTCCTTGATTTCCAGTTTAAGAGGATTGTTTTCTTGGCGATGGCTAAGGCCACAAGAAGGAGTCTGTTTTTACTTGTATTAAAGTTAAGTGAAGATACATCACCAAGTAAGCAGAGTGAGGGAGATAATGGGATGTGGCTTGATTTGATAGTTTGTTAGAGATTTTTGTTTTGAACTTTGATACTTTGAGAGATTTTTCTGTTGTACTCTGACTTTTTGTAATGGATTAGTTTTTTGTTTTTTTGATCCCTTTCAAAAAAACAATGTGGAATGTGGCTTTCCAGAAAGAGGGACAGGGACTCTGTGACTTTTTTCCAAAACTGTCCAACGGATGTGCATTGCCAGGTGGCAAGAATATAGGTGTCAGGACAGTTCTGTGTGCAATATGGACATATTTCGGACCTGAAACCCATTTAGACAATTTTTGTGCAGTGTAGTGAGTTCTGTGAAGGACTTTATACTGTATTAAGATAAGATATCCTTTATTAGTCCCACAGGGGGAAATTCCAAAATATACAGCAGCTGCAGGATACAAGAGAAGTACTGAAAGATAAGGTAATTACAGATCAAGTACAGTAATGCAAAAATAGTCGAAGGTTTGAATTTTTGGTCATAAAATAAGATTTAAGATTATTTAATTTAATAAGATAATTTAAGATTGTAGCCCAGAAGTCGGCATCAGGAGCAATAGAGAGATCTTCTTCCCATTTATTAGAGGGTAATGCTATGGATTTGTCAGTCTGTAGTATTATTATTTTATATACCTTGGAAAGAAGTTTTTTTGGAGAGAGGATGTTAAAAAGCTCCTCGGTTGATGGAGGAAGAGACAAATTGATGGTTCCAATATTAATCTTGGATTGGACAGATGTTTTAATTTTAATTTAATTTAACAACTTTTAATACTTATTAAGACCCCGCGGACACCCTGATCCAGCAAACCTTTTGCTGTGAGGCATGTGCAATAACCTGCCTCCCCACCATGCAACCCACTGATTGTCTTGATGATTGGATTTATAAACAATGCAATCTGATGTTGTATGTGCTATGCTTGTGTGGTCCATCTTGTAGAAAGAAAAAAGAATCAGTGCGTCACATTTAAGATGCAGATGTTGGAAAAGTTTGTGAAGTAACTTCACAGGATTTGAAGAAAATAAAATCCTTGAGCTTTTCCTGCAGTATGAAATAAACTCTGACAGGATGTCAGCAACTCTCTCTGCTCCGATTACTGAAATGAATCCCCTTGAGTCCAGCTCAGTGTGAATGAACCATCTCAATTCCAGCTGAGATAAAGCGAAGTGACTGAAAGGGGGAAAAGACTTTCAATGATGACCTCTGGGGAGGAAATAAAAGGGCTTCAGGGGAAACCAGCTGCTACCACTTTGCTTCATGTAAAGGGAGAAACTATCTGCATGCTCTGTATATGGATTCAACACATATTTAAATTAGCTTTAAGTGTGCTGACATGCATCTTATTGTGGGGAGTATGGCGCCAGCACCCTTAAAACTGCAGTGATAGTGCTGATCAAGACAGATCTGTAATGTTTTAGGAATTAAAAATCAATCATGTTTAAGGTTACACTGCTATCAAATCTTATGGGTCCTCTGGCGTAAGTAGGTAGGGGTGTCAAGACCAGGCTCCAGTCAAGACTAGCCCATACTACTTAATTCTGTATGAAAACTGGTTTACACTGTCAGCCTAACGAACAAAGACCAAAACCATGGTTTTCATAATAAGTTTACTTAATGACACAATGTATGTTTGTTGTTGAGGAGGTAAACTGCTAACCTGACACACCAGAAGCATTGGTTCAATATATTTCAGTAGTCCAGAACCTTTCAAAAGCATATCTGGCAGGGGACTGGACAACCGTTCATTCAATCAACATTTATTATGGGCTAATCAGATAATGTCGTGAGCAGGAGCTACTGCGCTTATAGAACATGGGCCACTTCGTAAAACAAACTCTTGTCAAAACACGTCAGAAGAGGAGTGAAAATCAGAGACTACTTGTGCTACTTTGGGCTGCTCACAATCATTGCGGATTGGAGCTTGGTAAGATGGATCTGCCTGATTTCTGACACTGAATCAGGCTGACTCAGCTGCTGGGCGTGGTTAGTATACTGCTAGAGTAACACATTTTCTCAACATCACTGAGAACAGCATTTATCAATATTTGTTCATTTCAGTAATCTTTCTTTGGGATGTAGTCATGCCAGAACAAAGGACTTTGTGGTGGAAAAGTAAATTGTTGTCAGTAAACTACATATAGCGTGCAATCACCCTGTTGCTTAATCCAATGCTGTATTTTTGAATTGTTTTCTTTTCAAAACTCTTAAAATTTTGAGGAGTGGAGGTGGTCCCATGTGCAGCAAAAGGAGGCCATGCTGCCTCAAACACGTGCCTCAGCTTGATTTGATTTAGTTAAATAGATGTATTTCATTTGATCTTTTGTTGTATTTGTTAAGTTAACACATGTTGCCTTAAACTCGGTAAATCAATACACATCTCGTGGGAAAGGAGTTTTCTATGTGGCTTTCCTTCCGCTTGCCTTGACACTCAGGCCTAACTTGACCACAATGTGGGTAAGAAATTATGCTATTGCAAGCCACATGCTCAGAAAAAAACCCCTGAGAAAATTTCTGTACATATCACAGGAGGAATAAATATTGCAACAACAACTTTTCTCCACTTCCTTCAGCCCTAACCCTGACCAAAAAGAAAAAGTATGGGATGACCCATGGGCAGACTGCTGTGTTGCACAGTATAAACCGGAACACCTGTATACATCTCTCTAAGGATAAATCTTACTCTTTATTAATGTATGTAGTTAATTAGTGTGTATAATCATGTCAGAGTGGTGTATCACCTGTAAAATGCGGCTGTGGGTTTCCAACACGGCGGCCGAAGGATACGATGCCTGTCGGCTCCTCTGAGTGAATGAAAGAAAGACATGAATGCATTAATATACCAGCTGAATCACTGCAGCACCACAGGCTTTCGAGCTTCAGACAGATGGTGGTGTCACCAGATATCTGCTTAAAGATGTCACCCTAAATCCCCTCCCTTAACACACACACACACACTCTGCAGGCACACACAGGCAGACAGAAGTGTGGTGTATTATGCATGGGTTCGTGGAGCCATAAACTACTCAAGATTAAAAGGTACGAGTGTGTGTGCTGCTGCAGCGTGTGGTTAATCTGTGAGGTGGTTATGTATGTGTCAGCGGCAGCAGCAGTGCTCTGAATCAAACTGCAGGAAGCTCACGGTCAGATGAAGCACGACATTTATGCTCCAGCTCATCACAGAGCTAAATCCAGCTGCTGCACTGTGGAATATGTGAGTTTTACAGCTGTACAATTTTTAATAAAATGTGAATGGCTGTTTTTCTCCCTTAGAAATGAGATGATGATTCTTTCACATCATCCTTTTTAACAGAAAAAATAAATAAATTAGGATAAAAACACCTGGGCCAATTTATACAAACAGTAGGTGCAAATGGATTTAAGTATAATGAGCACATGAGAACATTTACGAGTGTAGAGCATGGATAATTCAATTTGATTATCCATAAATGCTCTGCTTTTTCCTGACAACATAGAAGACCACATACAAACAGGGATTTTCCTGGTTTAAAGCAGAAGTGTTTTCTTATTACTGAAGCTGATTCTGAGACATCAATGTCACAAGTAGGTAAAGTGCAAAAGACTTGATGACTCTGACCTGTGACATTTAAAAAAACCTGGTCAAACTATTTCAGAGTATGCATGGATATATCTGCTATGTAAATTAAAGAAAAAAAAACTTCAAGGTCCCATGTCCTGCACAATCAACTTTTGCTGCTTTTAATGTCATTTGGGTTTGGGGAGCAGAAGAACATGACAACTTTTACTAGACTCTCAGTTCAGGGAGAAATGCTGTATACCTCTTTAAAAGAAATTCAGATTAATGCACTCATATTTTACCTCCTGGGGTTTAGTGTGAGGATTCCTCCTCCTCTGTCCTCACTCTCCCTCCTCCCTTCCTGCTCTCTGCTGCACTGGGAGGCGGCGTGGCTTCCTGGGGCCTTCTCTGCAGCAGTCTCTCACACCTGCAGCCTGTTCAGCTCATCTCCGCTCTCTACTTAACCGGCTCTGTGGTTTGTTCAGGCTGCTTTTCTTCATACTCTCAAGTGCTAACTCGACTTTGAGCTGGCCTCAAGCCTTGTGATCTCCTTGTTGGAGTTAAGCTTGTATTTTTGTGCTTGTTACTGGGTGCTTCTTCAGTCATTTTTGGATACTAACCTTTTTCTTCTGCTCCCTTTTTGCAGTGATCTCCACGAGCCCTCACCACCGCTGTCACCGTGTAAATACTCACTGTTCATTGTTGTTTGGCTAAAACCCTGGTTTTTCCCTGAATAAAATCATTGTCAACTTTTTACCTGCCTCCTCCTTGAAGCTTTCAGGTTCAGCGTTAAAACTCTGGAAACATTCCATCACATTTAGGATGTAATAGCTATACAGCCTCCATCTACATGTGTGTATGCCGCTCGTCACAGGCAGACGTCATGACGTTTTTGAGAGTCCGCTCCGTGACCTGTGACTCCTCCTTCCATCAGGTATTGTTTGAGCAGCCAATCAGCACAGAGCTCATTATCACTGCCTCTCGTAGCCTCCCTGCCCACTCCAATCCAAGTGTTTTAAAGGGGAGGAATAAAGAGCTGCATCTGATTCTCCACAGAGACAACAGTTTTCATGTCTCTATTCAACTTCAATAAAATCCTTGCCCATAAGACACCCAAGACATGATATAAACAGTTACCAGGCCATGGGACCTTTAAAGTGATTGAGATATTCACAAGCATAGGATAAACACTACGCTCAATGATCTTAGCCTTTGACTCAAGACGTGCAACTCATATTTACTTCCCCCTCGAGTTTGACAAAAATCCCTTAAAGTGATGTTGCGTTGTAGTTTTAATCATCTTCAGAGGCCTTGGTGAACATGGGATCCATGACCTTTGCATTTGATCAATGACCTTCAAATTCTACTCAGATTCCCCTTAGCCAACACAAAGAAGCCAAGCATTTTTGCCTGTGGAAGAACTTTCAGATCAAAGTGTTGCCCTGAATTTAATAAAGTTTCTCATTTGGAGTTTTACGGTGGGCAGACTCTTTTCCTTTTTTCTGCAGTTGGTTGTTTCTTTGTCCTGCACATATATACATATTGCCAAAGCTTTCTTTTATGAATAATTCTTGAGCAAGTGTCTTAAAAAGCCAAGCTCTTGACTTATAAGAATAACTGCATCAGGACTTGTGACAAGAGTAAATTAAGAAAAACAAAAGCTAGAGAGACCCAAATGCAGATATAAAACACAAGGCTTTATTATTAACTGAAAAGGGATCAAAAAAACAAAAAACTAATCCATTACAAAAAGTCAGAGTACAACAGAAAAATCTCTCAAAGTATCAAAGTTCAAAACAAAAACCTCGAACAAACTATCAAATCAAACCATGGCAAAGAAAGAAAACACCAGAAGCAAAATTCAAAAAGTACAAAACAAAGTCACTTGAAAAGTTCAAGAAAAACCAAACCATCTAAAAACACTAGGGAACACAAGAAACACTGGAGACTTCCACCGTGGCTGTGACATGAAGATGAATAAACCCACAAAAGGGAAACACAAAGACTAAATACACTGGGGAGTAATCAGACACAGGTGAGACAATCACACAGGTGGAGGGAATCATCATCAGAGGCACGCAGAAGGGAGGGCAGGAAAACACTAGATGGAACAGAGGGATTTCAAAATAAAACAGGAAACACAAGACACAAAACACTAACACAAAATGGGTAACTTCACTAAGACAAAGAGCAGGATCACGACAGTAACACAGGAAACACAAGACAGGAGGAACAAGAGGCCTACACAAGAAATACAAGGAAAAAAGCATACCAAATACTACAGAACTAGCGGTACGAAGACAGACTGCACATAATTCAAAACAGATGGATACAAATGTTCTGACGTCTTATTGGAGCATCTGAAGCAGCAATGATCAGAAGAAAGCAGAGAAAGCTCCTACAAACACTCACCAGATATCTCTTAATAAAGTATTAGATTGATACACCCTGATATCACCTCTTAAGATCCATTGTACACCACGAACAGAAAGGATGAGAAAGATGGACTCCACTCTGAGAGACAGAATGACCCCCCATTTGTGCCACTGTCGTATCAAAGGTGTTACACTGGAGAGAGGGGGGCACGTTGATGCTTCATGGTGGCACTTTTGCATAAATGCATTGTGACATGGCTATTGTCAACATTTGTACCACATGCACTGATATTCCCTTCAGGTGCTAATAAGTTTGGTTCATATAAGCATGAAAACAGACAATGCTGAAGTTGTCTCTAGTCCTTAGCTGACCAACTGCTTTCAACCAGCATTCGGCTCAAACTGTAACTTCATCTAATAACTTGAAAAAAGATGAATGACACAGAAAGGCTACAGAGCTGCAGATACTGGCAGCTCCTTGGAGTAAAATCTAATATTAACACAGCAGGATCTATTCAGCTTCAATGAAAGAAGCTCTGAACTGTGTAACTCTGCTTTCACCTGCCTGCTCACATCTCCCTCACGTCACGTCTCTTCTACCCTCAAACACCCAGAGCACTCTTGTTTTTAAAACACGGATGGTTAAATTGGTCTAAATAAAGTTCTATTAAAGGCTTTCTTTCTGTTTTGTAACTTCAGGAATGCTGATCAACAGAGCACTTCAGTATTTAAAGTCAACCTCTGAGGAATGCTTGCAGCTCCTTGTTGAGTCTATGCTATCGTATGAAGAATTTAGGCACTTGTGTGGGTATAAAGGGGTTCAACCAGGAAATAGCAAGGTGTACCTAATAAAGTGTCCAGTGAACGTGTAAATCAGTTCAGACTGCAGGTTAGCTCATACAGAAACCGGAGAGTCATCCTGCTTCTTATTAAATCACCTGCTAACTGAGTTTGAAGCACAGAGCAGATGCAGGAGTCGTATTAGTTATCACTCATCTGATGTGTCTCAGAGACAGAGGAAGCAGAGCGAGTCTCATTTCAGTCTCCAATGTTATAAATCTGCTGCTGAGGAAACAGGGCTGTTATGTAAGCTGATAACCTGAGAGCATTTCTGCTAAAACAGAGCCGAGTACGAGCTCTGAGCGACACACAAAAATGACGAGTGAATCCTCCCTACATGTGCTAAAATCTAACCTGAGTTTCTTTACAGATGTGGATGTCAGGCTTTGATTTTGAATTGTTTCATCAGTTTGCACCTGCTCAGAGATCAGTGGTTCAGCACTGACGTTAAAAATCAGAATTAAAGATGGTAAGTTGCCGCAAAAATTAGGGAAAGAGCTATCATAATACAGTAGTTTTAAGCCTAAATGTATTACTACATTTAAACTACTAAAATCAAAATGACTGTTTTAGCTCAAATGCTCAGCGAGCTCATTCCTAGATTGCATTTTACATTAGAATATATATATACATATACATATACATATACATATATATATATACATAAATATACATATATATACACATATATATATACATATATATATACATATATAAATATATATATATATACACACACACACACACATATATATATATATATATATATATATATATATATGTATATATCTTAGGGCTGCCACAAACGATTATTTTGATAATCGACTAGTCACGATTATTTTCTTTGCGATAAGTCGACTAATCGGATCATGCATGAATTGCAGCTTACCGCACCAGCATGCAGCTGCTCTTGTATAACCATCATTAGGTTCAAGCTTGAATTGTTGAAGGTATGTTCTAACTAAAAATACAACAATTAAGATGGTAGTTCATTCAACTTTAAATGAACTTAGGCAGGCATGTATGAGGGGGCAGTCAGAAATGTGAAGGAGGCATCAATGCGTAGTGGGTACACATCATGCTCGGGCACTGCAGCCTGTGAAGATACTCACAGAGGGACAGAGAAATGAGAGGAAGCTTGTACTGTATCTTGTCCCTTTTTGGCAGATTTTTGCGCTACTGCAGTTACTTTCGTCAACTTGTGATACAGTAATTTTGTAGGTGTATTGAAATTTGTTTTCTCACAGTGGTGTAGTCTGGTTTATTCTAGCTGGTATACTCTGAATCTGAAAAGATCAACCGCCTTCACTTGTTTAATGAAAAAATGTTGCAGTTTGGACCTTATATGGAAGAAAATATATATTTTTCGACAAAGAGACAGGACAAAAAAGGCCTCTAAACATTACAAGAGCCTTGGGAAATCATACATCCCTAAACCTTAATCACTATGTTTCCCATCATAACATTTATATGTTGGTTGTTTTCTAGATAGACCAAGTCAAAAGCTTATCAAAGAAAACATCCATTTTTATTGTAAGACGACGGGATACGTGGAGATCCTGAGGGAACAGCTAAACTTGTTACAGCACAACAGAGTAAAATAAAACATATATATGTTTGTCTGCTTAAGGCCTCGTACACTGAAGACATATTTGCCACATTTTTACATGATTTATACACCGTCCACTGAAAACAGCTCTGAGACCAACTTTTGGGCCTCAGCCCACAAGTTGACAACTGCTGCACTAGACTGCATTTGGAGCTTGATCTTTCAAAGACTGTTCTTACATCATGGAGAATACGTGATCCATGATACCTCAGGATGAATTTATCATTTAGAAAACCGTGAGTGAGTGAAAACAAAAGCTGGACTGATGAAGAATGTGAGTTTTGATTCATTAAAAGGCTGACTCGTCATTTTTGAAGTCTTTGTGTTCACTTAAACCGGGCACATGAGCTATCAAGACACCGTTTGTATTATAAAATCACACAGAGTGGCTGATGACCCCTCACTGTCCCTGTGCTGCACGTCTTCACGCTCACCGGCACACAGAGGAGCGCGCCCAAAGAAGCTGAGCGATTCAGGAGGGATTTAGATCAAATGTTTACATGTACATCAGCTACACTGAAAAAGGACATAACTGACAGACAACAAGAGTCACAGCCACACTTTAAATGAAAAATATCTGTCCCCTAGTCCACAGAGCGGATGGTGGCTGCATCACTTTAGACGTGACGAGGATGAAGATCTCTCTTAGGGTGAATCCCAATTCTACCCCTTAGCCCTTCCCCTTCATCTACCCCTTCCCCTTGGCCATCTGTTTTGAGGGCCAAGAGGAAGGGGTGAAAACAAGCTCCTGAGAAACGAGACGCCACTCGATTCACGCTACATCATCACCCAGAGCTGCTCGTTGGCTGTGTCGTAGGCAGATGCGACAACAGCTGTAGCTACTAGGGGTGTAAATCACCAGTTTCATGACGATACAATATTGATTCTTTGGACAACGATACGATATTTGCCAATATCACAAAGTCGGCCATGATTCGATTTTGATTCGATTTGACTCAGGGGCCTTCGATCGATTTAAGACGATATTATGTACTCATTTAACACAGTCAGCTACATTTCACCTAAAGCAAGACAGAAATACAAAGCAATTTTGATGTTTTGAAATGTGAAACAATGTGCTGACCTTAGGGTATGATAGTTTATGGAGGATTATAACCAGCTGTATGATCTAATCGTGTTTTAAAATTAAAATTGGGTTATTTAGTAATCAGGTGCTTTTTTGCCTCCACAATAACCTAATGGGTCTTATTGTCATATTGTGATGTTAGTATATTATATCAAGTAATGATGCAAAACAATAATACTAATTATTGAATTGTTATTTATTTTTATTATTATTGACCTCCATCATTTGACCATGCTCTTTTAAACTAAAAATGTGCAATTTTGATTTTAATTAAAGCCAAACATTTCTCATGTTCAAAGTAAACTATTAACTAACTCATCATTGATGATTTTGTTTTACTGTGATGCCTGTGTGATGACCACAGTTTGTATTTCAATGTGATTAGACTTTGCTTCATTGTTTAATGGTAGGTGTGAAGGACGAATAAGAACATGCTCTTGTTGTTTGTCTTTTGTATAATAAGTAATTTCATTAATCAGTGCGCTACAAAATCAAATGATGAGATAACTAACTGTACTCGTGTCATTAGGCTCTCCGTGCAGTATGTGCGTGTGCGTGCAGTATGCATCCTCTTCGGTCAGATCGACCGTATCTTACCCGGATACAGCAGTGCTATTTTCTGAGTGGCTGATATGTCAAGCTCCCGTTTAGCTCTGCGATGCTCAGAGCGTCTTGCTACACGTTCCAAAGTGCATATAGCAGTGTTTATTCGGTGGGCGCTACATAATAAATTTTAAAGAGGGAGAAGTACCAGCTGTGGCGTGTGAGAGAGCGAAAAGGTTCAAATGCGTGTTACACACTGATTGCATGAGACTCAAGGGCCCTGGAAACTTCAGAACGAGGCGCGATTATGCGGAAACTGTGAAACGGATATCCGGTCAGAATTTCAAAATAAAGGTGTATATTAGGGATTACAATGTTAATCTATGTTTTCAGTTTCCATCGATTTGATTGGATCATTGCTTAGCCAATCGATGTATCGATCCAGGTCGATGGATCATTACACCCCTAGTAGGTACAGCTGTGAAAGGTAGCTCGTTATAACGAGAAATTTTAAAATACGACCAAGTATTCAAAACATGATAAATATTTACTTGATGATTTAATAATTACTTATAATTAAGCGCTTCCTTCAGTCTCCGCTCTGCCTTCTTGTCAGTAGGCGCGGTGTATTTTGGGAAATTCTCATACCCCTTACTTTTAAGTGAGGTCCTGGTCTGTCGTCGTTTCGAGGGCTGTGTAGCCCTTTGTCTTAGCCCTTCTCCTTAGCCCTACGGAGAATTGGGACACCCCTTCACTAGACATGAACGCACAAACCAAGGGGTGCTATGCGCTGTTTAACTTAAGGTAGTGTTTGTTTTGTCGAATGTTTTACTTTAATGATCAGACTTTGTGCAGGAGGGAGTGGATGGCTTGTGCAGCGAGCAGCGTAACCTCTAACAGATCTTGCAGATCTTGAGGAAATAGTTCAGCAGACCCTCCAGCCTGAGGAAATTGTTGTCCTGAAGGGAACAGACACAGGCGAGTGTGTTTTACAAGAATTCCAAGGTATGCATACTAAAAAGGCCCATTTTTGTAGCTTGTGTCATATGTTTAACTTTTGTTAGTTTGTTAAGAAAATATATAGGCTAACATAAATTAATATGCCACCCTTGTTTAGACGATCCGATGCCTGGCCCATCCGGCAGGAAAAAAAAAAAAAAAATTTATAATGACCTTATTTGACATTCACTTTTTGTTCTCGTTTTCAGACTCATGTGTTTCCAGAAATGCTTGAGGCTTTATATGTTGATTTATTGTGTGTGAATGGAAAGACTCCTCCTGATGATCTTCAGTGGATGAATGGGTTAAGGTTGACTTGTAGTATACAGTCAATTAATTTTTTTCATGACACAACTGTGATCGCATCTTAACAACATAACAAGTCGGTGCGGAGCTGTCCATGGTCCTGAATCTTTTGTACTGACCTGTTTACCTTAGAGCAGAGCTTTCCGTGGTCCTGTCTTTGGGTCAACATAAAGCCCACTGTGACCTATCACTGAGGCCACTGAATTACTATTGTCCGGGTAAGAAGTTGAGTTGCATTTATTTCTGGGTTTGTTTGGGTATTACTGACTTATCCAATTACTTAGTGAAGCATTCCGCATTTAGTGGACGACCCTTACCTCCTGAGACACAGCCGCCAAGTGTATAAATGTCAAAGTATTAATTGTGCCCCTTAAGAAAAAAACGTCAAAATATTTATAATGAACACAAAGTGGTTCGAAGTGGTCAAAGGACCATATGTCCATAGGTGTCGCTTTTTTTTTTGTCTTTTTTGTTGTTGTTCTTTCAGGGTTTCTTTTTTTTTTATTTTATTTTATTTTATTTTATTTTTTTGCCTTTGTTATTGAAACAGCCAAAATAAATGCAGAAACATGGCCCTGCTGATGGATGACTGTGAGAGCCCTGAGACGCCTGCAATGGAGTTCTGGAAAGAGCCAGATACAAGAACCTGTAATAAACACAAGAAAGATGGGTACAATGAAAAATACATCTTTTATTGAACATACTGCTGATTCGTACAAAAATTAAATAAAAATGTCCTATCTAAAACCAATTAGGCACAGTGCTCGGTCAGTAGAGACATAAATCCATAAGTAAATAAGCCTCTGTCCATTTTTTAGGGACAGGCAAATAAATAATAAATAATAAATTAAAATCAAGTAAACATTTTTTTTTTCCTGTAAACCAAGAACAGGCTCATTAGCAGCAGTAGAACAGTAAATAAAACAAATATTATTTACATTTTGTGAAGTACATTCAGTGGTCAACTGCACAGTCTGTTGCAAAAGAACTTTACAATTCTCAACAGTCTGAAATCTAACGGTTTTAACAACTGACGTTTGTAGATACACGGCTGAAAATAAGCATTCAGAGTTGTCCATATTCAAGTTGTAAACATGGACTGTGTGATATAACCTGGACACAAACCTGTCATGGTGGACAGACCAGGTTTAAAATCAACATGAGGCTCAGGCTGTGTCGTTCAGTTTATTCATACTAAGAAAAGTCAGCATATCAACATGGTCTCGTGTGAGACTTGCTCTCTTCTGGGAGCAGATATTTCCTGCTGCTGAGAAGATTCGCTCTGCTGGGGTGGATGTTGCAGGAATGCACAAAAGGGATCTTGCTACGTTGGACAGTGTGGGAAAACACCCCTCATTTTCTCTCCACCAGCTGAGCGGGTCATCCTTTTTGGCTATTGGTGCCTCTGTGAAAAACATCTGAACTTCCCTCCTCACCATTTGGATTTTTTTGTCCTCCTGGGTTTCCTCCTCTTCCTCACTCAGGCTGTCAGTGTCGGACTGAAGCAGGTTATCCAGCGCTGACTTTCCCCCTGAGACATGCCCCTCCTCTTCAGCTGTAGCTCAGGGTCATCATGTATCCCAGTCTCAGCCTTTGCTTCTTTTATGGCAAGAACTTCAACTGTGCTTTGCACCCTTGTGCCATCTTCAGGAGAGATAAACTTCATCTTTCGGAATCTTGGGTCTATGGCAGCTGCAAGAACAAGTGGGTTGTCTCTCTCTGCAGACACAGTGTTAAGATTCTCCCACCTCTCACTTATTCCTTTTCCTGCAATGGCTCGAAAGGCTTTTCCTGTGCTCGTCTCAAACTGTGTTTGCTGTATGGACCATTGCAGGCCTTTGACCAGCTGTAGAAGACATGAAGCAGTAGCATACTCCTGTCCACTGAGGAAAACGGTTGCACATTCAAAAGGCCCCAACCCTTGCACCAGCTCTTCAAGTAGCACCCACTGCTCTGGTTTGAGGTCACAGTAGTGCTTGCTTCTTGGTGTTACCTCAGGGTCAGAGAGGGTTGCAGTGACTGGCCACCGCTGCTCCAGGAGTCTCTCCACCAATACGTACTATTCCATCGCGTATTTACGTCCTGGATCAGCTTGTGCTCTGTGGTGTTCATTTGCTGCTGCTTCTTCTTCAGTTTTGAATTTGCCAGCTCACTTCTCCTAAAGTGCTCCACTAAGTTTCTTGCAGCACCAGTAGCTTTGTTGATGCTGGGCTCTTTGAGGGCACTGTTTACGATAAGTTGGAGAGTGTGCCCAGCACAGCGGACTGAAGACCAACCATGTTTTTCTTCCAGGAGTCGAGCTGCCGCCACATGTTAGACCCGTTGTCGTGTACTATTGCTTTAATTTTGCTAGGCAAGATGTCAAATTTCTCTATCACCTCTTCCATCCATAACATGATGTTGGCAGTAGTATGCCTCTCCTCTAGAGGTAGAGTGGCGAGGTTCAAAGTCTTCATTTGCCAGTCTTTGGTAATGAAGTGACACTAAACTCCAAGATATGCCTCTGTGGCACGGCTGGTCCAAACATCACACGTCAGTGTGAGGGAGCTGTTGACCTCTTTTAGGATCTCCTTTACCTTTAAACACAAAAGTTGATTTTTGTAAATATTTTAAGTGCAAAAACCTACATGTCAACAGAAACTATTCAACATACAAGTTTTACAGTTTTAATAATTACAGCTACTCTATGATTTTACCAAAATTAAGTTATGTATTTCAGCTATTTTAATGTAAATATGTAATATATGAATTAAATATATAATTGCTTTTAAATGACATTTGTGATTGCTTGTATGAAATGTGTGATTGTTTATATGAATTATGAAATGTGTGTGTGTGTGGGTGTGTGTGATTGCTAATATGAAACATATAATTGCTCTTAAATGAAATGTGTGATTGCTTATATGAACCGTGTGTGTGTGTGTGTGTATTTTAAACAATTACCTTCAGAAACGTTGTACTGTATTTCTGCTCCATCAAGTGGGTGAAATGGGTCCTGGATGGCAGGATGTAGTCGGGGTTGAACTAGGCTATCATCTGTTGAAACCCGGCGCCATCGACCATGGAGAGCGGCCTCATATCATAGACCAGCATCTGCAGTACTGACTCAGTGAGGGCAGTCGCCTGTTGCAGGGTGCACGTCTGCCTCTTTTGCAGGAAGGGGTCCATGGTGCCTCTCTTCTTCGGACTGCATGCATTTAATTTAAAATATGTTTGTCAGGCACAGTCTGGCATAACGCTCAAGCTCCCTTTTATAGCGAAAATACGCTTATGAGATGTACAATGTATGTCATAAAAACCATATTGGCTTGAATGTTACTTGAATCTTACCGAGGTGAGACAGACTCCGGTTCGTTCAACTGCCCGACGTGCTTTCTCTTTAAATGTTCATGCATCACCGAGGTACTGCCATGATACGCAAGGTCTGCTTTGCAAACCTTGCAAGTAGCCTTTTTATTCGCCGTATCCAGGCTAAAATGCTCCCAAACTTTACAAGTTTTGGTATGCGTACCTGATGTTGATGCCACCATTTCTGTATGTTACCGCTCAGAGACAGAGACGCTATTGCGCATGAGCAACTCTCGGCAGAGATTATAATCAAGTGAGATGCCTCACTCTGTTGGAAAAACGTGTCTGGCGACAATAGTCGACAATGGAATTCATTGTTGACTATTTCTATCATCGATTTTTGTCGACAACGTCGACTAATCGTTGCAGCCCTAGTGCATGCCTGCCACGGTGCCTTTGCCTGGCTACAATCACTGCTGCCATGATTGCCGGAGAGTCCTGGCATGACAGCCCTGAGCGCAATTTGCAATCATTTTGCGTGAGAGAGTGTGAGAGAGGGAGAAAGAGAAACTGCGCAGATTTAATACACGGGTCTCAACGGTGTTAAATAGCACTGCTTTACTGCCTGTGGAACTTAGCGCTGGTCTTTGTGGATTAGGTGGTATTTGCAATGAGGCTTATTTGCATAGGAAAGGGGGCAATTTTTCGCTGAATTTATGAATATTCTCTAATTTACATTCATGCAAATTGCACTGCCGCAGCTAGGAGTGGCAGTGCAGTTTGTGTTCAGTTTGCATGCATTTCACCCGTTGCGTATGCTTTGTGGATTGCACACTATTTTTTTCTCTCATTTGCACAGGTTTAGCGTTTGCAAAAGCAGTGCAATCCTTTTGAGGATCTGGCCATTTGTGTTCAAAAGGCAAAGGCCTGCTGTAGTAACTAGAAAGCACCCGGAGAGTGTGAGCTACCTCTGCCAAAGTAGCGCACATACTGCTGTAACATCTATAAGCAATAGTTCTATGATGAAGTTACCATCATACGAGGGCTGAATGATAAGTTGTGAGCCTCATATTTAAGGGTTTGACTTTTGGCAGACATATTGCATTATTTTCAACATAATCCCTTCAGTATCTATACTCTTTTGCCAGCGATGTTTAAGGGCCTCAGTGCCACTTTTAAAGAAGTCCTTTTCTTGACCATTCAGAAAGTCCTCCACTGCATGTATGACGTCATCATCTGACCCAAAGTGGGTACCGGAAATGGCCTTTTTCAATTTGGGACATAGATGACACTCTGATGGAGCGAGATCAGGCGAATAAGGCGGATGCTCAATCAATTCAAAGCCACAATCTTTAATGGCAGCCGTGGCAATGACAGACTTGTGAACAGGGGCATTTTGTCCATTTTGCAAAAGTCACTTGCCTTGTTTACTTTAGAGTGCTACCTCTTCAACATAAACTGACCAAGTGACACCAGTCTTCAGGTACACAGCCTTAAATAGTCAGGGAATAGCAGAGCTGAAAAAGGACATTCATGCTTATCTTCTTCAAAACAAGGCTCACAACTTATCAATCAGCCCTCGTAATATGATTTCCTGACCCTGACAACCCACACCTAGCACTCAGAATCATGTTGATATCATTATAGTTTGCCAGTTATTGAGCAAACATGATTGTTGGCTCGTGGCAGTTATCTGGATCACCACCAAACTCTAATCATATTTTAAGTTGGGCCATTCCCAACATCTCCTGAAAATTTCAGTAAAATCCCTCCAGTAGTTTTTGAGTAATCTTGCTAAAAACAAACAAACAAACAAACATACGCCAGCAAAAACATAACCTCCATGGCAGAGGTAACAACTGAAAACAAAGTGCACTCCTGGTATTTAATGCTTCACAGACAAATTCTTCAGCAAATTTCTAGTGTACCCAGTCTTGCTTGAGACCTCACAGACGCTGGATGAATATTTATAGTTGTACGGTAATAAGACACATGAATGACCTGTGTCATCACATCTGTGGCTTCTCATTCTGTTTCAAGGGGCTTCAAAATGAGGGGTAGCGGTAGAATAAAAAGTGGGCCTGAGCCTTTATTTTACAAGAGATGCAGTGAATGTCTCAGAATATCAGACACAGTTTTGTGCAACTAAATTGTGCCTATTTTTTTAATTGTAGGCAAGCTTTAGTTCAGACATATGCACTTTTATCAATCACACATCGCAGGGATGCACAGGTATCAGCCCTTTCTACAAACATCAGCCCACAGCAAATAGTGCTGGATTATCAGATTATCAGATGCTGTCACATTAACTGAGTGCTGATATTAGAAACACAAAACTGCTGATATATCAAGGAGTTCTTATCTGGGCAGAGGAGGTAATCTGTTGGACAAACTCTGATCTATGTTTGTCAAACACAAGAGAAAATGTTGGAATTATGGGAGAGTTACACAGAAACAGTAAATGAAAACATCTGCAGTGGTATGGGCCATTGGCTGAATTGTGACTTCAAACATCGGTGTCAGTTAGAGGTGTCACAACAGTTTGAAGTGTTTGACCTAAATATCACATCAGAGTTTTTCAATCTATTCAGTTATCAAACAGTTTGCTCTTTGCAGGAATAGCGTATCAATGTATGACAAAATTAAGATATAATGCATTACAAAATGCATCTTGAAGAACAACAGCCCCTTCTTACTCTTATAAAACAAGCTCATGATTTTAACGTTTGTCTGTGTAAAAATCCCAGAGATGTTTTTTTTAATCAGTCTCTGATTTTATTTATAGTCTGCTTTATCTGTGATTGTTTAAGTGGTTTATTTAGCTCCTGAGTTATGTGTTCAGCCACTATTCAAAAAGTGCTATTTCCTGTTTCAGTTTGTGAAATGATTTTAAAATAAATGCCCTCACCCATAATTAAAAATAAAGCCTATTGTTTTGAAAATCTTTTCAGAAGTCACATGTTTGTAATTGATTCAACTTTCCATGCCAAAGTTGAGTGGGTAGTATGTGGGCCTGTAGCATTTTTAGCATTTCTTTGGATCATTTTGGACTTAAACGAGCAAGACATGATTTTTAACCCTTTAAAGCCTGAAAACACATATTAGAGACAGAAAATTCTAATTAATTGGAACTGAGATGTTTATTTCACTTTCTACTGAAATAAAAAAAAAAAGTAACATATATTATTTGTATCTCATTTGATACATTAAGGGTTTCTGGCAACTGATCATCCACTTGAGGACATTTTTAGCTTTTATCAGATTGTATTCAGATGTTTTTTTAGTAATTTGTTGATCATATAGATTAGACGGGGTATCATACTAGCATGTATCATATACGATACAAAAGGCTTCAAGGAAGTTAACTCACACCTAAGCTGCTGTTTTAGCCATCTACACTTAGATATTATCGAATTTCATGATGCAAAAATGTCGCAAAAATGAAGATATGAAGAACAAAACCAACCTTTACAGCCTTTTGCAGGTTTTAGTCTGGCCTGCTGCCACTGTAGGGTCTTGATCACTCTGCTACTTTATATATTTATTTTGGCAGCTCTAGTTTCCACAACAAGCATCTATAGGCCTCAAAATCCGTGAAAACATTTGATTGGTTTGCTATTTCACTGGAGGTCTGCTGGACTAAGTAGTTTGTGATATAACAGAGTATTTGCTGTGAAAAATCTGTGAATCCTCATCTTTTTTATGGAAGAAGGGATCATACTAAATCAAGGAACTTGCTGCCTGCAAGCAGACTTTCTCATTATTACCCAACCTGTGTTCCTCACTTCTGGCTCTAGCTTCTCCTTCATAAACCATCAGAATCATGTGACTGCCCAGCTTTATCGACAGGACTTCCTATAGAGGTTTGTTTTTTGAAATTAAAAAAGTGTCCGCAGTTTCCCCAAAACACTCAGAGTCATGCTTAACCACAGACACGTCCACCCATTTACAGCTCCCCTCTTGTTAACATCTTGAGTTTCCTTCCACTTGGCTGTGTTTTGACTCTCTTTTGTAGTCGAATCTGCATAATTCATAGTACTGTAGGTGTATCAGAGCGATGAATGAATCATGACACCGTCAGTAACTGTTACTACTGTCGGAGCTGTGAGTCATCTGATGGATCATATTCTGAAATGAGAACCACTGCAGCTTTCCAACACTGACGGATGATTTCACTGAGAACAGATTTATTTTTCTCATACACACTGGACCAGGCTTGCTGCGTGTTCATAGCGATTATGTTACCTTGTAGCCCATGGTGAGTGTGGTACTGCACGCTGAGATGCTGTTGTTGTTGCTTAGAGACAGGCGGCAGCCTTCAGGTCCCTCTCATCTTTCTATGGACAAAGAGATATAAAAAGTTTAGACACAGAGTGATGTAACTATACACATAAGCACACATAGAAATAATATTACTCCAAATCCTTAGGCCTTAACAAACTCTGATGCATCTCACAAGCCTTATTCTCTAGTTTAAGGTCAGCCATGCATTTAAGGCTGCTTGATTGTAGCAAAACTAACAAACACCATTATTTTGGTTGATATCAGGATTAGGATTATTTAACACTTTATTCATGTATTTTACAACATCTACATCACATGCATTCATTAAACTTAAACATGTAACAATTCAACATCCTGTACACTTTGAGAAACAAGCACTAAATGACAATAAGTGGGAATATATAAATACTAGGGATGTCCTGATACAATCAGAAGTATCAGATCATGACCAGTGTCAGCATTTTTTAACCACTCTGGGACTTGAATACTGATCATCTCACCCATTATCGTAAATCTCTTTCTGTAAGCTGAGATAAGCTGATTCAACTCCATATTAGAGCTCCCAAATTGCTCTTAATTAGGCCAATGTTTGCCTTTTATATCATCTGTATTATTGAGTATTAGGAGTGTGAATCTTCTAATGGGTTTTATTTCGATTCTGGTGGTCACGATTAAAAAAAAATCACTTTAGTCAAAATTTATTTAGGATTCACAATACTAATCCATTCTTGTTTTCAAAAGTTGCCAATTACCTCCACCAAGGAGGTTATGTTTTCGCCAGGGTCTGTCTGTCTGTTTGTTGGTTTGTCTGTTTGTCTGTTAGCAAGATTACGCAAAAATTTCTGGATGGATTTACATGAAAATTTTACCAGAGGTGTGGTTTGGTCCAAAGAAGACGCAAATAAATTTTGGTGGTGATCCACATATTTGTCTGGATGCAAAAAAACTCCCAAAATTTTGTAATAATCCCATAAGTTAACATTGGGCCATATTTGAAAAAATCATATCTCTGACATTACTTGATGGATTTGCTTCAAAATTTACAGGACAAAATATATATATAATATAACTCTATCATCAAGGTAAGTTTCATCTGGATCTGATCCAGATTGATGTCACAAAAAAACATTGATGTTTATAATGGCAAATCCCATTCATTTCTACTCGGCTGTTGTGGGGTTCTGCCCCCTTTTAGTCATTAGAGGAACTGTAGTTTATTTACTCACGTCAACGTTTTCAAGCCTATGTCACTACATTTCCCAGCTTCCCTTGCAATGCCAGCGGAGGAGTTCTCCACATGGACAGATATGAGCGGAGACTTGGTGATCCAGAATTGGGTCTTTTATTTACAGGGGTTGTGGAAAAGCCACTGCCGTAACTGAGCTGCTTGGCGGAGGTCTGCCCTCTCCAATTTTCTAGTTTCAGGATTTTTTTCTTTATGGGACTAAATAGTTCATGTGAACCATGTTTGCCTGTACTTCCACAGAGGCGTGAAATTCTGAGAAGATTTTTCATATCAAGCCATGACATGGAGAAAAAATTAAAGTCACGTGAAAAAAAAATCATTTTTATGTCTCCTCTTGACAGATTTTAGGACTAAAGAAGCCTTTAGGAGAAGAGGTGAAACGTCTTCAAGAATCTAAACCAGTCCATCATTGATCAAGATTTGAATAACCAATCGGACAGGCTGTGCACTACAGGCCCCCTGTCCCAAAATCATCTGAACATGTAACCCCTTGACATGCGGCTGTTCAGGGAACAACCCCAGAACCAAATTTAGGCGCTTGTTTTGAACCACTCTGCACCGCAGCACGGTCCCCCCCGCTGGCTTGCATTCACACTTGCAACATTGAACTGTGCCCGGGCCCACTTGCATATTTACTCTGTTTGAAACAGCAGGGGGCGATATGCACGAAACTGGTAACCAAACCTGCTACGGAGAAGAACGAAGAAGAGGCTACCAGTTGCCTCCTCAGCTCCTCAGCTCACAGGATCAGATAGTGGAGGTCATGTAAACGGTGTTGGTGGGAAAAGGGGTTCCAACTCCAGTTCATTAGCCTGACTTGTTGGTTTGTGGCCGATGATATTATCAACTGCATCATACCAAGGAAACTTTTCGTGTTCATCAGTTGAGCTGCCGGACTTACGTAGTGAGTCCTGCGCTCTGTGACACTGCTGCCGGAGCTTCTTTATCTTATCACGGCATTTATCAGTGGTCCTGGTATACCCAAGTGACAGTAGTTTTTGAGATATGATGCCGAAAATTTCTGATTTTTTATGTGTGGAATTCAGATGTTTTTGAATGTCCTCGTTAGCCCAACTTCAAGTAAGAATTTTATTTTCTGCTGCTCCAAAGTGAACCTTTGGCCATCATGTTTAAAGAGAGAAGGGACAACCATGACGTCACGCAGCAGCGTCAGCTTTCTGTCCCGTATCCTGGCGCGCTTGCATTCACATCTCAACTGAACCGTGCCCGAGTCCTCTTCAATCGCGCCAGAGATCACCTCTCCAAGTGGGCTGGGGCCCGGTGCCAGGGCGCGGTTCGTTTGCATTCACATTACCAAAATGAACCGGACTTTGGGCTCAAGGGTGCCTGGATCCGGGAAAGGGCCCCTAGTGTGAATGCGACCTTAACCTTGTTCCTCAAAAAGTCCATTGTTCTTGGGGAATGTCCTTGCTGTCAAAAAGCCTTTAGCTCGTGGCTTCACTGCACACAGCCTGCAGGGACTCCTACACTCAACACAGCAAATGACCAGTGAGGCTGGGTGGACTTAAATAAACCACAGTAAACCTTAGAGCAAGGAAGTGATGAATGAGCTGTTTGGATAAGAGGTGGGTAAGTGAGTTCTGTTTGCAGGTCATCACTGGAGACGTGTTGTTAGTGTGGGTGCTCGTTCTAAAGTGCAGTAAACTTGGTCTGAATGCCCAGTGCTGCCGTGGTTGTTGTTGTTGATGTGTTGGCATTTGCTGCAGCAGCAGTTATCTGCTGAGTTTGTTTTCCTCTATTTGTGCTTTTTAGCCCCTTCACTTGTATTCTTTACTTAAACAACAGTACGTAACAAATCTTCATCATGATTTAGTTAAAAGAAATCACTGTATGTCCCAAACATTTCAGACTTTTCCCTCTGAATGAAGCCCTGTGTGCACTGATGGCTCTGTCTTGGCGGGCAGCTCCCAGGACTTCACATTTCAGAGCCACTGCTCACCGTTGCTGGGTTACCAAGTTTGGCCTCCCCCTGTAGTAAAAGTTTGGTCTTTTTGACTTACTCTTCTCAAGATTTTTCTTCTTACAGATTTTGTCAAAAGCATGGACAAATTCTCACAATCAGGAATGAAGTGTTGTAGTGGGATATTCAATGAAACTTTCCTTGTTAGTTCAGCATCATTATGTGTGAGCATGTTAATATCTGAATCTACTTCATATGATCTGACGGTATAATGAAGTCAGATGTGAGAAGAACCCTGAGGATGTGATTATGACTGTGTTTTTTTGCTTAATATGTCATACTTGGGTGACAATTTATTCCTTTTCTGTATTTATACCGTTGATTCATTGAGAGGAGCTGTTTTTGTTTGCAGTCATGTTTGTTTTGTAACAGAGTGCTGTGTGTATGTTTAAGCGTGTTTGACCCCAGTCACAATAGCTGATACTCGAGCTGGTGTTAATGTGGAGCCTAAAAAAGAACAAAACTAAGAACCACCGACACACAGCGCGGGCCTGACACCCACAAACAGGAAGAGTAGCTGTATCTTTGACCTTCTCTTCCTGTAAAAGGGCAGAATCTCTATAGAAGCAACACATATGTGACTTTCACTTCCTTTTTGTTACTCAGAAATGCAGATTTTAAAAATATGGTTAAAGTTTTGTTTTTATTTCACTGACACATTACTTCACGTCCTCTTGGGGCCTACTCTTATTTCTGCAGCTTTATTTGATTTTAAAACAAGAATTTTACATATTTTTCTGAACTCATCTGATTTAGTCCAAACTTTTGTCATCACTAAAGTGTATTATTATATTTCACATAACGCTAGCAACCATGCCTCTGTGGGGTAAACACTGCCAAAGAGTGTGTGGTAGTGGGATGTGGTCCAACTCAGCCAATTCTGGATTAACAGCATTGGGTTCACAAGCAAAAACTGACCACAGAACTGATTAACCTCGCCATGCAGCTGCATCTGCCTGATTCAATGTCTAATCAGGCAGATCCATCTTGCCAAACTACAGCCTACAATGACTGTGCTCAGCCTGAAGCGGTACGGCCCGATCAGCGCCCTCTGAAGCAGGAAGCGTTGGGAGCTGAGAGCAAGATGACAGCAGGAGTTAACGGTTCAAACAGAGATTAGCATAGATGCTAACAGCTTCAGTCCCAGCTCTGTCAGATCTGGAGCCGCATTTCTTTACCCGATGAAACCACGCCATCCTCAAGTAAAAGTAAATGTAAATGGAACCTGGCATGGAAAAGAAAGAAAGAGCCGCATGTCATCAAGTTCGTGCACTGAGTCTGTTGCTTTCATGAGCAACAGCCCGTCATGGAGCTCTGTGAATATAATCTTTGACCTATGACCTCCAATGTACTGTCAGTTCATCTTGAGGTCAGAACAGACTTCTGTGCTGATTTTCATGGAAATCCCATCAAGCATTTAATAGCTGTGGTATTCCCAAGCAAATGTTTACCAAGAGGCGCCATGACCTTTGACCTTTGACCTATGGTCACTAAAATATACACAGTCTATCCTTGTTTCTTGGTAGACATTTGGCCAAAGGTTATAAAGGAAGTTTCTTGAGGGTTTTCTGAGATATTGGGTTCAATAGCCTTTACATACCGGCTGCTCAAAAACATGAAGCCTTCAGCCCCTCAGGTGTCACCTGTAAAGCACAACAAAGGCATTTAACAGGCATCCACTTTTTGATTTCGCGTTTCATTTGATCACATTTGTGTCCATGTGTGTTTACTTATGATAAATTCTGCTGTGTCACAAAAAGCATCCATCCACCAGATGTAAAGGAGTATACAACTGTTAGCCCTATGGATACATTTTTTATATGCATCACTTAGTTTACTGCATATAGTGATATGTTTGTACTATTTGCTACAATGCTCCATCTTATGCATATATTTTGCCCTGTTGTTGCAGTATTTTACTTCATGCCATCTTGCTTTATTGTTATTATATTTCGTGTGTATAAACAGAACAAATGAAGCTCTAATTTCCCTTAGGATCAACAAAGTATCAATCTACCTATCTTTATTAAAACATTAAAAAATACATTGAATGACATTTTCCCCTGATTAACGACAAAGAATTAATCAAATTATGGTTTAGAACGTAATTTTATAAATATAATGAAAAAAAGAATATATATATTTTTTTTAAATAAAATAAACAGAGATGAGTGAGGTCATTAACCATGATTTAGCAGCCACTCTAGCCTGACATTATAAGAAATTTAACGATGTCACATCATGCCACTGTTTATACTGGCAGGCCAAGCAGTCAGAGACCATGCAGGCTGTCTTAGGATCACACCGAGACCAGGACTCGGATCAAAAGTTTAGTCGATAAACTGATAAACTGGTCTTTTTTAGGGCCTATCTTCCTCCAACATCCCCATCTTTAGCTCCTCTGAGGTGTTGCGCTCATATCTGCTGACCTGTGTAAGGTGATGCTCCTCCGTTACTGGCCGCGTCGCTCCCTCTGATCTGTCGCTCCGTTACGGTACCGAGCAGGTCGTTGTTGTTCCCGCCGCCATGTTCCCCTTCAGCCCCGCGCGTGGCCGACCCGCCGCTGTCCGTCTGTCCGACCCGAGGCCGCTTTCGGTGTCCGGGGGCATTTGGAGAAGAAGTACGAGCGAGATCCGTTAGTCCACCTCGTCCCTCTTTCCCCGCTACCCCACCGCGAGAGCTGGCTGCAGCCTCGAGCGTCAAATCAGCGGGAAGCAGATGATCCGGTTTCCGTTTAGGCTTTCAAAATAAAAGACAGTGACATTGACAGGAGGTTTGCTCAGGGAGATGCTGTGAAATACTTGAATATACGTTGAAAATAGCAATAGTTGGCATGCCTCAAACGCACTGGGTTCCCGAACTAATATTTCATTTGATAATAATAACAATAATAATAATAATAATAATAGGAGAAGAAGAAGAAGAAGAAATGTATACAGCACATTTAAAAACTGGTGTTTACAAAGTGCTCAAACAGAAGAAAAAAGAGAAAAATTAAGGGACAAATAAATATAACTTCAACTTTCAAGGCAAAACAACTACATTCCCAAAAGAGTCAAACAAGAGGCCAACAGAGAGAGTTATTTAAAATAAAGGAGCAAAATGAATGACAGTGGAAGCATTTGCATTACTATATGAATATGCTATTATAGTACAGGTTAAAATGTCAACATGTAAATATGAGTAACATTAATAAAGAAGATTTCTGTAGTGATAAGACAATAAATAGATGATCAATAATTGGATGATAGAATGAATTCATAATGACATCACATCAGGAATATGGAAAGACTGGAGTTAATACAAAACAGATGAAAAGGGACATTAAAACTTGAGAATATAACAGGACAGTAAAAGAGTAAGGGTAGCAGCAATTAGAAAAACTCTATATATAATTGTAAAAGTAAATAAAGTTGCCATATATTGTTAGAGTTCTTGTACAATAACAACAAGGCTCTCAGTCTCTTCTTGCTTCTCTTTTGTTTAAAATATAACCATAAATCATTAACTTTCTGTATTCCAAATGTCCTCAAAAAGCTTTAAACATTTTGTTGACATGCTGTAATTGTTTCCAGGAAATGGATATGGACCTCATGGATATGGGTCACCAAATATGTGAAATTACCCTAACCCCATCAGAGTGTGAGCCTTTGGACAACCATTAGCAAAACTTCTTAAAAGTATCTAAATAATAATCTGAATTCTACCTTATAAACTGATGATTTGTTAAAGCAATTTTCATTCATGTCATTGAATTCTTCACTGTAAAATACATTTCTTATGATTCAATGGCTGAAAATACACAGTTCGATACATAAATCAACGACAACAACAACGGTATTTCTTTTTCTTTATCTGTTTTTCTGTGTTTGTTTTCTGAAGGGTCAAATGTTTGTGTTTTTCTGTAAAGACGTTGACGAGCAGACCATAGAAACAATGTTCTTTAATTTGACGGATAGAGCGTATATAACATTTCCTGTTTTTTTCTGGCTTAAATCTCTGAAGCTTGACGGATCTCTCTGCAGCAGCCAAGACACGCAATCTTCTGCAGAGAAGGAGAGGTGAAGAAGCAGAGAAATTACAGGGCATTTCACTTTACTGCCCATCTGTCCACGGACCTGTATCAAAGAATCACTACAGATGTAACCACACTGGATAAATGCGTGAATATGAAGTTAAAGATAATGAAGGTGTAGTTTGTTACCGTGTGAACAGATGGGACAGCATCAATGTAATTCTCACCGAGGGTCACATGGGTACAAGCTGGAGGACACTCTTGGAGCCACTTCTCCAGTGTGGAGGTCACTGCCCCGAGTGCCCCGATGACCACACGCACTACTGCTGCCTTCACCTTCCAGGCCTTCTCTAGCTCTTCTTTGAGCCCTTGGTATTTATCTAGTTTCTCGTGTTCCTTCTTCTTGATGTTGCTATCCACCTCTCTCTCTCTCTCTCTCTTTCTTTATATATCTATATCTATATATATCTATATATCTATATCTATATCTATATATATATATATATATATATATATATATACACATATATATACATATGTATGTATGTATATATGTATATATGTATATATATATATACACACATATATACACACACACATATATATAATAGATATATGTATATATAGATGGATAGATATGTATACATATACATATATATGTATGTATTTGTTATGTTTTCTTTTTTATGCATGTTTTGTTTTTAATTTGTTTTTAATGTATATGCTGTTGCCACATTGTGTTTTGTTAGTTGTTTTTGTTTCTAAAATATCACATTCAATTTTGTTTTTGTGTTTTCTCTCGTGTGTGTGTGTGTGTGTATGTTTTTTTTATTGTTTTGCTGTTCTCTATCAATGTGCAATTTGTTTATTGAGTTTGGTATGTTTTTTAATTGATGTATTGTAGTATTTTGCTATGCTGTTAGTAAAAGCATTTATAGGAAATGCTTGGAAAAAGTGTTCAGTGATTCGTTAATAAAGATTGACTACAAAGAGAGCGTTGATGGGCCTATGAAATTCTTCACATCCAGCCCTGTGAAATTGCAAAAATCAGTGGGATCTTGCAAATACACGACTTCTCAAATCACAACACCTGAAAAAGAAGTTCCCTGACCGGGAATCGAACCCGGGCCGCGGCGGTGAGAGCGCCGAATCCTAGCCACTAGACCACCAGGGACTATGTCCCATCAGAAGTTTGTATGTACTTCTATTTCTTTTCATGTACGCCGGTCACGCACAGATGGCACGTCACGTTTGAACCAAACGATCTGTCATGGTAGTGGCAGTGAGGTAAGGGTACCTCCATGTCTTTTACGTTGGCTAACTAATGAGATGCTTGTTGAGTTTTAGCTATGTGCGTTTGTTATTGTTGTTGTGTGGTTAAAAAATGCAGTATAGAATGTCTCTGAAGTGGCTGTTTTTCTGTTGTTCTGTCATATGCTTCGGTTTTAGTGAAAACAGTCAAAGCTGCTCTCGTTGGTTCACTCACTTTACGTCTTTGTAACTACGACAAGCGCAAATGGTTAATTGTCGACCGTTAACCTGGTCACTGTTTAAGGCAAAGGGGCTTTTGTTAATTCAAATAGACGTACATGTTTCTTCATGTTGCTTTACATTAGCTTGTTTTCATTTGCTAAACAGGTCACTGATGGGTTTCCTTATCATCTCTACGTGCTGTCAGGTATATTAACGCCATTTCTCCGCCTTTTCAAGATGATAGCTCAGCGTTACCACGTGGTCCTACAAGTTAGCTAGAGGAAGTAGCTAAACAGCCGACCTGACCTTCTACAGGAGATGTGCTGTCACTGTAGACCTGGAAAATCTGGATGTTGTGTCCATGCTAGCGTTTGCTAGGTTGGACTGAGATGTTATACTTGGTAGTATTTTTTCCTTTGATATTTCTAAATTAGAAGTGTTACTAACTACAAATAAAGGTAAACTTAGGTTATACGTATATAAAATACATGACAACCATAGTCAGATAATGTTTATAAAGAGAAGGGTTGAAATCCATAACGTCGACCTCGTGGCGCAACGGTAGCGCGTCTGACTCCAGATCAGAAGGTTGCGTGTTCAAATCACGTCGGGGTCAGTTCCTGGTCTTTTTGTTGCAGCTTTTGAGATCATGTACAGTGACATATTGAGATATAAACAACTAACATCTATCTGGTCGTTTTTCATGGCTGATATGTGTGTTTCAGCACAACCTTAACTTGATATGACAAATTTTTATTTACCCTGAATCCTGTTCTAACATATGAAAAACTCCTAAACATCAAAATAATATAATTCTATTTTAAAAATATTCAGTAATTAAATAAATAGTAAACAAATACACATACCAAAAGTTAAAAATAAAATCACATTATGTACATCAATCAATCAATCAATCAATCATTCTTAATTTGTATAGCGCCAATTCATAACAAGTGTTATCTCAAGACACTTTACAAAAGAGCACAAAGCTCTTCATATTATATGATATGATATGATATGATATTATATGCATAGATACATATATACATATATAAAATACAGATATACAAATATATACATCCAACACCCAACATGAATCCATATAGCCAATCATGAATCCCTCCATCATGGCGGCAAGATATAACCTTCTGTTAATCAGCAGGAAATCTTGAATGTGGACCCCAGTCTCATGATGAACAGCAAATCCACACCATGCTGTGTTGGGTGTGTGGGCAAAGGGAGGGAGGTAAGTGGAGACAAGTGGACTAAAGTAAGAACTAAAGCTAGTGACAGATCAATGGACCAATCATAGACCTGTCGTTGTCAAATTTGTTTCTGCTGCAAACAAATTTATTAGAGGTTAGCCTCTTGAGATGCTACAACTTGTTTTCAGGAGGGTCCTCATGTCTGTGTGGTTGTGGTGATAATTTTATAGAAGTATAATCAATAAAAGTCTTACTGAAAATAAGAGTTTATGGTAGTGACGAACTCATGGGTGCCCAGACCACAAGTGCATCCCTACCATATTTGTCTCCGTTATAGTAAACACAAATTGGCAAAGATTAAATTTATCACATTTCCAGACTCCCAGGGCCTTTCAAATAATGTATATTAAATCTATGAACAAATAGGTGTAAGTTAATAAAGCTAAAATCACGACACAAAGAAAAAACACTGTGAGTGTTTCTGACTTACTGACTCCTCTGCACATAACTGTTTGAACACGTGCAAAAAGGACTGTATTACATGGGCTGTGTTTTCAGAGCGCAAAGGATTACCACACTGTAAGAATATTACACTCTAGTATTAAAAATTGACAATAACAGTAAAATAATCATTTCAAATGTATTTTTTCATAAATCCTCTGTTAATATGTGTTTTGACAAAGACAGGCAGAGAGTTTACATTTTACATCTTTTACACAAACTGAAGGAAACATGTTCTATGTCAAAGCATTTTGTAATTTTCAGGTTGTATATCGATAAAGTTACTTTTATTATTATTATTACTATTGTTAATATTATTACTTTTGTGCTTAATTTTGCTGTTATGTGACAAAAACATCACACAGAGATGTCATGCTGGTGTGATCATAACCCTGATGGGTGAGGATCCAAGTATTTCTACCTCACTCTCTTTTGAATATAATGAAAAGCCAGACAGAGTAATAACTAGATCATCCCAGTAAAAATGAGCTTTTTGTCCTTGAAGCCCTCATCCTTGTTTCTAAATGTGTTTCATGTTGTCAACCTCGGCGCTTCTTAAAGACAGACCTAATTTCTCTGTAACCTACATCCTTTACTTGGATTTAAACTAGTGTTTGTCCCATAAAAACACTTTATTCTCATGAAGAGCACCTTGGTCTGACCCAGTTTTAGAAAAACACATCTGAAATATTTAAATTAAAAGACTCAGTTTGAAATTTAAATTAATAAGTAAAGCAAACAATAAATTTATCATGAGAAGAACTATTAAAATACAAATCAAAGCGAGGATCTATATCTGATTTTTTTTTAAAGATGATGCACAGCGGTTTTCTTTACTCTTTAAAGAAACAACCACAAAGATCAGATGATTAAAACTTAATGGGTTTTTTTGTTTGTTTTTATTGCTGTTAACATACATAAAGCAATAAATAAAAACAACAGTTTGGAAGTTAATCTCACAAAAGTCAAGAACAGAAATTAAAATCTCGTTTTCCAGAAACATTTTAAACAAAAATGCGCTAAAAACTACTTTCAATAAGGAATGACCATATTCTTTAGCTGTTTTTCCTGCAGTATACAGCTAAGTGCAAGTTCTGCAGGAGGGCTATTTCATGCAAGTATTTTTTATTTTGCAATCCAGCCATGTTATCAAACATCAAATCAAGCTAGAATGAAAGTTTGTGGAAGTGAGATCTGAATAGATTGATGTGACCAGCAGATGGCACCAAGTAAACTTTAAAAAAGCACAACTGTGGTGACTCCAGCAGATTTCATTTAAAAAGACAAAAACAACTGGTTTTGTCACACAAAAAATATTTTACCCAGCACAAAGTTTAGCCCTAACTTCCATCAGCATATAAATGGTATCTGACTTAAACTTGAACATCATAATGCTGCTACAAAAACTCAGATTATTTTCTTTTAGGAGTCATTTGTTGCAGAAGATACCCCTTGATAAACACAATGTCATGCACATGAGCTGCTCAATTATAACAAAAATTATAATGACCATGTTTTTATTGATATTGTGATCAAGATTACTTTACTATTCCTGATTGATTTTATAACACTTGAACACTCTGAACACAGTAAAAATGGAAGATGTAAAAATACATGCTGAATAAATACATTTTATACCACTGTTTTACTTTATGATATAATAAAATAATCCAGTCTGTGGAACATTTAACAAAATTAAATGCACTGAAACAACTGTATGTGACACAAATACACTACTTATTATTTTGTGGGTAAACATGTCTTTGCTGTCTGTGTGATTTTTAATCTCCCTGCCACCTTGACAGATAAGCCAAAAGGTTGGTTTTAATTAAACTCATACATTTGGCAAATAAAGAGGATACATTTTGAATTTGCTATGACTTCACACTTTGACCTGTGACAGGTGGATGCTGACTCTTTTGCGGGTGTTAGCACTGCAGCGCTCCATAATTAGCTCCGCGCTCGGGCGAGGAGGGACGACAGGAGCCTCCTTCTTCAGCTCGCCCTCTGAACTGGAGCCAGACTGAGCAGGGATGTTGTCTGTAATATCAGAAAGACAGTTAGAGGTCATGATAGATTTGCAGCCTGTTGCACCAGCTATGCTTGAGTTCTCTCTTAAGTTATTTAAAGTCCACCCTAAACACTACAAGTTATGTTTTATATGGGGATAGTTTTCATACCAGGACATTCTGGAGAGTTGATACAAATGGGCGTTCCCTTAACACAGCAACTGAACCCTGTTTCCATACAAACACCCGCTCCAGGCTCACCTGAAAGAGGTGGTCTTTGCTCGCTTCTTATTGACCCCTGGAGTGGTCTGTTTGCAGTGACGACACAGTCTACCCAGCAACCGACACAAACAGATTGACAAGTTAACTCATCACACTGAGGTGGTTAAATGGTAAATGGACTTGAGCTTATATAGTGCTTTTCTAGTCATTGACTACTCAAAGCTGCTTTACACTGCAGGTCACACTTACCCATTCACTCTCACATTCACTCACTGATGGTTCAGAGTTTCTATGTTAGTTATCCATCAGCATCAGGTAACACTTTCACGCCCTTTTATGCCCATTTACACGCCACTGACGCAGCAGTAGGAGCAACTTGGGGTTAAGTGTCTTGCTCAAGGACATGTCGCCATGTGTCGCCCAGAGCTGGGCTCGAATTTGCAACCTCCAGATCACTGACCAAGCGCACTATCCAGCTGCGCCATCGACAATAGTTGTGGCAACAAGACAACCAGCCTAATAACAAAGTCTTAATGAGGATGTTTTGGATCCCAGAATTTAGTCCAGCTTGTTCAAGCAGGAGAATTACTCCTTTTTACAACTGCTCTCTACTTTTCTTCATCATTGACAGTTTGATACTCTGCAGATACTTCTACAGGTGTTGCACTATAATAAGACACCATGCTATTTGGTGTCCTTTGTGGTCCATTGTGGTTATTGACAGCCCCCTCTTTTGAGCACTGAGTTTGTTTACATTTACATCCTATGGCATGTCACACATTGACAATTATGCTCATCTGTATAATTGTTCATGAGACATTTCACCTCCTCTGTTAGATTATGACTTGTTTTGTTGTTAGCTTAGCCTGCTTCCTTCCCATAGTTACAGCAATGTTGGTTGTGATGTGATGTAAGGCCAGCTCTGGTCTTTTTGTGTCAAAATACTGCTTTGTGAACATGAGACAATCCAAAGGAAATATGCAAATTTGAATCGGGACAAAACAACCAGGCTGTAGATGTGAAAACCACTTGGTTCTTTGATTGCACCAGCCCAGCCTTAACCAATCTTTGGTTAAGGCAGATTTTTCTGTTGGCCACCTTGCAAAGACTCTGGATTTGCCATCCTGCAAAGCTTCAAGCTGATCTTTTTGTTTCCATTCAGAAAATGACCAGGCCAGTCAGCATCCTCTTAGGTATGGTTTAGTTTTGCTGAGGGTAGGGATCTAACGGTTACCCCCAATTTCCACAAAACAATTTCCAAACCTTGTAAATTCACTGTCGTTGACAAAGCACTAGAAAGGAAGTCAAAGGTGAGGAGTATCCAGTACTTTCAAAATAAAACACAATGCACAGACTCCCGAAATTTCCTCAATAGGTTGTCATTTCGTCACACCCGGAGGCACGAGCATCAGGCCAACAGTTGGTCAGAGGGTCCCAGAGGCAACACGACACCATGGACGAAGAAAAGTGAATCGTAGAGGTACAGAAATATGTAACATTATATATGTCACCAAACATCCTCTCTACAAGGATACAGGCAGACAGAAGTGAAATAAATCATGAAGCTGTGTGGTTGGGACCAGCAAAGAGACCTTAGAGAAGTGAAGTGAGGTGTTGTTTATTTCTTTTCTCAGTTTATAACATGTTTTGTTATCGTGTGACATCGCTATTCACGTGAGGGCTTGTGGCTCTCCGGGGATCAGCCCCCCACCACTTGGCTGCGCAGCGCAGCGCACCGTGCCGCTTCCAGTGGGGTTTGCCGGTCGGAGCAAGACTGCAGCTCGGCGAGGCACTTTCATATTATGTGGAAACTGGGGGTTACCGGTAAAATGATAAACCGCGGTAAAATTTCAGATGGTTAGTGTTACCGTTTCCGGTTTTGATTACCGTTAAACTGTGTTTGATTACCACACTTTGTCAATAACTCATGGTGATGCTGCTCATTGCCAGGAAAAGCCAGAGCTATGTGTCTGCTCCTCAAAAAAGTACTTTCTGAACATTTTTAGCACATTGCAACAATACTGCGATAATAATGATAACGTTAATTTGCTCACAATAACTGTGATATGAAATTTTACTACCATTACATCCCAAGCTGAGCATGAGAAGCAACTGCAGGATTGTAAATAGTAGTTTTTATTAAAACTGAACATTTATACATTGAAAGAAGATCACTTAATGAGCTTAAAGTTCAAAACTTCAAACACAAAATAGGCCTGAAGCTTTGCCTGAGGGTACAATACAGCTAGCTTAGTGAACAGGGTTTATTTGGACAGAAATTTTGGGGATGTTTAAGTAAGACAAGAAAACCTATGAAACATTACTGTTGCAATGGCCTTTATGTTTGACCCTTTTTGATCTATATTGAGCCAAAACTATATCTGGTGCTAATATGGTGTTAAAATGCACTAGAACACAGGAAATGTCATCCATTTAATTGAAAATGTTCTGGGGGAAGTCCTGCTGGATCTGCTGGACATCAGAGAGAATGCAGGTTTATGCTTCTACTATATTTGCTTTACTTCCACATGTACATAATTAATGTTGACTTGTTTTAATTTACCCTGGTTCTTTCTCTCTCTTAGCGGTGACTTTGCCAGATTCTTCAAGTTCCTGTTGTCGGCTCGTAGTCCTCCTTTCTGCTGAAGATACCTGCGGCTGTTCCTGCGATACGTGTCCTGGCTGATCCTCTGACGAGCTTTGTCATGGATACTCTTGGCATTTCTAATGGTCGACCTGAAACACAAGAGGAAACACAGATTGTTCAGGTCAGCATGTATTTATTTCAAACCAAATGTAATCATGTTTATGCCAAGAGCTGTTTCTCTGAGAGAACAGAACCTGGTGAGGAATTGGCACATTCCTTTGAATCACTTCAATCTCTAACATAATTAGTTAATGTGTCATTTTTTTTCTTTTAAACAGATAACAATTTGGATTAAATGTTATTTTTTCTATAAGACATTCTACAGCAGCACTTACATAAATATGTTTTGGTCTAATTTACCTTTAAACACATCTTTTAAAACCCAAAAGAAAATGATTGGGAATTAAACAGTCACACACAAACAAAAACTCTAAATACCCCAGAACAGGGATGGACAAATCAGGAGGGGTACAATAACTTACACTCAATGATTGAGGGCCAAATTGTTGGAATTTGAATGATAAACTCTTGACTTTAGTGGTTGTTAATGTGTTTTACTAATGTTAAATCTTCTTTCTTGCTGTAGTGAAAACAAAGTTTTATTCAGTATGAATGCCAAGACATACACACGGACAAAAAAATGTTAGTACCCTTCCGTTAAAGACAGAAAAACCCACAATGGTCGATGAAATAACTTGAAACTGACAAAATGAATACTAAATAAAAATTTACTGAAAATTAACTAATGAAAATCAGACATTGCTTTTGAATTGTGGTTCAACAGAATCATTTTAAAAAACAAAATAATAAAAGTGGTCTGGACAAAATGATGGTACCCTTAACTTCATATTTTGTTGCACAACCTTTTGAGGCAATCACTGCAATCAGGTGATTTCTGTAACTGTCAATGAGACTTCTGCACCTGTCCACAGGTATTTTGGCCCACTCCTCATGAGCAAACTGCTCCAGCTGTCTCAGGTTTGAAGGGTGTCTTCTCCAGACTGCATGTTTCAGCTCCTTCCACAAATGTTCAATAGGATTTAGATCAGGGCTCATAGAAGGACACTTCAGAATAGTCCAATGTTTTGTTCTGAGCCATTCTTGGGTGTTTTTATCTGTGTGTTTTGGGTCATTATCCTGTTGGAGGACCCATGACCTGTGACTGAGACCAAGCTTTCTGACATTGGGCAGCACATTTGGCTCCAGAATGCCTTGATAGTCTTGAGATTTCATTGTACCCTGCACAGATTCAAGACACCCTGTGCCAGATGCAGCAAAGCAGCCCCAGAACATAACTGAGCCTCCTCCATGTTTCACAGTAGGTACAGTGCTCTTTTCTTTGTATGCTTCATTTTTGTGTCTGTGAACATAGAGCTGATGTGACTTACCAAAAAGCTCCAGTTTTGTCTCATCTGTCCAAAGGACATTCTCCCAGAAGCTTTGTGGCTTGTCAATATGCATTTTGACAAATTCCAGTCTCTCTTTTTTATGATTTACTTTCAACAGTGGTGTCCTCCATTAAGTCCACTTTGGCTCAAACAGCGACGGATGGTGTGATCTGATACTGATGTACCTTGACCTTGGAGTTCACCTCTAATCTCTTAGGAAGTTGTTCTGGGCTCTTTGGTTACCATTCGTATTATCCGTCTCTCCAGTTTGTCATCAATTTTCCTCTGGCGGCCACGTCCAGGGAGGTTGGCTACAGTCCTGTGGACCTTAAACTTCTGAATAATATGTGCAGCTGTAGTCACAGGAACATCAAGCTGCTTGGAGATGGTCTTACAGCCTTTACCTTTAACATGCTTGTCTATAATTTTCTTTCTAATCTCCTGAGACAACTCTCTCCTTAGCTTTCTGTGGTCCATGTTCAGTGTGGTACACACCACCATACCAAACAGCATAGTGACTACTTTTCAGCCTTTAAATAGACAGACTGACTGATTACAAGCTTGAAGACACCTGTGATGATAATTACAGGACACACCTTAGTTTAACATGTCCCTATGGTCAAATCATTTTAATCTTTTCTAGGGGTACCATCATTTTTGTCCAGGCCATTTTCTTTATTTTTTTTTTTTTTGAAATGATTCTGTTGAACCACAATTCAAAAGCAACGTCTGATTTTCATTAGCTATTTTATTACTTTTGTCAGTTTCAAGTTACTTCAGTGACCAATGTTTTCTCCACAAGTGTAGATACATACATAGATAGATCTCATATATATTTTTTATAAGAACTTTTATTCTAATTAACACCTTTTATCTTTAACAGTTAACAAAGCCAAGTTTTATTTCAGTTGTAGAAAACAAAAAAATCATGAAGTCACAAACATCAGAGTGAAACAGTTTTCAAAAACAATCTTCCTCTTTTTTTGGTCTAGAATGTGTCAACAAAGCATAGGAGAGGCCCCATAGGAACTGTGAGCAAATATTGCACATCTGTGGACATCACCCAGGAAGTCTTAGCAGCAAAGGAGTTTAATTTTTGACTTTTATATTTGACTCTTCCTCCTCAGCAGAAGCCTCTATTGGCATCACTCTCTCTGGCCACATTAAGTTCGTACAGGTCAAATCTCTCAAATCCTGCCCCTCTCCAGTCACTACAGGTGCGCCTCAGGGCTCTGTCCTGGGGCCCATTCTTCATTCTTCATTCTCCATCACCTTCCTCATCTTTCTTGGCAATAATTTATGTAATTTTATGTACAAATTTTATATCCATTTCCACTGCGTTGTGGATGACACCCAGCTCCAGCTTTTCAGCAAACAGAACTCAATACTTCTACTCCCCTTCCTCACCTCCTGTTTATCTGAAATGAAATCCTGGTTCACCAAAAGCTTCCTGAAACTAAACAGTTTGTTGTTTGAAAAGGAAAGGGTCCCAGTAAATGTCTCTTTGTTTCCATCTTTACTAAATGTACAAATTTAACCTGGATCTATTTTCCAGCCCTACTCATTAAACATATAACAGGCTTGTGCTGAATCATGGAATAAATGTCAAATACCGACGGAAGACAAGGACAGCACTTCAAACTGAATTTTTTGAGAGGACACATTTCTTCAGCATTTTTAAGTCAACAATATATTAATTGTAAATTCTGACAAACCTGCGTGGTGGTGGTCTCTGCCTCTGTATGTTCAGCCTCTCTGCTTCATAGATCTCCTTCTTGCCAGCTTTTTGCAGAAACATGGAGGGAAAATGACCCGTCTCATCTCCTTTTCTGTTCGAAAAATAACAAATTAGATGTCTAATTGAGTAGTAGTATATAGTTTCTCCCTGGTATCAGCATACTAAATAATGAGCTAAAATCTCACTTGGCCCTATCGCTTGTCTGGTGCAAACATTTTCTGTCATGGGTTTTGCCTTTGACTATTTTAGTTTTGGTTCTCTTAGTTTTCATCTCTATCCTGCCTCATCTGTCTGTTTAGCCCTGGCGTAATTTTACATGATTCCTTTTCTGCTTTTGTTTTAGTCCTTGACGTTTCCTGTTTTATTTGGAGCATGTTCTCTGTGTTTCATTTCTTGTTTTACTTCCTGTCTGCCCTGATTTGTTCACCTGTGTAATTCGTCACACCTGTTCCTGGTTTGTCTCACTTATGTCTCATTGTGGAGTGTGTATATAGTTTCTGTGCTCCCTCTTGTCTTTGTCTGTTCATACATTTTCTGTGCAATATCGCTTGTATAATTTTCCTGTGCTCCTCGAGTTTGTTTTGTAGACAGTTTGTTTAATTTTGGATTTTTGTAAAAGACTTTGTTTTGTTTATTTTGACATTTTTGGTTTAAAAAATATTTTTTGATAGTATCTGGGTCCAGCTTCAACTTTTTCTTAGTTTAGTTTTCTGAAAACCCTGACATTTTGGTGTGAAGCACAGATGATTTATCTCGTTTCCGCCTGACGCAGGTGTCATTTTTACACCCAGCACTCATGCTGTCTAAACAGCAAATGGTCATGTGCTTCAATTGGCATCCAGGGGTGCAAATCTGGTGTGGTCCTAACTTGAGGACTTAGAAAACAACTGCACTTAAAACCTCCTTATACCTGGTCTAAAGTCTAAAGCAGGACTGTCCAAACTTTTTTCACTGAGGGACACATACATAAACTGCAAGGACATATAATGGCATATTTTCCCATGTGTCTTCCCCTGCTAAGCCTGCCCTTTTCAATATCATTCACTGTCTATCAATAAAGGCTAAAGGCCAAAGGTTAGACTTAAAACATTCCTCTGTGATAAAGCTTTCAGTTAGGGACCAGCTCATAGTCCATAGTTTAGACACATAGTTCAGATGCAATAGGCTTAGACTGCTGGGGGGATCTGGCACATTGGGCTCTATCCCTCTCTCTCTCACACTCTCTCTCCATATCTGCCTCTGCCCCTTTCTGTTTGCTCCTGTACTCGTCTCTGGCTCTGGTCTTGTAGGTGGTCTGGGATCCTTGGTGGAGACTGCCTGCTGCTCATTGAATCATGAAGCCTCAATAACTACAATTACAGACATAACACATATTTGGCCATCTCATTCCAGTTCATAATCATTATAGCTGTTAATGTAGATATTAACATGATCTTTCTATCCATGGTTGATACATCTATAGTAACTATCTTTAGCTCCATATGGACATGAGATCCCTCTTGAAAATGAGGTGTCACATCTCAAGAGGTCTACCATTAATACATTTATACTTAACAGAGACAAATATGGTAGGGATGCACTTGTGGTCTGGACAACCATGAGTTCGTCACTACCATAAATTCTTATTTTCAGTAAGACTTTTATTGATTATACTTCTATAAAAATTTTCACCACAACCACACAGACATGAGGACCCTCCTCTAATAAATTTGTTTGCAGCAGAAACAAATTTGACAGCGACAGGTCTTTGATTGGTCCATGGATCTGTCACTAGCTTTAGTTCTTACTTTAGTCCACTTGTCTCCACTTACCTCCCTTCCTTCACCCACACACCCAACACAACATGGTGTGGATTTGCTGTTCATCATGAGACTGGGGTCCACATTCAAGATTTCCTGCTGCTTAACAGAAGGTTTTTTCTTGCCGCCATGATGGAGGGATTCATGATTGGCTATATGGATTCATGTTGGGTGTTGGATGTATATATTTGTATATATATGTATATGTGTATTTTTATATGTAAATATGTATCTATGCATATATGTGTATCCATAATATGAAGAGCTTTGTGATAAGATTCTTGCTGGAACTGCACAACTCAAAAAAATTTTTTGCTCGTGCACAAAGCGCATCATGCAAGAAAGATGCTGATAAAGCCTTCTCTTTTCTGAATGAACTGAATTTAATTAACACATTTATGCAAAAAAGTAGAAAAAAATATTTATCTGATATATTTTTACAGCAGTTTTTGGCCTTAATGAAAGGATGGGAATTGCAACAGTAACCAAGGGTTAATTCAGTGTTACAATAAAAATGTAGGCTATCTCATGCTGCAGCTGCAGCAGTGTTCTAGCTGTGAGCTGCACAGAAGCTGGCTTACAGCCTAGGCCCACAGTAAATGTAGACTACAAAAAAAAAAAATCATACAGTCTACTGTTGTGTTCTGGTCTAGTAACATTGTCAGCCATTTTTGACCAAAGGATAGACTTCATGGCCCATCTCTGGTCTACTGCATAGCCTACCTGCTCCATGTGCTTCCTCTGCCCCTTTCCTCTCTCTTTTCCTCAACCTGCCTGTCGTCCCTCTTTCTCTTGAACATAGAGTTATTTTTTTCTTTGCATTTTTTGACCTGTCTTGACTGTCTGGGGTCCTTCCATCACTTAGGCAACCAGCCACCCAATGAAAAGAACGCATTGAGTTTTTCTCACTTCCACGTGTGTTTGTCTGTGGGAGGAGTGGTGCTGCTCGCATAACAGAGAGACAGAGAGTATTTCACGACGCGTAAAACCTCACAATTTATTACTTGTGGATTTTTGTTTTGTTTATTTTGCAAAAATGACTACCCACCAGTGGACATTGGATTAACGTTACGCTACAGCGAGTGACTGCCTACTACACGTTGCAACCTATCACGGTAAGCGAGTACCGTAGCCTAAAAATTAAAGAGTTCGTCCAGCGCACTACAACCTAGTTCAACACGTCACAGAAGGCATGTTCTGGAGATGATTTTTATGTATTCATCAATTTTACATTTATTTCGGTAAAATTCGCTTGAAAAAAGAAAGGGCTCGCATTGTATGCATGGGTGAAAGTTGCTTTTCCGAGGCGTTCCGGTGCGTTCCGGCTTACTTTCACCTCTGATAATACTCCCAGAAACAAGAAAAATACACACATGATTGAAGTTTTAAAGCCAAACAGAGCTAGATTTGTAATATTTCTATACACACTAATGAATGTCACAGAGTATTAAGGTCTTAGATAATGAAACAGTGTAAATTGTTTAAAGCCAACAGGTATATCATGTTTAGTAAAAAGATGTATCATCAACATACTGTATAGAAATGTTATCCTGTTAGCTTTAATAAATAATTAATGAGGTTTTGCTTTTACATGACAGTGTCTGACTTGTAGTTTTGATGGCTTCTTATGCCCAGGGATACCTCAATGAAATAGCACTTTAACCTGAGCACTAATGTATTCTATACAGGGTTCTGTGTGAGTTCTTAAGTATAGATAGAGGGAGAGGAATTCAATGATCTTTCAAGCCAAAGAGTGACTCCGCTGTGTAAATAGCAAACACCAGTTGCGGGGTGCTCTAATTTTCAGGAAATGAGAACTGGCACTCTGTTTGGTTTGATATATGTCACGCCCAAAACACACCCAGGTATAATCAAGAAACTTGATCTATCCTCTTTGCACTCTGGGCCTGGCTTTGCGTCATCAAAATAGCAAAATATAGACTAAAATACCCAAACCACTGTGTGACACCCGCTTCAGACAATGCGCTTCACGCTGCCAAAATAGGGCCCTTAGTGTTATTGGTTTATAAGGCACTAGTGGGATTGTTTCCATATTTACATCGTAACTACAGCTGCTGTTGCGCGTGTCCTTGAATATTACCTGATGACCCACCAGCCGTCCAGCAGTTTGTGAATCACCTCGACAGTCTCTCCGAGCTCCAGAGAGATCTCATCCTCCTGCTCAGCCTTGTAGGCTTTTATGGTGATGTGTATTTCTCCTACAGGGACACACAATCACACATCATTATTCAAAAACACACAGAGTCAAGAACTTAAATATATCTGTTCAAAAACATTTAAATGTCTCACCTTCATAGTCTGGTTCAAAGTCCTCTGTCTCCTCTGGTGTGTCCAGAGGCTCCAGGTATGAAGCAGGAACCCAACCACGTTTCGACTCACACTGACAGAACCACCAACCTAAACACAGCAGGTCCACAGTCTGTCAGGGTATCTTTCTGAGGAGTGTAACTGTGTGCAACCCAGTGGAATACACCCCCCTCCACTACACTTCTCAGGTCTATTCCTGAGTTATCTAACAACATTTGCATCATTTGTTAGACATTGTCCTACATGGAAAATAAGGCTGTACAGGTTTCATTTTATCCTTGCTGACGTGTTTTTTTTTTTTGGTTTTAGTATTTAAAGAACAGCCAAGAAGCAAATTCTTTTAAGTGTTTAACTGGAGTAAAGTTGCTCTTAGTAATTTTAGACTTTCTATGTTTTATCATCAATCTTGCTTGCAGCTACTTGCACCATAGTCCTGGTTCTTGTTTGAAAGTGTGTTCAGTCTTTAAGTAGGTTTTACATGTTAAACTTTTCTCACCATTCTGATTTTTCTCCACTATTTCCACATAATCTCCGGTGTGCAAGTTGATCTCATGTTTAGACGTTTTCTCATAGTCTGCGATCACTCTGTAGGTGTCCAGGATGATGGGGCCAGAAATCTCTAAGAGGTACAAATACAATAAACCCTTTATTTATTATTCCAGGAAACATATGCAATATTTTCAGAGCACTAATGAGGACATATCTCAGTGTTGGATTTCACAACTCTTGTTTGGAGTTAAAAAACAGTCCTAATCCTGCTTTATACAAATGAATACATGTATAAAACATAAAAACAATACAGCAGTGTAGCAATAATCATGTTATTGTTTGCTCCATAACTGTCACTTAGCAAACTTGTAATGGTACACATATATTTAATCGGACAGTTTTATTAATGACTCTTACCTGATGCATTTCCTCTCGCCAACTCTCTGGACTCCACAAAGTTCTCGTTTCTTTTCAGTCTAAAGGGAAAATTGTAGTTTTATGTTAGTTCCACAGTGTTTAACTGACTATTTTTGCATCTTAGTTATTTTACTTTTTACCATCACAATCAAATTCAGTTCACAGTGTAAAGGCTGAAACACAAAAACAGATGTTTGAACATCACCGTGTGAGAATAGGTTACATTAATATCTAGTAAATGATGGTTGATTTTAAATGACGTAAAAGTTAACTTGAATATTGATTAGATTCCTTGTTAAGTTAGGGAAAAAGTTTGGAAAACATATTAAATAAAATCAAAGAAAAACAGGAAAAGTTAGTATTTCTTTCAGTAAAAATATGTACATCAAAGGAGAAACACAAGTTTAATAGAGTCAAGATTAGATTAATTTAATTTCAGTAAATAGTTGATAAATATACATTTAAGATAAACTTGACTAATTACATTTTCAGTTTGAGTAAAACGTACATTTGAAATGTAATAATTCTTAGAAAAAGTAAATAAATTGAATTAAGAAAATGAATATATACAATGGTACAGTAAATCCTGCTTTACAATAACAAATACCTAGAAAACTCTATATGAGACATTTAATTACGCTATACTTAGATATTGCACAGATGAGGAGTTTTGGCACTGCAGTGAAAGAGGCTTTATATTGCACGCTATGACATTTTATTGCATTTTTGATTTCAGTGTTATTATGGCCCTGTCATTAAATCTATTGGTCCTAGTTCTAATAGCACCTTCCAGAGGGCAGCATGTTAAAGTAAGTATTTATAAATGTCAGGGAGTTTTTAGAGGAAAGGTTAAGTTAAAGTTCAGCAAAGTATACGTCAAAAGTAAGTACAGTAAGTAACCAATTAAGGAGTTTTACAGAGGAGAAATGAAATGTAAGTAATAAAATTGTGAAGCAAAGTTAAAGAGTTTTTTAAAGGAAAAGTTAAGTTAAATTAATATGAAGTTAAGCAAAGGTTAAATTCAAGCTATCGTAGGTAAGATATATATTGTAGGTAAGTACAAGAAAGCAAAAGTTTTTTGTGTAAAAGTTTAGTCGAAGCAATGAAGTCAAGGGGAGGTTAAGTCAAAGACGAGCTTGAATTAGGTTGAAGATACATGTTGAAATTTATAAATCCCTTGAAGAAACTTCTCTTGCCAGAATTCTCCAACATCCAAAATTTGAAACTGACTGAAAGCAGCACAATACAGATGATCAAACTGTCCCTTAAATTATGTGCATGAAAATAGTTTGTATGAAATAACTTTAAAAAGTGTAACTGTGTTTGATGTACTGACGTGTTTGGAGCTGGTGGGTTCTCGTCTTCAGGTCGGACTTTAAGGAAGCTGGTCAGATGTTTGCAGCGGGAGATGTGAGGCGGCAGGTTGATCAGTGAGCTGCAGTACTCAGAGAGCGTGCTCTGACGAGTTTCTGTCGACTTTTCACTGTCCAGCCAACGGGGAGCTGAGGACACAAACACATACACATCACTTAGGTATGTTATACAGAGCACCTCAGACAGAGAGAGAATACAGCACTATCAGGGGTACTCTGTATTGAAAAACGGTAGAAGATTTTTTTCAACATCAGTGAATGTGAACTTACTCAGCATCATCAACAAATTAATTAATGAACCTGATTTAAGGCAAAGTATGACGGCTTTAAGGACACCATTAATCCTGACCAAGTCCACAGCTCCATTTACAGGAATGCAGCCCCGTACTTGAAGGAACCTCCATCAGGCTTCACTGTTGCCTGCAGACACTCAACGCTGACGCTCTCCAGACCGTCAGAGAACAAACTGCTTTCTGCTGCAGATTAATATTCCAGATTTTGATGCATCAGTACAAAGCACCTGCTGACATTTTTCATATGTTCCTATACATTGTTGAGCCTCTTGACCTTAGTTCCACCTAAAAGGTTTGGCTTTTGGAAGCAGTTCTTCCATTGGAGACCACTAATTGCCAGACTTCTTCAGATAGTAGACGGATGTACCTGGGTCCTACTGGTTTCTGCCAGTTCTGAGCTAATGGCACTGCTGGACACCTTTTCAGTTGAAGTAAGTGTCACGGCAAACGTGACCCTACAACTTTCACTCACATCTGCTTTTAGCCTCATACACCACTCTTTTTATGGGGAACCAAATAAAACTATTTGGTTATAAAATAACCAAACCAACCATTTACATACTTATAAATAAGTATGTAAATACATAAATACAGAAATAAATAAATGCAGAAATAAATACATTTATTTTTACATAAATTTTAACATTGGAGTATTAAATGGTTTTATTTAATTTTCTTCATAAATCTATAAATTAATTAATTTAGATATTCTGAAATTTATTTATGAAATCATTCATATATTTTAACTTTATTTATGTTCACATTTACATATTTATTTTATCATTTATTCAAATTATGTATTTACATTTTCAAAAGTATTTAATTATTTCAGTGTCTTTGTGGAGATGAACGTGAAAATATAGAAAATACAACTTACAGAATGAATATGGAAACACATGGATTTGTTTGAATATAAATTTATAAGAATAGGGGACCATAAAAATGAATCAATATCTTGAAGTAGAAGAAAATGCATATGTAAATCCTGAAACTTGGGAATTAATAAATAATGTTTTAATACAGGAATGATAAATGAATAAATAAGTAATTTCAAAAGTCAATATGAACATCAATATATTGCATTTATAACCCTGCTTAATCACTGACTGTGTGCAGGTGTACCTCAAAGAATTGATGCTATTTTGAAGGCAAAGAGTGATCGCATGAAATATTGATTTGATTTATGTTTTTCTATTGTTCACTTACTTCAGTATCTTAAAAAAACATCCAGCCTTTAAAGTTCCTCTCCTACATTGTGTATATCACATCACAAAGGTTGGAAATTTCCAGACTTGTTTTGGTTCTTTAACCTGCTGTTGCATCATTACTGAGGTTTGTCCTTACTTCTGTTTTGTGAAATTGCACAAAGTTTTGTTCTGTAATCAAGGTTTCACAAACACTCCTGCAGTCTGAGTTCTGTTTCCTTGAAAATGTCTCTGAACATAAAATTAGGAACAGAAAGTAACATGGTTGAAATATAAAACCTGCCCACTTTCTTTTTAAGACACTTGGCTGATGGTTAGAATGAAAACAAGAATAGGTGTTTGTAAGCTGCACTTCCTCTGATAAAGAAATAAATTACTGTTTATGAATTAGGTCCACACTGATAGTTTAACCTTTTTTAATGTCCCGACAGACAGACAGACAGCTGTGTATAATGCTGTGAGAGAAAGACAAAGTAGAGGCAGGGACTGTAAAGTACTGAAAATGTAAGTGCCACATTGCTTAAACTGTATAAGATGTGCCCCAAGAGTTTATCTTTGTCATGAAACTCTGCAATTAGTTCTACTACAAGGCCAACATTACTGCTACTGCTACCACAAGTTTACTAGTAATCCTCTACCACATATGACTATAACAACAATGCTTACTGATGATGACCAAAGTACAAAACAATCTAGTTTCAGTATTTATACAGTGGGGGAGACCAGGGGCAAGTGTAACAAGGAGCAGTTATAACATACTCAATACCCCCTAAAATAAGTAAGCTGAGTCATGACAGCACGTTTGCACATGCTCAGTGGTGCACGTATGTGAATTTTAAATTACAAGATGAAGAAATAAACTTGTAGGGGGTTAAGAAGAAATTGATGGACAACCAGTGATTTGTAGTACATTCTAATCACTAGTTAAGACCCTGTCTACTTAAACACTATTAAACTCAATCTCTTATAGTCAGTGTGGTATATATATGAAAATGCAGGAAACTTTTCTTGTCACCCTGACTGTTAATCATTTTTTATAGTTTACAATTATCAGTTTTATTAGTTTAAGGGAGACTTGAGGAACTTCTGTCTGCTCCTTAGAGACCTGAGACTTGACTTGGACATGCAACAAGTGACTTATGCCTGTCTCTTGTATAAGGTCAGAGGCCAAGTGACCTGACACTGTACTTCCTCTCTCTCTTGCAATGTATACTGCACAGAGGCATAAAGCAGACTTGTAGATCAAGTTCAACATCTTAAGCACATTCTCACACTATCAATCCGCAAAATTACTTTGGTTAAATCATTTTGAAAACTCATTGTATCAAAAAGAATCATAGTTTTACAATTGTAAAACCTTACTGGCAACTTCAATTGTTATCTTTCTGTTTTAAGCCTTTGAAGCGCAACATAGGTACCCCCCCTCTAATGCACAACATGGGTCAGAAATGACCCGCATTCATTTCTATGGCTATTTAATGCTGGCTAAGTTTATCTTTGCTCAATCTTTTTAAATCTATTCATTTTATAATTAATTATTACAGGTATCCTTTAAGTATCCTGTTTTTGATTACCACATATCCTTATTTTTATTCTTTCCTTTTTATTCTATGAACAGAACCAGATTTTATATTACGATGTCAAGTGATAAAAAAAGGTGTCTTACTCAAAGAGTAAGAAGGGATAAATAAACGAAGGATATAAGATGATAAAAAACAAGTTAACTGAGGAATACCTGGAAGACTGAATGATGAAATTAATTTATTGCAAAGATATAGACAATAAAAACTCAGCTGGGTCACTTTTGACCCATGTTGCTCATCAAAGGGTTAAAAGGAACTTCAGTTCCTTCCTTCTCTCATCTTATCTTGTTGCAGCTTTACCTGAAACACCTGCAGATCATCCTGTCCATGTTTCAGCATGGGGGTTTATTGCAGCTGCCTCGTTGGTTTTAACAGAAAAAGAGAAGTCGACTGAAATATGTCTTTTGTAACCACAGGTTCCTTTGTGAGAGCACTGCAGCATTCAGGGGATGTTTAAAATGACGTGAACTAATTCTAGCTTTAATGCCTCGTATGTGTTTCTCTGGTTTATCTCTTTATCACAGCTGTAACTTTCGAACAGTAAAAATAGCCATAAGTCAAAACATAAATACAGAAGCTGACCAAATGTGTTATTGTTCTTCATATGAAATTATAGTACATGTATTGTTATTATTGATGGTTTTTTACCTGGTAATTTAGGAATGACTCTGTCCGTCTTCTCTATCTGACCGGCCTCAATGGGGAACATCTCTTTCAGGGATTTCTGACAAGAAAACACAGTGTCAAAAACAACTTTTTTTTGTTCATGTCATCATTAAACTAAGGGTAAAGTATGACTTGACCACACCTTCAGTTTATGCTGCTAAAAGACACCAAAACTGGCTTCACACTAGATGACTCAATGCCAGATTTTTGCCCAGATTTGCCTCTCAATGACAGTTTGTCCAAATAATACTCAAGTGTATGCAGAAAATGTGACTGCTAAATAGGGACGCTTAGATCAGTATGTAAGTATCTCGCTTTTTTGTGTACAGTTTTTGGTTTGGTTAGATTTTGACAACCTTCACCTTGAAATGCTTTAAAAAATATATACATATATTGTTCTGAGGTATTTTAGGCATTTTTTTCCAAAACAGCACCGACTTATTAAGAAAAAAAAAATGTTTTTTCCATTCCTGTACAATTTCATTTTACCAAAAAAAAACACTTTTCCATAAACATCCTTGCTACAGTTAATGATCCAAAATTAAACATAAATACATCAATAAAATAATCTTTTCAGTTGCTTTTTACTCCTTAGATAACATCTGTTCTATCTGTTTCAAAATGCTCTAAAACAGACAAATTTAACCTCCAAACCACTGTAAATTTTCATTTTTTAGTCAAAAATGCATAATATAGTGTTTTAACAAAGAATGACATTTCATATATCATCTATTTGTTATTTCTACCCATTTCTACACACATTGTTATGTTGCCCTTGATGTTCACTTGTTAAGGCTTGTTATGACTGTACTGTCATCCTGCTGACTTCAACAAGGATATAGATCACAATTTTCCACAATTTTTAACCAAAAGGGACTTTTTTTAAAAAGTTCGTATGTGCTTTTTACTGCTGTTTCAAACAGATGAGGAGGATTTTGCTTGCTGCTGAGGTCAGTATCATTCTGATGTTGGAAATAACCAACTCACGTCACGTATTCCTCCTGCAGCGCTGCCGTGATGCCAGGTAAACTTTATTTTTCCGAAAGGTTAATGCTCTCAAAAAATTTTCTAGGTGATGTACTCTAAAACTGTGGTATTATTTTTTGATGGGAGTTCTTGTAGGCGGAGAAAATACCCTTTGTATTTGGTACAATACTTCCCTGTTTGCGTCTGAATCTGCGTCGCAAACTGTTACAAATTGTGGCCTACTGAGTGAGAGAAGAGAACGTTCTATTGCTTCTAATGTACTTAGTGGCCATACGGAGCTCATACAACCCCACTTCAAAAAAACTGAACTATCCCTTTTAATGTGATAGTAGTTTATGTTTCCCCTGTAAAACCTGATAAATGTTTGTGCACCAACAGTTTAATAAAAAGATGCTCTTTCACAGGACCCACAAGGCTCCTTAGCAGCTCAGATAAGATTGATTTTCTGCTAACTTCACATCACACCACAGATTAGAAGAGTGAGGGCTACTTCATATTACAAGTGTGGATGCAGCTGTCTCTCCTCAAAATAACAGTGCAATGTCATGGCCCAATTTAGGTGCTTTGCTACTTGCAACAGGGGTTTCCTCGCCCCAGCAAACACGCAGTAGGACAAATACAGAGAGAGATGATTAACAATTAATAAAAGCTGTTCGCATACAAAATGGAAAATACCACAGGTCATGCATGGTGGATGTTGTACTGAGTATTCAGTTCAAGTTTTATTGAGAGTTGTTGCATCCTTTCTGGTTTATTGCTCCAAATTAAATTGGAGCCTCTAAAGTCATCTCAAATCATGAACGACACCCGATTCTGCTGCCCATGGTGTCATACTTACAGAAGTGGGTGAGAGCTAGCAGACCAGGGAGTGCCATCAACTATTCTCATAAAGAAAAGTTTAGAAATGTTCCTTTGGTCGATTATATTTCCCTTTTAATATTAACAATTGGTACTGTAATTTATTTGTGTTGGAAAGCCTGGTTAGTCTCTACATGGAACTTGAATTAACAAAATGAACATCAGGCTGTATTGAAAAATGCTTTTTTACTGGAGGCTGAGACCCAAACTCATTAAGGAAATGTTTACTAAGGGAGGAAAACTAGAAAGGAGGCTAGCATTCTAGAGTCAAAATTTGTTTTACAGAGAATTTTTGCTTTATCTGTCTGAGTATGAAGTTTCTTAATGTTTAAAACTTACATGAAAGGTGTGAAACTCAGGATACGTCCTGTAGATGAGCTTCTCTGAGAGGTCGCTCCATTTCACCATCAGCATGTACACCTTCAAGTACAAAATACAGAGATCATATGTGTTATATCAAAGTTTAAACTGTTAGTATTTAAAAGTGTATATTCTTCATTTTAGCTTCTCTCTTCTATGAGTATCTGAAGTCTTATGAGTGTAATTTAAGTAAATATTCTGTTTCTTACGTAGTGCTGACTGGGAAAGAAGCGTTTCTCAAAGCCCAACAGCTCCACATGCCTGACATAGGTCTCCTCCATGATGGCAGTGTCCAACAAAGACAAGAAGGAACCAGTATTTGGCTTTTATACCGTGTCTTTTTCCTGTGTGTGTGTACAGTTGTTGATGTACTAAAAGAGTCAGTTCCTCTTTTCACATCTGTGAAAGTCTCTTTACTTCATCACAGAGAGAGGAAACAAGGAAATGCTGCTGTTTTGACTTGTTGATGTTCAGAATAACATTGGTTATAAAGCTTTGTTGATGTAAATGACATGTCTGTTATTATCAGAGTCAGAGTTTTAAAAGCATCAGAAGGAGGAAAAGGTGTAATTTTTTCTCTGATATGTGATGATTAAATTAAAATATAGATCATTTTAGCATTTGTACACAGTGGTAACATATTTTGTGGGCAAAGCCTAACTAGTGGCATAAAGTTCACGGTTAATGTACGTCATGGAGATCTGGAACAGCTGTACACTCTCCTTTGTTATAGTTTGTCAGCAGGAGACAACTTGCCTTACAATGACAGGCTAACCCTAAATGCCCAAAGTGGAAAGAGTCAGGATTACTCTGTACAGATACTTTGAGTTCAGCTATATGGACCAAGTTGCAGTGGACACATATCTTCATGTAATTTGTAGTGAGTAAACCTCAAAAATTCTGGCTTCAGAACCCACCACAGTACCGAAACCGCACTCATAAAAGTCACAAATGACCTCCTGCTTGCATCTGACTCTGGTTCCCTCACCATACTCATCCTCCTTGACCTCCTTTGACACCATCAACCATTCCACCCTCCTCCACCGCCTTCAGTCCATTGGCATCTCTGGTTCAGCCCTCTCCTGGTTCAACTCCTACCTCTCCAACAGATCTCACTACATCTCCATTAACAACTGCTCATCCCACACCATCCCTGCTACTCACGGAGTACCCCAAGGTTCAGTGTTTGGTCCCCTTCTGTTCATCCTGTACATGCTTCCCCTTGGACACATCATACGCAAACATGGACTTCACTTTCACAGCTACGCAGACGACACCCAACTCTACCTCTCCACCAAATCCATCTCCCCCCCAACCATATCAACCATCACCAGCTGCCTCTCTGAAATAAAACTCTGGATGACCTCAAATTTCCTAAAACTCAACTGCAATAAATCTGAAATCATGATCATCAGCCCCAAATCCCTCCTCTCCTCCACCCAGAACTTCTCCCTCACCATCGACAAGCACATAGTCACCCCCTCTTCACAAATCAGAAACCTTGGACTTATCTTTGATCCCACTCTCTCATTCAAACCCCACATCCGTCATGTCACAAAAACAGCCTTTTTCCATCTACGCAACATCGCCCGTCTCCGTCCCACTCTCTCCACCTCTGCTGCAGAAACACTCATCCATGCCTTCATATCATCCAGACTCGACTATTGCAATAGCCTCCTCTTTGGACTCCCTTCCTCTGATTTACAAAAAATGCAACACATCCAGAACTCTGCCGCCCACCTCCTCACTCACACCCTCTCCAGAGACCACATCACTCCTGTCCTTCAGCAGCTCCACTGGCTCCCCATAAAACAGCGCATACACTTCAAAGTCTTGCTCATCACATACAAAGCCCTCCATAACCTGGCCCCTCCATACCTCACAGTCCCCTCCGCTCTGCCGACTCCAACCTCCTCAAGCCTATCACCAAATCCAAGCACCGGACCTTTGGGGATCGAGCTTTCGCCATCGCCGCTCCCGCTCTCTGGAACTCAATCCCCCTCCATATCAGAAACTCAGACTCTCTGTTATCATTCAAACAATCACTCTGTTCACAAATGCATTTGACCCCTAACCACCCATAATTTTTGTTCTGTTTTATCCTTTGTAAAGTGTCTCTGAGTCTTTCTGAAAAGCGCTATAAAAATTTGATGCATTATTATTATTATTATTAAAAATGATATCAGGGAAATCTCACACAAACTTTGAAGTATACCTTTGTGCTTTGCTGAGCTGTCCAAGACTTTAAACTCTGAGATTTATCTGAGATTTTGTGTAATAAGGACAGACCTAATGCAGAATGCGACTGTTTAAATTGTGCTGTCTGCTGACTTCCAGAGGGGCATGTCTGTTGTTTTCATTGTTATACAGATGTTTAAATTGTTTAACACCTTTATAATTTATGGCCAAAAATGCACATTAGATACAATTTCAATGAATGCCTCAAAGATAATTTCTTTCCAATACTGTTCATCCTCAATATTTGCTTCTGGGCTAAAAGTCACCAATCAACACAATTGGTATAATAAATATTAAAACTTCAGCCCTGCTATTAGATCAAACTCTGATCATATGTTTGTGTTCTCAAAAACAGGAACTCATTGATAAAACTGAATTACTGCATAATGGGCATATGCCCGGCATGTGTGTATGTGTACTGAGGAAGTCATTCATAGGTTGACCTAATGAGCTCTGGACATATATACTGTGTGTGTGTGCTCAGGAAGCCCTAGATAGACCAATTATGGTCCACATGTGTTTTCCTACGTAACTACCGGGCCTGTACTGAATATGTGGGCTAGGCCCACACCTATTTAGGCTAGGCCGAGCAGAGTATTAATACAATGAATCCAACAATCTCTTTTGAAACAGTAGCACTTGGCAAAACTAAAAGCTGCCTAGAACTCCTTGTTAAAAAGCACCTCCTATGGGACAGTCCCCTTGTCTCAAATTCACAAAATCACAAAAATATAGAAAAATAACAGACTTAGAGATTGGAGACCTGTGTAACCATGATGTCTTTGTAGATTTCAATAATCATAGGGAATATTTTGATTTACACTATATTGCCAAAAGTATTCGCTCACCCATCCAAATAATCAGAATCAGGTGTTCCAATCACTTCCATGGCCACAGGTGTATAAAATCAAGCACCTAGGCATGCAGACTGCTTTTACAAACATTTGTGAAAGAATGGGTCGCTCTCAGGAGCTCAGTGAATTCCAGCGTTGAGCTGTGATAGGATGCCACCTGTGCAACAAATCCAGTCATGAAGTTTCATCGCTCCTAAATATTCCACAGTCAACTGTCAGCTGTATTTTAAGAACGTGGAAGTGTTTGGGAACAACAGCAACTCAGCCACGAAGTGGTAGGCCACGTAAGAGGTTGCCAAGTTTCTGCAAAGTCAATCGCTACAGACCTCCAAACTTCATGTGGGCCTTCAGATTAGCTCAAGAACAGTGCACAGAGAGCTCCATGGAATGGGTTTCCATGGCCGAGCAGCTGCATCCAAGCCATACATCACCAAGTGCAATGCAAAGCGTCGGATGCAGTGGTGTAAAGCACGCCGCCACTGGACTCTAGAGCAGTGGAGACGCGTTCTCTGGAGTGACGAATCGTGCTTCTCCATCTGACAATCTGATGGACGAGTCTGGGTTTGGCAGTTGCCAGGAGAACGATACTTGTCGGACTGCATTGTGCCAAGTGTAAAGTTTGGTGGAGGGGGGATTATGGTGTGGGGTTGTTTTTCAGGAGCTGGGCTTGGCCCCTTAGTTCCAGTCAAAGGAACTCTGAATGCTTCAGCAGACCAAGACATTTTGGACAATTCCATGCTCCCAACTTTGTGGGAACAGTTTGGAGCTGGCCCCTTCCTCTTCCAACATGACTGTACACCAGTGCACAAAGCAAGGTCCATAAAGACATGGATGACGGAGTCTGGTGTGGATGAACTTGACTGGCCTGCACAGAGTCCTGACCTCAACTCGATTGAACACCTTTGGGATGAATTAGAGCGGAGACTGAGAGCCAGGCCTTCTCGTCCAACATCAGTGTGTGACCTCACAAATGCTCTTCTGGAAGAATGGTCAAAAATTCCCATAAACACACTCCTAAACCTTGTGGACAGCCTTCCCAGAAGAGTTGATCTGTTATAGCTGCAAAGGGTGGACCGATGTCATATTGAACCCTATGGATTAGGAATGGGATGTGAGTTAAGTTCATATGAGAGTCAAGGCAGGTGAGCGAATACTTTTGGTAATATAGTGTATATTCCTTTGATTTTTACAAATTCTTGCAACTACAAACATCAATAGGTCACCCTCATATCCAGGATGTTTGTATTGTCAGTAATACATTGGAAGAAAGAACAAATCCAAATTTTAAATATGAATCTACAATGTATGAATGACAGAGCATGAAGGAACAATAAAATTCAAACTAAAAGAACACACATATTGATTCAGTTTAAAGGGATAGTTCAGGACGAAGTGGGGTTGTATGAGGTACATGGCATTAGCATTAACCTTCGCCACAGTTTGAGAGATCAGATCTGAATCTGTAAAGAAAATAGTTGGCGTGTTTGCCAGGGCAATACTTTGCAACAGATGGGGCCACCGACTGCGTAACTTAAAGAAATTTATTTTGATACAAACCACAAGAAAAAGTCCTGGGTAATTTCACACTATATTCAGAACATTTTGTGACCGGATGCCCTTTGGGGCACCCCGAGCCATTGTGTGGCGCTGCGCCGGGGACTTGAGGTGCTGGTCGGTGCGCGCCTTTAAAAGGGTGTCGTCACCAAACCGGCCCCCTTTTCCCCGGTCCTGGCAGTGAGCGTGTGTGGCGTGCTCAAGGCGGCTGTGTCTGGCGTGGGGCAGTGATGGAGCTGGTGTGAGCGCAGCTTGGCCTGAGCTTCTTTCCAGTAAAAGAAAACGCAGCTGGTGTGGCTGCGGGGGGGGGGGGGGGGGGGGGGGGGGGGGGGAGCAAGTTGGCGTGCTGCAAGCGGGAACCTGGTCGCCGTGGTTAGCGTGGCTGGCGGGGTGGTGCGTGTGCCAAGCTTTGGATTTGGGCTTCGTCCTCCCGTGGGTGTGTGCCCGGAGCGGCGTGGCCGTGGGTAAGCCAACTCATTAGTCTCGCTCTTGCGTAAAAGCATGCTGACATCGGACTGACTCATCCTCCTTTTGCTGCTGTACCCGCAGATTCCTCCTCTTATGGTGCAGCTTTTCCGGTTCTATTATTCATCCACCTTGGCATCAGCTGTGGGGGGGACGTGGCTCTAAACAGCCGTCAGGAGACGGGCACTGCTGTTTTACTGGACCGTGTTTTAAGCTGCACCGCTGCTGCGGTTATGATTTCTGTTATGGTTTAGTTTATTTCAGTTTTCGTTCCCCTAGGTTTCCTTTTGATTTAGTTTGGTTGTAGTTAGTTATAGTTCTGTTAAATTCATATGGTAAGGCATTCTTAATTCCCCTGCTTTTGATTTCACTTTGAATCTGTTACATTTCTGTAGTTTTGGCTTTATTAATCTTCAATCTTTATTTCGTTTGCTTTGGTTACTTTTATTTTGTTTGTTGTTTATTGGGGAACTTTAGTTGTAAATTCGATTTCTTGGTTAGTTATTTTGTTATTGTCTTTATTTATTTTTTGTATTTACCCTATTTCATTTCAGGCCGGGAGGTTTTGTTTTTCTGTGTGTGTAGGTTCTGGGTGAGGCAGGCTGCCACCCTACATGCCTTTTAGGGCGTCGGGACACATACTGTGAATAATTATTTCACTTGGGTTCTTGGTTCTTTTCTTTATTTTATTTTGATTAATTGGTATGATTGAGTTAATTAAATTGGGTTGTTCTTGGATTTTCTTATGATTTGGGGTGCTGTTTTGCATTAAATTTAAATTGTATGTTCACAAGAGGCAACACAACTAATAATTCTTTTCGTGTGTTACAGGCGCTGCGGGCCAAAGCGAGCGGCAGTCCCCTTCCCTGGTGGTGGTGTTTTTCACAGTTCAGTATTTGGTTTGCTTCACGGGTGGTGTTTGAGTTGGATTTTTACCCCTGGTTTCCCTGTCGCCGTGGTAAGCCCCAGCCCTGAACTGGTTTGGGCCTCTGTGTTCCCATGCCTTTTTATTAATAAAGAAAAGCAATATTGTATTTTAAATTAGAAATAAAGGATATATTTTTACATGTGAATCTCGTCTCTGCCCTGTGTTTGTGGTGAACCTGTGTTGCCCTTGAATAAGTTCTGTCTAATTAAAGGTATATTCCCAGGGTGAAATTCCCCTGGGTGGCGTTGTCGGGCTTTGTACCTCTAACTTATCCATCACCCCGTCACAATTTAAAAAAAATTACTTTTCCAGCACAAGCTGCATTGTTTTGTTACTACTTTGTTACACAGCACAGCCACTACTACTAAACTGGATAAGTGGCCGTTTTTTGCAGCGAATATGACCGTTGACTTTGGATGCTTGTGAGTATTTGCATGCACTATACACACAGGGAAGACTGCTGATAGAGGTGTGTAAATTTTGAGCTCATGACATCAAATTAGATGAAATAAGAGTGCAACTATGGAAAAATCACTTCAGGCTGTTTAAGGATCACAGGATACCATTTATATGTGCCTCTACAGTCTGCAGAGCCTCTTGGATACACTTTGCTTTTCTAATATGCAATATCCCAAGAATACTTTTAATAATTCTGCTTATGATTCCACAGCCATCTGCTCTGATTCATGGGTGAATTTTTCACATTTTAAGGCCAGAGGCCAAATCAATTTTCACAGTTGTTTTTGTAGAATTGTAAGAAGAATGATTGAAGTTAAGTAAATCAAAAGTAGTTGATGTTCTCAAAAAGTCCTGAAATTAAATGGTTCCCCCTAAAGTTGTTTCTGAACATTCCAAAAGGGGAATCCCCATCTTAACTTCTTCCTGCATGTATAAAACCACTGACTCCTACCTTTCACTCAGACTTCATGATTTAGTTCTGTTGTAACTGCTGTTTTATTGTGTAATCCTTGTGGGCTACGGGTGGGGCTTTTAGCTTCAGTGTTATTTCGGAATTTTTTTAACAGGAACAAAACCAGGGTTAAAAGAAACACACATTTGTTTTATTCAGCACATAAAACAATCTGTGATGAGTGTTAATGTTTTATTTCTGGTGAAATCTTGGTTTAGTAGAATTTATTATTTGGAGAAGCAGATAATTACTCACAGATGACATGCCAGAGTCATGTGAGTAAATTGTGGGGGTAGATAATGACTCAGATTACACATTACAAAATCCAAATATATAAAAATAAACCTAATCCTGATCCTGATTAGTGGGAGGACGGCAATTTGTAAAGCTGTTTATTTATTACCTCCGCCAAGGACGTTATGTTTTTGCCGGCGTTTATCTGTCTGTCTGTTTGTCTGTTTGTGTTCAAAATAACTTGAAAAGTTCGGAACGGATTTGGATGAAATTTTCAGGAATTGTCGGAGATGGGATATGGAAGAACTGAAAATTATAACGTTTTGGATTTGCTATGCATTTCTTTAATAAAACTGAGTTTTGATTTTATATTTTCACTGAAAATTGTGTTTTTCTTTTGTCCGAAAACGTCACCGATGTAAAATAAATCCAAATCAATCACACTTTTCCCTCTCCAGGGTTAGGGTTTGTTGTGCTTTGGCGCCCCTGCAGGTCTCTGTGTGTAACTGCAGTGCAGTGAAACACTCAAAACCCCCTCGGCCTCCCAAAAAGCGAGCAGAGGTCTGCAAGCGGAGAGACAGACGGTGAACGTCGTCAGGAGGCAAAGAATCAGTTCGATGGGAAAGGTGAGGTACTTTCGCTTATATCGTGTGTTTTAAACAGCTTACTTGGTTGTTAACGCGGATAAACAGCTGCAGTGGAAAGACTAGCTTGTTATAGGACAGTAAGGCTACCTTGTCCAACGGCATCAGAGGTTGACAGAGACTCGAAATAAAGTTTCACCAGATTGGAAGTTCAGGATAGAGTAAAGCTTTAACAACTTCATATTTTCATCCACTGTTGTGTTTTTATCTGAGTTTGACATTGAAGTTCGTTCTGAGCGTTTCTTGAAAGTAATTTGTCGAAAAATCGACGTCCGTGCTTATAACCATCAGAAAATATGTCAGACAGACTTTATGTTGGTCCGTGAACGCACCATAGGCACAACGTTTCCGTAGTGTAGTGGTTATCACGTTCGCCTCACACGCGAAGGCCAGCCGCGGATACCCGTAACAGAGAATTTAGAGACCGGAGGCCATCCGCCAGGTGTGGGATCGAACCCAGTTCATAACGTACATCATGAGCAACATTTGTGATCAACATTAACTGGAAATGCAGCATGTATAAACGCTGTATTGACTTGAGTAAGATCTTTCAAGCACCTTTGATCGGCCTGCCGCGGATACATGTATCGGAGAATTTAGTATCACGTATATGATACTATCAGAGAACTTAGAGACCCGGAGGCTCTCTGCCGGGTGTAGGATCGAAACCAGCGCATATCGCACATCATGAACGTTTGTGTTCAACATTAACTGGAATTACTGCGTGTATAAACGTTGAATTGATTTGAGTGAGATCTTTTAAGCACCTTTGATCTGTAACTGCGCCAAGTCATGCAAAAATATGTACCTCTTAAATAAAAAAAGGTATATATTGTGCATAAATTCTGTTATAACTACTGCTGTTGTTGAAGTAATTCTGTTACTGTTAAATTTAATAATCATGATAGGAATAAGGCTTTAAGAACAAACTAAAGGTTAATTGTTGCATAAAACAGTACACAAAATTTGCCATCGAGAGCCTCCTGCTGCACATCAGCAGAGGGCAGAGGGGACCTTCAGCGGGTGGTAAGGGCAGCCGAGAAAACCATCGGGATCACACTCACCCCTCCTTCAGGGACACTTACACCCACAGCATCCAGGAAAAGGCCTCTTACATCACAGATGACCCCACTCACCCCCCCCTTCAGGAAAAAGGTACCGGACGGACTTTTACCCTTTTAAGTGTCACACCAAAGACAGCTTCTACCCTCAAGCTGTGAGGGCCATCCCTGGCCCCCCCCCCCCAAGACTTACATCTAACAACACAGCCCCCCCCGACTGACATCATCTAACAACACAGCCCCCCCCCAAACTGACATCTAACAACACAGCCCCCCCCCCAAACTGACATCTAACAACACAGCCCCCTCCCCCCAAGACTGAGTGACATCTAACAACACAGCCCCCCCCGACTGACATCATCTAACAACACAGCCCCCCCCCCCCCAAACTGACATCTAACAACACAGCCCCCCCCGACTGACATCATCTAACAACACAGCCCCCCCCCCCCCCAAACTGACATCTAACAACACAGCCCCCCCCCCAAACTGACATCTAACAACACAGCCCCCTCCCCCCATCTAACAACACAGCCCCCCCGACTGACATCTAACAACACAGCCCCCCCCCAAACTGACAAACTGACATCTAACAACACAGCCCCCCCCCCCCCAAACTGACATCTAACAACACAGCCCCCTCCCCCAACACAGACTGACATCTAACAACACAGCCCCCCGACTGACATCATCTAACAACACAGCCCCCCCCCCCCCAAACTGACATCTAACAACACAGCCCCCCCCCAAACTGACATCATCTAACAAGCCCCCCCCCCAAACTGACATCCCCCCCCCCCCCAAACTGACATCTAACAACACAGCCCTCCCCCCAAGACTGAGTGACATCTAACAACACAGCCCCCCCCCACCCCCCACCCCCAAGACTGAGTGACATCTAACAACACAGCCCCCACAGCCCTCTTTCGTGTCCATAGCACACTGTCACTTTAAATAGTTTAATGTCACTTTTATCACTTTAATTTGCTTTCACCTTAAAGACAGTTTAGGCCACATTCTAACCCGTACCTGTCAGGAAAGCATCAGATCACTGCACCCTCATATCTGGGCCTTTAGGAAAAATGTGAATAATTTAGAAAAGAATAGTTCTTTGTTGTCATTATCAAACACTTGTTAGGCAACATAATTTGCACAGTGAAACATAGTTTAGCATCCTATGTGGCAGCATAAAAGAGAAAAGTAAACATTAAAAAAAAAGACTTTATAAATGGAATTCAAATATATAAATATATATATGTGTGTATATATATATATATATATATATATATATACATAACAGGGATTTTCTTATTTATATCGGGGCATTTAGGAGCGCTGAAAAAGGCTTGTGCAAATTATTCAGAACATACACACAGAGAAGGTGAATGTAATTGGTCCTCTCATATTTATTACTGAATCGCCAAAGTAAGGTTTTTAATTTACATAACTGAGCTGTAAATAAGACAAAATAATTAATTAGAATGTTTTATTATGACTTCTCCAAACCTTTTATCAAATGTAAATAAAGTACACATTAAAATTTCCCTTTTTCAAAATTTTCTGCATTGAAGTTGATAAAGAAGATGCTTTGAAATTTAATTATTAAAGAGGATCTATTACATGAATACACTTTGAAAAAGAGTTTGCTTCAGTAAATATCAAAAGACTGAAAGCTAAAGTCAAATTACTTTGCACTTGCTGTTGTAAAACAGTCAAATTCAATATGTGATACAATTCTTTTGCAACATCCTGTTGTTTATTTACTAGGTCACACCAGAATTGAGTCTTAACATTTTTGGCATTATAGCCATTACAGTATTTGAGTGTAATATTTGATAAGTTAATTTATCAATAACATAATTCATTGTTTTACTCAGTGCTCAAACTCTGTGTTAAATATTGTAAATTTTTATGTTTCCCACAGTGATTTTACAAAAATACTCACTCATAAAGTACACAAAATGCTACTTAATTGCGGAACAGAGTAAATATAACTTGTTTTTTTTATACCCCTGTTCACTTCTAAGAATACATTGACAATTTATATGTAATTATGCATTTTGTTCATTGTGGTGTGATTTTACTATTGCAATACTCTGAAAATCTCTCTCATTGCAGATTATCCACATTGAGCAGAGATGTGAATTTTTTCAAGTCATCTGGTGGCCAACCCTTCCTGAGGATAATAGTAAAGGATGACCAAGGCAGTACAAACAGGCTTAAAACAGAAAATAAGCTGAAGAACGACGGTCATAATTACACATGATATACCATCTGCTGTGCTACCTTACCATTACTGTTTCGGACATTTAACATGTTCTCTAGTATTCTGTTTATTAAATTGTTGTTCTCATTTAAAATTACATTCTGGTTTGTGATGATGTTTAAATAGATTCTCACAACAATAATAAAGATCTCTTGTGAAAACACGGCTGAACTCTGAATAAACTTTATAATAATAATAAACTTTATTCATATAGCATTTTTCAAAAAGGGTTACAAAGTACTTTAGAGACAAAAAATAAAGATAAACAAGAGCATAAAAGATAAATCTGAGGAATACAAACACCAAAAAGGTAAGAGTTAAAACAGAACAGTGGTAAATCAAATAAGAGCCACAAATGACAGAAAAGAGAGCCAAATAAACAAAAGATAAATATATCACCGAAGATAATATGGGGGAAACAAATAAAAAAGGCTAAAACTGCCAATAAATAAAAGGAAACAGGAAGTAAATTGATTGAAAATGAATAAAACCCAAAGAGAACAAAGTGTTAGAATGATGAAAAGATAAAAAATGAAAGAATAAAAGATGCTGAGTGCTGAGTCACACTAGAAAGTTATTAATTATATTGTTTTATTATTATATAGTAGTTATATTATTAGTGAGTTATATTAGTTATTGAGCAAAAATTACTCCATCAGATACCTGAATAATTCATGTAGTTTTAAAGCTGTAAATTCAGTTTTTATGCAAAACCTTAAACAGCTCTGCAGTTAATAGAGTTTTAGCAGTTGCAAGGAGTTTGTAATTATGTGTTGTCCCGTTTAAATGAAGTGATAAAACTTTTCAAAAGAAAGATTTTTAGACATCTTTTTTGTTTTTTGGGTCCACTGTATTGGAAAGACAAATCAGGCTTCAGATGAGTTCAAACTCGGGCCAGAAGCCTCAAGGTGGTACATGCAGTTATAACCCACTCTGCCTCACTGGCACGCTGAAAGAAACGAACTCTGATGAAATAAATGTTTCAAGATTAATATTGCTGTCAGTCAAATGTTAGTGGGCATTACTAGATAAAAATATACAGACTGAAAAGGAGCAGTAACAGGTGGTAAAAGCTTCTGTCATGGTATGAACATAATATGCCTACATATTATTCAGAGAATATTGTGAAATCCAACTTGTAGTTTTTGTGAAATCTTGCAAACAGACAAATGTACGCCGGCAAAAACACAACCTCCTTGGTGGTGGTGGTAATAAAATCAAATAATGCACAATCACTCAGAACAATAACAAAGAAACATATTTACAGATCATACTTATTAACATACTTAAATATTTACAAAACTAGGGTCACTTTTTTTTGTCCATAACCCATCTGTCCCTTTCAGTGTCATAAAAGTCCGACTGCTGAAATTCCATCCAGGTCATCTCCTTGACCATTCCCTGTGCCTTGTACAAAGAGAACACTCTGGTGGGAGAGTAGATGTACTTCCCTGGCACCCCAGGGAAATATGCGTGGACGTGAGGGCTGCCTGGACCCTGTTTTAGAGGCTGGTGACAGGACCTGCACAGGCGACCTGTTGGCAGCTGCACTGTCGGTCTTCTTTTTGCACTCTCCTCCGCCACCCGCCTCCACTCTAGCCCCCTCTGTTTGGCCCCCTCCAGCTCCCGAGCAAAGAAAGGAGAGGCAGCAAAGTCCTCAAAAGACATCCTGGGGTTTTTCAGGCCTTCGTGTTCATAGGTCTTAAAGACCTTTGTTGAACAATAAAAGTACTTGACATCTTGTGTCTGATAAAAGAAATGAACCGAAGAGCCATCCCCAAGATACCGGGACTTTGGCTGACCACAGGCTAAGCAGCTCCTGATCAGCTTCTTCTGCTGCTGTTGTTGTTGTTGCTGCTGCTGCTGCTTTTCAAGAATTTCTGTCACTATCCTCTCCACTGTTGAACGACTCATCAGCTCATCCTGAGGGGGAGTCACGGGTGGAGGGTTGACAACAGCTGGAGGAAGGGTCGTGACAGGAACACTTACTGTCTGGCTGTCTGTGGTCAAACTTTGCCAGAGCTGCTGCGTCTCCAACACTTTAGCTGGGCTGGTATTGAGGGAGGAGCTGGTGTTCTTCAACTTTGCCAGATGTTTGACATATCTCGAGATATGCTGGCGCGTAGTTGGATGGAGGAGGCTGTTGGGGTCAGTGCATGACCTCTGCACCATGGCGGCGTAGTCTGTGTCCACCCGCTTCAACAGATCCTTGGCCCCATGGTGTTTAATCAACAGGTCATCAATGGCAGCTCTCATGGGATCTGTCCATCGGCTGTGGTCCAGGACCTGAACTAGACCTCCAGCCTTAATGGGACCTGTACGGGTGGCCCGGGGAGAGGAGCACACAGGCAGCAGGGCAACCCTTGGCAAGTCTAAAAGAAAAAGAAAACAAGTCAATATCTGTTAATGTTATACAAGATGACCATTAACATCATGTTCTACAAAACATATATTAACCCTTAAATGCCTGAAAACACAAATTATAGCCAGAAAATTCAAATTTTTTGAAGCTGAAATGTTTATTTCACTCTCTACGGAAATCCATATAAATCAATGTTTCCATAAAATTTAACATATATATTTTTTTTGTATCTCATTTGATACATAAGGTGTTTTTGGCAACTGATAATCCACTTGAGGACATTTTTATTTATCTGATTGTATTCAGTTTTTTTTTAGTAATTTGTGGATCATACTGATTAGATAGAGGTATCATAAAAATATGTATCAAATATGGTATAATAGGTGTTAAAGGGTTAACTTGACTTAAAAGTCAATCCATTGTTCAAATAGTCTTGTGATTTACAATAACATTTCCATTGGTTTTACATTGTGTTCACAGTAGCCTAATGATGACTTTTTTTATAGATCATATATTAAAAAAAAACCTCATGTAAATAATTCCAACAAAATGTAAATATTAGTTTTAAACCACAGGGTCTGAATGAGGGATGTGGTGGGTAGTTTGACTGACCTGTTTCCATCAGAGCTTCTGTCTCTGCCTTGATGGTGATGGATGTGGGTACAGGACGTGGCTGGGACCGGGATAGGATTGGCACAGCTTCCACTGGCTCGTGTGGCATAATCCCACTGGTTTCCTGCATCGAGGCATTAAATGAAGAGTTAGGAAAGTTAGGCAGTCTATCAGTCAGTCAAGATTTTAAGGTAAATTATTCATTTGAATAACCTGAGGACAGGGATGAGCTTCATCCTGCTGAGATCCTGCTGCTCCTGGATGTTTTCAAAGTTTAAGAAAACAGGACGGCAGCCAGGTTCCACATACTGCAGCCCGAACCTCTCCCCAGTGTCCCTGTTGGATATCCGAAGAGCTGGGTACTTTGCCTTTCCTGTCACCTGTAGAGAGGCTGTGTTCAGCTGGGCCATCAAAAGTGGGTCAAACACAGCAGGCAGCTCCACATCTGGTAGCTTCAGGTCAACCAGCCTCTGAAAGTTCCAGCGCACCACTCCAGTCATAGCCTGGGCCTGAAAAAGCTCACTGGACACCCTGTTGCCTGTCACCCACTGGGCTTGGTGAAAGTGGAAGCCCTCTTGCTGAGATATGCCTCTTACAGGGATCCAAACAGGGACAGCAGCTCCCTCACCCTTGGTGTAGTTGAGCTGCAAGGTGCCACCGTACCTGTAGAGGATCCCCTCCCCCACCTCAGGGTCACTCAGGCAGCCTCTCATGATGTGGATGCGCTGAATTTTCCACACCTTCAGCATGGAGGGCTTGAAGAGGAGCTCATCGTTGGTGTCCTTTCCCAGGTGAAAGTGATGCATGACGTCCTCCACTCTCTGCAACAGCTCTCTGGGCTGGGGCACCATTGTCCTGCAGTGGTCTCTGATGTGCTGCTTGGTGGGATTAGCAGGAGAGATGCCACAGACGGTGTAAGCATCCTTGAGCCGCTGAAGGTCACCCTGGTCCACAACAAGAAATGCTGCAGAGAGGAACTGGCAAAATGAGCTGAACAGTGGGTGGTGCTCGGAGACACACTCCCTGGTGAAACGCCGCATGCAGTGAAACAAGTCCAGCTTAATGGTTAGGTTTTTGTTGAACTTGCTCCTCGATGCAGAGTTGTTGACCAGGTTCCCAAAGGTTGCCTCCGTCACGATAGCCTCTGTTGTCCTCCAGCTGTCCCACAACAGGTGATCCTGGGGCCCAGAGTCCAGGACCTTGAAGGCTGCACAGCAGTCTCTAATGTTTTGAAAGAGAAAAGAAATTGTATTGTGTATTGTGTGTTAAAATTTGTTTTTACACTGTTTAACTGTCTTACTGTTAAATAATTCTTTGATGTATCAGAGTACTCAGGAAGAATACTTGTTCAGTATACCTGTCCACACCAGCCGCCGTGTAGCGTTGAGCCAGACCCTCATACAAAGGATGAAGGGACCGATCACACTCCGACTGCAGCATCACCCAGCTCAGGATCATCCAGTTCTCATTCATGATGGCATAGGAAGACATTGTGCCAGATGAAAGCACAACCTTCCTTGCCACTTTCCTGGTGTGATCTGACCTCAGTGCTCGTCCAAAGGTCCCCTGCAGCAGTAAGGTCAGATGGTGCTCCTGGCGCTGATACTCACTGACGAGACAGTCCACCAGGTAGTGGGAGGAGATGGATACCCCACACCAGCCGTCAGCGTCAGCATATCCACCAAACGGAGCAGGAGAGGGGGTCTGTCTGAGGAGCCCAGCAATTGCTTTTTGGCCGTGGACACCTGCCTCAGCATCCCTGACGCTCTGGACGCTGTTCAGGTAGGCCAGGTGGGCTCTCTCATATTTTAAATGGAGTGTCTCTGCCAGCTGTTTTGACATGTCCTCTGCTGACCTGCCACTGCGCCTCAATTCGTCCATCACTGAACTACAGATGGCCTTTTTGTGGGTCAGGAAAGCAGGGACGATGTTCTGGATGCGCCTAGGTAGCATTGCCAGCCACTGGGGTTTGTCAGCATGCCAGTACTTCTTGCAGGCTTTACAAGTCAGCCGCGAGGCAAGAATATAATACTGGCCATTGGTGCCTATGATGACTCGAGACCTACCAACACCTGCAGAAGCCACTTGTGGACAGGGGCAACCATGAAGACAGGGCAACACATATGTGTTCCTCACTCTCTCCATGATTGGATGCTCTGGCTTCCAGATGAAAAAGGGGTGGAGCTGGAAGTACTTGGGCGAAGGCAGCTCATAAACAGAGTCTATGAGCTCAGGCTGAGGTGGGTGACGCCACAGGGACAGCACGTTCATGGGATGGCGCACTGGACGCGACCCTGGCCACAGCCCAAGTTCTTCCAGCTCAGCCTTCATCCACATTTTCTGCTGATGGGAGCAGTTCCATCTGGCAACATCTTGATCAGCTGGCAGAGACACACCAGCAGGCTCCGGGCATGGGGGAGTTGTAAAAACAAAGATAGGACACCAAAGTGCATTATCAATAAGATGGAGAGTCTGGCACTGGCTGTTATGGTACATCTATGCCAAAGAAATACATACCTGCATCGGAGATGGTGTTATGCTGACCTTCCTCAGGATGTAAACTCCCTGATGATGGATCTACAATTAGAGTTAAAAAGGTAAGACAGGTGGTGTAAAAGCACTGTGATTCACATGTGTTTAGGAGGTTCTTTTTAAAAGACAGAAAACTTTTAAAAAGTGTATCTCCACTAAGACATGAAAGTGCTGTTAAACTGGAGTTGAAGGGTGAACTGTGTGAGAATGACTCTTTGGGTTCTTAGGAAAAACCAGGAGCTAAGAAAAACTTTAGACAAAAGATGCCATAATAAATAGTACCATTTTATGTAAAATAACCTATTATGTACTGTAAACTTGAAAGGAAAATATGAGAAAACATACTTGGTCTCAACACATCAGGCCTCCCAAGTCCAAGCTGTGGGGCAATTTCAAGCAGCTGAGGTGGGACTGGCAAAGGGACCTCCGCTGTTACAATGAAATAAAAAAAGGAGAAGCATTTATAAATAAAAGAAATACAATTTCAAAATAATGTCTGAATTGGAAGCTTAGCAATATTTTTTTTACCTTTCACAGAAGAAATCTTTCCAGCAAGGTGATACACATCAGCAGCAGGTCTGGAGACAGTTGCTGTCTGCTGGCTACTGTGTGCTGGAGAAAAGATTTCATCATTTTCTTTTCAAATTTCAACTTAATAATCCGACTAAACCTGTTTTTCTGTTACTAACAGCTTTCACAAACTGTATAATCCTCTTTTGTTCAGTTGTTATTGCTAATTACGCAAAATGCAAAGTCATAATGGTTTATAAAATTAAAGGTAAAAATAAGTAAAGCAGATAGAATTGATATGTGTATCCATAACAACTGTCAATCAAAGATTTTGCCTCCAAAACAAAATTGCAGCTTGTCACTGACTTTGTCAGTTATTTACCAAACATACATTTCAAATGCAAAATCCTTTTTGTGACACTAAAATGCATGCAAAGATAGAAAGCCACTCACCATCATCGATGCCATGTTACAACCTCAGGTCAGTGGGAGAACAAAGAACACAATCAACAGAACAGGCCAGAACATGGCCAAAATAAAAAACTAATTAAAAAGAACTTTGTAACGGTGGTGGAATCCTGTTGGAAACAGAATCCTCCCCCAATAGTGATGAAGAAAAACCTGCTGCCAGACGTGCATCCAAGGCCCGGGGGACTGCTGATGGTGGCCCTGGAAATGACAGTAAATATTTTACCATACACATTTATATACATATATTTTTTATTATTCTGTCAAAAGTTTGTCACACATACGTGGATCAGGGTTGAGCTTTGAGGGAGACAGATTCAACATCTCCTTCTCCAGATCCTTATCCACCTCCATATCTAGAAGTTCAAACAACAATATCAATAAATCATAATAAATACTAATCAGAAAATAGAATTAATATTTGCATATCTCTGTTAACTGACCAAGAGTGCTTGATGGTGCAGCTGCTCCTGGGGATGTTCTGCAAGGCTCGGCCCTCTGCTGCTTCAGGAGGTACTGCTGCAGGTTGAACATCTTCCTGTTCCTCACACACTTTGCCCTCAGGATGAAGGCAGCATATCCATCAGCCCTGCTCTCCCAGATCTGCCTCCAAGTAGCACTGGCCCTGACTCCAAAGCCAACAGTGTTGTCCCCCTCTGATGCCACTGGTGGAGCAGGCTTTCTGGAGAGGAGGTACCTCCTAAGGTCCTCAATTTCCTCAAAGCCTCTGGCATGCTGAAGAAATGAGAGCAGGCTGTCTTTCCCGTGGCCCTGTGGGTTGAAACTCCCATCCTGCTCCTCCTTCTCAACCTTATTTATAAGGTAGATGGTGTAGCCAATGTCGTTCTCCAACAGCCATCTGAAAGATTTATTTTTATATTTTCCAAACTGGAGGAGATACTCTCCCATCACCTCCTGCTGGTCAGAGACATCTCCTCCACGTTGGAAGACCAAAGTGAGCGCATTGGTTCTCACCAGGTTCTGGTTTTGGGCTGAGGACCTGTCTTGAAGCGAGGGAGTGTTTTTAATCCTCATCGCCTCATCAGACGGGTCCTGGCGAAGATGGCCTGATGGGCCCTTCTGAAGGACACAGAAATCTTTCCAGGAAAGATGTTGAGCCTTTTCTTCATTTTCCTATGTACACAGTAAAGTACAAGCATGCAGTGCAGTTATAAACAAGAAAACAAGTAAATTGGGACAAATTCTGAGAATGGCAGAGTATTTTTGCCTAAGCCTGATTATGATATGCAGGGGTATACATTTAGAAAGCATAACACAAAGCTAAAATACAATGCATTTATTATGTAAGTATCAAAATTAACATGTGTGGATTGCAAAGTCTGTTTACACTCTTAGAAATAGGAAAATTTTTTGTTGTCCAAAAATCAATAATACCAGGAGAGGAAAGGGTACAAAAAATATTGTGGTTATGTAAAAGTATGCTTATATTTGTGTTTTTATTCTGTGTAAAAAGAAAACTTGGCACTAAATAAAGCCACACACGTAATGGTAAGAGTTTCTTTATAAAAGTCTTCTTGCAGTACTGAGAATATTTAAAATATTCTGTGTTGTTCAAAAATTCAAACAGTTAAATACATCTCATTTAAAATTAAGTATTATACTGTAAATAATAATAATAATAATAATAATAATAATAATAATATTTGGCCCAAATAATACCACACTGTAGCAATTTGCCTTCTTACAGTATATGTAATCACATTATATAAAATATTCCAATTCAAGTCATAATATTGCATATGCACATTGAACTTAACCACATATAAATACAAAAAATAATGCCCTGATAGATACTGCTTCGTAAAACTTAACTGTAAATGTATTTTTTTTTTACAGTCAATGTGTTTAATTTACCGTTAATTACAGAAATTTGACTGATTTTGAGAACATTTCTTGAAATTAATCAGATATTGAGTATTAACCTGTGTAGTTTCATATCAAGTATTGTTTCAGCATTGAGTCTCTCAATTATAAATCTAATATTAACGCTTAAGCCATTTGGTATTTTGGCAACACTAGTTAATGTAAAACATTGCTCAGTTATGCTTTTATTTTTTTCACATTTGTAAGATGGCAAATGCTATTGAGTACAATATATCCCCCCTCCCCCGTAATCTAGTAAAAGTCACATTTCTGTTTTAAAAACGGTTAAAAATCCTACAAAATACACACAAAAAATCCGACACAATTGCAGTAACTTATACAGTCATATAAATCGCCGAAATCAATTCCAGTCATACTCTGATTTAGAATCAACAGATTACATCGCTAAGCTAAAGTTTATGTTAAAAGCATGTAGCACACTATAGCAGATAACAAATCCAGTCAGTGCATTACGATCACATCTACGTAAAAAACGGACAACAAACATCTTGGTTTTCATGAATGAAAATTTCAAGTAAAAATTATAAAAAGGAGAGAAACACTTACGTCTGAAAACTGAGGATTTTTCCCGACAAGTTATCAGAAAAAAGAAACGGAATTTCGGCGGGTTTTTTTTTAAAGTACTGCTGTGAGATGCTCCTGCAGACTGTCAATCATTCAGTAAGAAGCGGGGGCTTTTCAACGTTACCAAAAGGGTGAAACAGCGCCCCCCAAATCTTCATAGTGGCCAAAAATATATGGTCCCTGGCTTGAAACCGGGCGGAAACATGTTTTTGCTTAAGCTGTGGACTTTTATATTTAAATTCTTATGAAAAGTAAAGCAGTCAGTCCATTTTAGTAAGTACACATTGCTGCACCCTTTGTCAAACTTGTCAACGGGAGGATCAGCTGCATGAGAGACATCTTGGAGAGGGGTAACAAGTGCACTCTACCTCAGATGTGAGCAGCCTGTATGTTATGCATGAGCAAAATGTGGTCCTCCCTGTAAGCCATTGTGGCCTGAGGATCATTTCAAATATCAATGACTTGCAAATATGAGACAATGATAAAAAACATGAAAATATTCTGAAATGTCTTTCCAAGAAATCTGTGGTGCATGTTGGTAGTGCCTTGACACAGCTATCCATTGTGAGGTTGATTCTTTTTCATACTTACCAGTGTTTTCTTGTGCTCAGGTTGTCTGTGTTGCCTGTTGGACCAACTCTTCGTTGTCACTCATGTTTCTGCATTTGGTTACAAATCAGCCAGTCCCCTGCCTCCACTGCCTGATTTTTTCTGTGCTTTTTGTTAAACCTTTTTTGAACTGAGCACCATGTCAGCCTCTGCTTTGGGGTCAAAACAGTGTCCAAAACCTAACAAACAGGTTTTCAAGGACCACACCATCAACAAGATGAATATGACAATTATTAACTAGTCTACCGTTGGAAGATGAATTTGAATTTTGAAATGTACAACATAGCTGATCACAATTTTGGGAAACAGGCCACTTTATAAGTCCCCAAGGACTTATAAAGTGGCCTGGAGGAAAGATGAAATTGAAAAGGGGGTGGGTGGTAGGGGTTCATCTAGCGAATGAAACAAAGAGGAAATGTTTAAGTTTGAATTTATTAGAAACACTGGAAGGTGTGGTTGAGGTATGGATCTGCTCCCAAAACTTTGCTGTAAAAGCATCACTTCTTGTTAAAATGCCTCTTACTGTACAGTGTGTGGGGGTCATTATTCTTACATCTCACAGATTTTATTTTACAGGGCTCTGGGGTTTTCACAGTTTGGGGACATGATTGAGATTGTAACAAGCCTGTGGGATGTTGCCAATGGTTAGTTATTCGTAAGCCCTGTCTTGTTTGGACCCCTGTTTGTAGAAACATGAATTGGCCTCTAAAACATTCAATTAACCCCTTTTTTTGAATGAATTGTCTTTCATTATATAATTTTGAGTTGTTGACAATCTTTGGAAATGTGGGTCACAATTTTCTGTCAAGGAGGTGGTGGTGGCTCTTGACGCCAAAGCAGCATGGAATCAGTGCTTCAGACCAGTGATATTCAATTCAAGAGTTTAATGACTAAGCATCATAAGACAGTTTACCTGCTTTAAAAAGGCCCTCTGGTCAGAGGAGATTATACAACCGGCAGCCCTGAGGCCATATGCAGCCCTTCCTCTCCCTCAATGTGGCTCTCCAGTCAATTTAAATTAAGAAAAGCATATAAATGAAAAAATGTGACAAAATATACCATGAAAGATTAAAATAGCATAACTTCTAAGATAATAGCCATAATTGGCTAAAGATACACAATCAGCTTACAAGTAAAGTACAAGTCAAAATGGAAACAACATCTCACATTTTTCCTACAAAGACAATAGTCTCCTTTTGTCTTGTACTGAGGGAGGAATAAGCATTTTGCATCTTATTTTTTAACCTGTTAGTGTGTATTGGGTTTGCAAATTAAACAAGAAAAATCAAAGGTATGGAAAACAATACCACGATTATCAATTATCGACATAAAAATGTAGGACTTTCTCTTAACAGGAGGCTATTTTCACCTATATTTAATCGACTGTTAAAAATCAGACAAACTGTTTAGACATATAAAATAATTGAAGGTAATTTTGAATTACTTAGATTTATATGAAGAAAAAAAAATTGAAAGAAAGCATCCTCTTTTAAGAATGCCATCACAGTGATTAAATTAGATTTTATTAGTTTATTTCACAGTCAAAGAATTTCATTTCAATGTTTAAATGGTTTTAAATGATTATTTTCTAAAGTTAATCAACTCAGACTCTCACTGACTCATGAAGTCTGCTAAATTAATTAATAATTAATAATAATTATCCAAAATTACATCTCATCAGGGAGTACAAGTTGGTCAGTAGTAAATTTTTTGTGTTATTTGTATCTTTATCATATCCATTATTCTCAGTCACCTTCCCCTCATGCTCTGTCACGTTTCATTAAACTCCTGCAGGTTTTAACAAAGATGATTAATTTTGCAGTTTGTTCAACACAATGGTTTCATACTGAAGAAACGAAGGAATCCTTAATAAAGTGTTTCTGACCAGAGTCCTCTAGATGGAGCCAGAGGTTTTCTCATGAGCACTGGAGCCTGTATGGCAGACTGTCAACAATTTTTGATGAATTTATTAACAAATTAGTGTTTCCAATGAGCCATATAAATGATGATGGTTGATCAAGGGTTTCTTATACGTAATGTACTTTCAGCTCTATTGTGAATTTAATAAGTTCTCTTTAGGAGCAAATTGAATGCTTGATTTTTTTTAATGTTAACAGAAATGTTGAATTTGTTTCTCAAAGGAGAGAGACACATTTTGAGGTATAAGTGATTACTTCAGGTCAGGCTGAAAATGCACTTCTTTATCAAGTTATGAAATGTCCCTAAAGGAGCTTCTGTCCTTAACTCAATGTACAGTGAGATTGTTTAGAGTCAAAGCAGTCATTTTATGTTAGGTTCATAATATTCTGATTGTCTGATTGTCTGATGTGAACGTTTCAGAGGCAAATTTGGATGCACTTCTCTTTCTTCGTTTTAAGTGACGTGCATTTATGTGTATATTTTGTGTCCATTAAACAAATAATTGCTCTTCAGATACCAAAACAGGAACAATGTCAAGTGGCAATGACCTGGTGGTCATTTTGATTCAACAGAAACTAAATCTTTAATGTTGACTGTGTAGAAGAGAGGAAAACCTGGTCAGTTACAGTGTTGAATCAGGGGCTGAAACTTTACCACAGCTGCTTCAGGAGCAAGAAGCTTGAGTAGTCACATACCATGGCCATGCTGCAGCTCCAACACTAACTACATAGAAACACATTATCTTTAAATTCATTGTTGTTGTGTCATTACTATGACTCTGGTCAAATAGAACAGGCTGCTGTGATGGTAAAACACAATCACATTGACTTTATTCTGACTGTGATGCTCCAGTGAGAGCTTTCATTAGTCAGATGTGGACTTATTGTACAAGTTCAGTAAAATGGACAAAAAAAATCCACAATTTGATGTGTAAGCTCGCTGAGTTTGAAAAGAAAAGTAGAAATTATTTATAACAACACAATTTGAAATCCTGTCTGGTGTACAAAGGCATTGTGACTTCATTATGCGTTTGATTCATAAATTCAAGGAGATTTTCATCATGGCTGTGCAGCCAACAAATTTGCAGCAACTGCGATGCCACCATGTCAGACAAAGCTTTTCAGGAATGTTCCCAGCACATTGTTAAATCTGTGCCATGAAGAATCAATGCAGGTCTAAGAGCAAAAGGGGGTCCAACCTGGGACTAGCAAGTGGCAGGTGGGTGTAATTTTTAAGAGTCCAAGTGAAATATTACATCACAGCCTTGTCTAAGAGTAGCAGGGTTGTAGCATGTCTACTCTCGCAGGGTAATTTAACATTTCAACAGCAGCCTGTGTGTCTGTGATGTCTGTGTGCAAAGAGGCTAACATGATTTTTAACCAATCGAATGAAAAGCAAGGTCATCTTTGGTATTAGCCTACTGTCAGGTAACATCTTACATCGACACCTGCTCTATTCTTTGCAGGTTCTCATTACACTAATTTTTGACAGTCATCCTGACCTGTTTCTTTTCTCTTTGACACTCTCTATGCATATGAATAAACATTTCTGCCTTTATTAATAAGGCTATCATTAGGTGAATCAAATGTACAAAAATTACTCCAGTGCCAGTGACAAATCATACTTATATATTTACTGTTTGACAGCCCTGTTGTAAATAATAGGAGTACAAATGATGTACATGTTTAATAAGAACTTGACATAAAAACACAGTACATATCCTTTATCAGGTTATTCTTCCAGCGTTCTCAATAAACCCAATTTTTCTCTGATAGTTCATAATGTTCCTTCTCAGTTTGTTACCAGCTTAAAAGTATTAGGTTCCCTCTTTAAGCACTGCCTCTGTTTCTCTTTTTCCATCCAGCTCTAATTTAGACAGTCTAACAGGGAGGACGTGACCCTCAGCTGAGCAGCCGGAGCTTTAGAACACAGGAGGACGAGGTGTTAAGAAGAAGCCAAATGGCCGTAAATACGGTCCCCTCGGTCTCCAAACTCACAGTGAGTCAGAGTGACAGAGTGCTGCCCCTGTTATCCCTCCTTACACACTTTTTTAATACACTAACACACACACACTCAGAAGTGACAACCCTCAGTAAGAAAACATAAAAAGAAGCTGCAGAGAGACAGAAAAGAACTACAAACTTTAGAATAATCAACCACATTCTGAAAAACATTGCTTTAGGTGTGCAAAGGTCTTGACAAGGTCTCAAAAATGATCTGGGAAATTTAAAATCCTGAAATGTCTCAAAAAATTCTAAGACACCGAAGACTCACCCTTTAGTGTGTTTGACATGTCTCCTCTACATGACAGAGGATCCCTACACACAAATCAGAAATTCTGTGATATCAGGACTTCTCCCTTTCTGCCAGGAGCTGCCTGAACTGGCTTATTCTTGTGCCCCTAGACTTCAGGTTCCTTTGGCCAGAAGTCTATGGGACTTTATAATAGCTCTTCAGATAAATACCTCAAATCAGGTTTGTGATGAACACATGCATACAAGAGTGGAACATTTAAGTTTGCAACATAAAATGCACACTGTCCTGCTTTTGAATTTTAGAGAGTAATTCTTTGTCCAAAAGGATGGTTGCTAACAGACTGCAAACAAGGACTACAACAATGGCCAGGGACAATAATGAAGTCAATACTTAGAGTTCATTAATACATGATGATACATGCACAATAACCACAGCCATGGGAACCAACTTGATGCTGTCATTTGATTGTTAGAAAATGTTCAAACAAGAAGTTACAGTATGAAGTTATATGTTGGGAGTGTGGTAGGTGCTTTTAGGTCAAACTGCAATGTTGTAGTTTCAGAATAGCCTGATAATAGCTTTTTACACTCTAATTATGTTTCAGTCTAAAAACTCATGAAAGTTAGGATCCTTCATGAAGGTTATCACAATGGAAAAAATGTTTGTTTCATGAACCTTTGTTTGCCACAGACCTCATTATCAACAATGAGCCAAGATCACAACTTTCTGTTGAGAGAACCAGTGTGATGCTAATCTGGTTCTCCTACAAAAATCCGTCTCCCCTGCACAACTCCATTCTCTTGTTGCAGATAACCTGTGCTTTCCTACATCCATGGTCCTAGTAAAACTGTGGATTGTAGCATAGGAAGGGCATGTCCAGACATGACAGGGTGACGCATGTTACTGTTCAAGTCAAATAAAAGCCTTATTATTTAATGAATGTGTGATTTATTAACATGACATTACAGAGTGGGGCAGGAATGAGTCCCAAAACACAGGGGCAAGTTAGAATTTAGCACTTCCAGTGTTCCCAACCTCCACGAGTAAATAGGATTCAGAATACCAGTTTTGGATAAGTGCCTGAAATAAGGTTCATGGTGAACACATACACATGAGATTTTAATGTTTAATAGATAATAGTAAAATGCATCTGATGTTCCCTGCTTCGAATTTTAAACCGTTGGTGTGTGTTTAAAAGTGACAGTCACTAACTGCTTACAAGGACTACAAAAGAGGCTGGTGACCTGATGGCAGACAATAATTCAGTGATCAATAATTCATGTACTATTGCCACAACAATGAGGACCAACTTGAGCAGGTCACTTGATTATGAGGAACCCCTCGAACAAGAGGCTACAAGGAAATGATATACATTGGATTTGTTGTAGCTGCTTCTAAGTTGAGCTGCAATGTTGTTGTTGTTCCACAGTGGCTTACTGATAGCGATTCACTCATGTTGTTCAAGTTTGAAAAATCACAAAAAGTAAGTTAGTTATTTTTAAGATAATCACAAATAGCAGAGCAGGCTCAACAAACTGGTGAAGAAGGCCCGCTCTGTGGTGGGCCTTCAACTGGACAATCTGGAGACCGTGGCTGAGAGGAGGATCAGGGACAAAATCAGGGCGACCCTAGACAACCCCTCCCACCCTCTCCACGACGAGCTGTGGGACATGGGCAGCTCGTTCAGTCAATGCATCATCCCCCCCAGGAGCAGAACTGCGCTCCTTTGTGCCCACAGCCATCAGACTTTACAACAACAGCGGAGGCCCCAGTACGTCACTGCACTGACCCCCCCACCCCAAAACAATTCAACCCCTTCTGGGCTGTACTTAATCAATATTACACTGTATTGCACTTTAATATTTATAACAATCCTCCATATGTGCTAAACCGGTTCCTGTCCATATTGTTAACTAAAATGCACCTCATTGATTCATATCTCTCTCAGTCTACCACTCACAGTTCTCCCAGGTAAAAATAATTGCACTGTTACTGTACTGTAAATAACTCCTGTTACCCTTCACACTGTCACTTTAATATCACTGTCACTTTACCTTCACTGCACTGCACAGATGGCTCAGTTGTCCTGAATGACACATACTTTGACACAATTGTGAATACCTACTTTGTTTGCTGCTACTGAACAGTTTATCGATTGATCATATTATTTGTCACTCTTTGGTCTGTCTTAAATTATGTGTAATTGTTTTAAAACCAATACATGCTACTTCCCTTGCACTTGCCCTGTACTGCTGCAATACCTGAATTTCCCCTCTGGGGATCATTAAAGGACTATCTTATCTTATCTTATCTTACATTAACATGTAAGTTTCATAATTTTTTGTTTGCTACAGAGCTTATTATCAGCGATGATCCAAAACACAGTGAAAAATCTCATGGGGGTTTTAGTAGGCTTGGAGTCGAGGGAACCGGTGCAATGCCAATGTCCGTGTTGACCTACAAAAATACGTTGTCTCTGCACCACTCTATAGTAGACAAGGTTAGGCACATAAAAATGAAACAAGACGTGTATTATATGATAACTGCAAAATACCTGGCTGGAACTGCAATGGCAGCTAATTCTTTTTTTTTAATTTGACAGTGACCAAAAATATCACTAAATATGAAAACTAAATTCATGGAAGCATCCAGAAAAAAAGAGGACAATAGACTAAACAAAAAGACCTCGCCTGAAAAACCACAAATGATGATTCAGATATATGTGAGTGTGATAATATCATATAAAAACATGTGTGTGATGTCAGCCTACATTACTAACTGGCAAACAGAATCTTGACTCTCCGAGCGCCAATACACTCGATCCCCAGAGTGCCTCATCTGCAGTGACATATGGACATACACGTACACACACATGCAGCACATTCACACTCTCGTCACCTCTCCAGCTGCTCTCCCACACTCCACACACTCATTTTCAGCCCGATTCGTAATCTGCTCAGAGACTCTGAGGACTCAGCGCAGAGCTGTGACATAATCCACAGGGACCAGTGTCTGTCACCGAAGCTCGTCCAAACGTTAAAAAATAACTTTATTCAAAGCAGAGACACACGGCTACCTGCATGTAGAGCTCTCAGGATTACAGTTTTACCCTCTATGTCTGTCAAATTTACAGACTTTAATCCCCCAATTATCTACAGACATGAATGAAAGGCAACATGTGCTTTTGTGCTTTATCCTAGTTTACGGAAACAGCCAATCAAAACCCACAGTGAGCCTTCTGAATCTGCTTCCAAAGCGCCATCAAAGCTTTCATTCATCATTTTGTCTTCATCCTCTGTAAGTCTGGACTCAGAGGAGGTGGGAGAGAAGAGCGGATAAGCCCAAGAATCAAGACAACACAGAACAGGAGAAACTGCAAAGACACCTCCATTCATGGAGATATAAGATTAGTTTAACATCAAATAACCATGAAAAAGTAACCCTTTGACCCCTGAACTCTCCTTAAACATCATTCTCAAGCCTTGTTTAATATGTCAGATGTGTAGTCACACCCTGGGGGCTCACTACTCACAGTAATAAGCTTAAGGGTCAGGTGCAAAGTAGATCAGGCCATATAAGGCCAGTTTCACACTGGAAGCATTTTACTGTTTTTGCTGTGCATGTGCATTTTCATTTCATGGGCATGTTAAGTTGGAGCTTTCAGACTGCAAGTTTACGTCTTATACAAGTCTCCTGGGCTAAAAATTTAGAGAATGCTGTGCTCATTTTTTTTTGGGCAAAAACAAACAGAAAATGAAAAATAGAGAGCTATATTTGCCTTGCTATGACGGGTATGTATGTCCACAGTGATAGAAAACGTCATAGACAAATAGATAAAACTCTTCCTGCCTGTGTCTATTAAAGTTAAAGCTCAGTTTGCCTCCTCTAAGGAGAAACTCCACTTGTTTGTCAGAATGCTTTCAGTCTGCAGGTTTCCCAGGTCAGATATGCCCTGAAGCAGGTTCCTTGTGGGGAGATTGTGGTTCTTAAGATAAGATAAGATAAAATATTCCTTTATTAGTCCCACAGGGGGAAATTCCAAATATACAGCAGCTGCAGGATACAAGAGAATTAACTAAAGAAGCATTATAAATGAAAAATAAGGTAAATACAAGTCAAATACAGTAAGTAAAAATAGAAATAAAAATAAGAAAGTATAAAGTATATAGTAAGCGGTATATTTACAGTCCTTATGTACATACTTGTTATTTTCCAGATGGTTATGTACATGTTGATATTTAAGAGGTGGAGACTTGAGATATTATTAATATAAATATGGTGGTTATGGCCATGTTTGGTATTTTACAGGTGGAGGTTTGACATATTATAGATATAAATATGGTGGTACATGTTTGATATTTTACAAGTGAAACATTTTAGATATTGCAAATATAAAATATAGGTTATTGCACACTGGAGAGGTTTTTGTTGTAAAGTCTAACAGCTGCAGGAAGGAAGGACCTGCGATACCTCTCCATCACACACTTTGGGTGGAGCATCCTGTCACTCACGGAGCTCCTTAGTGCAGTGAGTGTGTGTTGTAGGAGGTGGGAGTCTTTGTCCATCATGGAGGACATGATGGACAAACTTTTAATAAAAGCTCATTATTGGGATGATGTATATGGAGAGATAGAGCTTTGACAGCAGGGAGACATGCCAAAGCCGGACATTGAAGTTCCTGGTGTGAAGGCTGTTGAGGCACTCACTGGAGCTGATAATAATGAAGTGAAACTTGCTGAATGAGTGCTAACTCTGCCAACAAAGACCAGCTTTTGGGATGTGTAGTGTCAGCTCTCACGTGGGAAAGGAGCCAGAGTTGGTATGGGATAGAGTCGAAGTCTCAAACTCAAGTTCCCATCTCTGACTCCTGCTCCTTTGTACCTAAAAGTGGATGAAAAGTCTGATCATTCTTGACAGGAAAGACCATCGCATGAAGATTTGCAAGATGAATCTGTCTGATGACAGACACAAAATCTGGTGAATCAAGCTGCTTTGCAAGGTTAGAGTTATGGCAGAACAGGAGTGGTGAAGTGAGCCTTTTCTTTCTCACCTTTACTTTGTTTCTACTTTCTATTCTACTGTGTTTTCAGGGGTGGCACTGTGGCGCAGAAGGTAATGCACATGCAAGAAAGTTGCTGGTTTGATCCCCAAGTCAGTCAGGGCCTTTCTGTGTGGAGCTTTCATGTTCCCCGTGCATGTGTGGGTCCTCTGCAGGTACTCCGGCTTCCTCCCACAGACCAAAAACATGCTCATTAGTAAAGTGTTTCTTCATTTCATGAAAAGTACCAATTTTGGAGATGAGAGCTTTGAGCCTGTCAGCAACTAAATTTATGATAATGTGTCTGACTCTTTATGTAGGCACTGTGATTGACTTGTGAGACAGGGTGTATTCTGCCTCACAAAGTACATAAAGTCAGAGACAACTTTCAAAATGATGAGCTTATATGATAAGAGCCCATCCTTCTACAGTTAATATTTAAAGGAAATATTGAGGCTAGGTCCACAGATTTAAAATTCTTGTTAGGTCCACACAGTCAACATGTCCTCGACGGATGACTTTAGATGAAATCGCATACGACCTCTGGGGTTAGCACATTGGAGACTGACTCACAGAAGAGAAAAGAGCTTGCCAACATCCATGCTGACATGAAAGCAGCGAGAGAGCAGAGATGTTGTCATTTCCTCGATCAGTGACACGGCTAGCAGCCTGTAAGGAGGTCAGGAGTCGGAGTCTGTCAGTGTGTCTTCACAGGATTTCTATAAATGATCAGACGATCGTCTCAGAGCGAGGAACTACAGAAAGGAAGAAAAAGACAGCTGAGTGTTTTTCATTCGACTGTCCTGCTCATTAAATCTGCATCACTATGTCCTGGGGCTGCTAGTTACTGAGGTTAGGGCCTTTTTTTTCTCCAGCTGTAATCTTAATTCTTCACTTTGCTTGAAACTGGACATCAGGCGAAACAGAGAAAGAAAAACAAGAACACGTTTCATGTGGAGCTCACAGAGTTAAAGAAGCAGTCCATCATTTACTGATCTGTGCTCATTAGCTGCTGTTAGTCTCAGACCCAAATGGTGACGATGATATTGAGATTTGCACATAGTGAGGCTGTGAACACACTAGATGGTTGACAAAAAATGACCTGATCTTGAAACTATGAGAGCACTAACTAAAGGACAGTTTCACCTATTTTAACAGTACAATTCTCTAAAAATGTACATCTCAGCCTGACAGTGAGACCACACACTTGCTATTTGTTAAAATGATTTCAGAGTGAAGATTTTACAGACACAAGATCTCACAGAAACTCAATGAGGATCAACAGTAAATAGAAGTGCTTTCAAGTTTTTTGCCTAAGGCACAACAAAGACCAAGCCAAAATCTCAAGGCACACCAAGTTCATATCCATTCTGTGATACAGTATCATATCAGACTGTTCACAGGTATTTGTATCTAATGCATGATAAAAAAAAAAAAAAAAAAAACTAACATGCAGCTGTGCTGTAGCTTAGTGGCATTATGTTGTTGTCAGGCACAAACCTCTTATCTCCAAAATTGCTGCTTTTCAGGAAATGAAAAAATTGCTCTATACATAATGAATGAACATTGCATTGACCTGAGTATAAATTCTTTTTGAACTTTAATTTTGTTTAAAGTTTGTTAAGCCTACTTACCAGCCTTGATGGTGACCTATAGGACAGTTTTATGAAATTTTTTAAAAGTGGAGATAGGAGTTTTGTGCTTGACAGAGACAATTTAATATAATACTTACAAAGTGTACCATTGATAATGGTTTTGCAGCTTGCGCGCTTATACACAAAGTTTGTTATTAGTAATTTCTATGCTATTTCTTGTCGTTATTTTACAGGAAAAATCTATAAAAACTGGATACAAGTTTTGTGTGGAAAAATATGAGATTTTTCTGTAGGCCCTATAGCCCAGCCCTAATGAACAGGACTGACAGAGTTAACAGAGTATTTTTTATCAATGTTATTTTTTCTCACATTGACAGTCAAAAGTTGTGGATTTTGTTTAAATGTAATGAATGATGCCGATTTGCTTGAACTTCATGTCCCTTTGCAAGAAGAATAAATATTTGTGCACCAGTGGTACAATACAATAACTTCATGTTACAGGATCAATAGATAGAACCTTCGATAAATTCCAACATTATTTTTTTCAGTTTCAAAAAATACACACTTGCTTATATAAACAACATGAATACATAACAAATAGAACAGTCTTAAAATGATTTTCCAACAGTCTATATAGCATACACATGTGCAAATGTTCTAGTCAAGGGGCCTGTCTCCACTCAGGGGTCACACACAAGTTCATACGCAAACAAGCACACACAAGATAAGCTAGCTGGCAAAGGCATATGAGAAAAGTAAGGTTTCCAGTGCCAAGGAACCAATCCTCTTTAAAGTTACTCGTTGGACCCAAAAGCTGAAGCTGTAGACAAACAACAGTTTGACAATATTTATTGGTTACAGCTCCAAACATCAAGGGAAAGGGGGAAAGTCCAGTGCACATGAGGGAGTTCAGTGAGTAAGGTGAGTATGTACAGCTCCTAGAGACACTGTGGAGACAGGGAGCAGAAGACGGAGGTAAGTACCCAGCAGTCTAAATTCAAAGCACAACTCAAAAACTCCTTAGAGGAGAACAAAAGGCTGACAGCCAAAAAGGAACTTGTACAAAGAGAAGATATGGCCAACAAACCACTCTAGATGGAAATCCACTGGCGAGGAAGAGGTGACTCCAGGCAGCTCTTATAGTGTGAGTGATTAGGTGAGTCCGTGCAGGTGCGTGGTGGGAGAGAGGTAACCACGCCCACAGCTGGCAGAGGAGCAGGAAGGGAGGGGGGAGAGACTGAGAGCAGGATGAATCCTCACATCCAGGCCCCCTTAAAAAAGAACTTCATGTTTCAGCAGAACTCATGTCAGCAGCAAATTTGCTCCATAGCACCAGTGACTGAAGGCCCCTTCACCTAACTTGATTTTAATTTTGGGAACATTCAGGAAGCCCAAGCCTGATGATCTGAGGGATCTGACGGGACAGGTAGCAGTGAACAGATCAGAGTGGTTCCACACCACTGAGAGCTTTAAAATCAGGAGGTGATGCTTTGAAGCTGATGAGTCCGGACATCCGGAGCCTCATTCAGATGGTAGGATCAGAATTGGATGTAAACATCATGAAAGCATGGATCCATCCTGCCTTGCATCAACGGTTCAGGCATGTAGTGGTGGTGGTGTTATGGTAAGTGGGATTTTTTTTTCTTGGCTCACTCTCGGCCCCTTTGTACCAGCTGAGTATTGTTTAAACCCCACAGTCTACATATGTCCATAGTGTAACCATCTTCTTATGCTGTTTTTATTTTTTATAATTTTCTGCATCTCTGAGATGGTATTAAATGTAGTTAAATGTGACTTCGTCATTAGAGGAACAAAGATCATAGTGTTACAGTGAAATTTTGAATGTTGTTCAGAAAAAAAACGTTGTCTTTGTTTTTTTTTAGTAATTTTATTACAGATTTGACTTGCAAAAGCTCTCACATGGCTGCTCACCTAATCAAATGACTGATATAAATGTCATTGTTTTACATGATGATGTGTTTCAGGAGTTTTTTCCTAAATCGGGACTGAAGCTGGCACAGGTCCTTTTCACCGACATGTTACTTTATAAAAAGATTAATTAGCTAACACAGTCTTTGTTCCTTCATCAATCAGGTACTATTGTTTTTAATGACACAATTATGGTTAAGAACGTTTAATGCAAACTTTTCTTTTTACCCAAATTGTTTTTAGTAATAATTTTCCTGTTTTTTTTTTTTTTCCCAACAGTCAGCAATTACAGCGCAAATACAAGGTTAGAGGTAAAGTGGTTTAAATGTTTTAATAAAACCAAAGATTTTAGTTTTTCCGTAATGTCATTACATGTAGAGACTGTTGTTTATGAATTTTGTCAACATGCTTTAATTTCTCTAATATTATAATTTCAAATATTCATCAGTGTATCTCCAAGAAGTAACAGATCGAAATAGCTCTGAGCTCAGTATAACTAATCAGAAACTAAATGTTTACATCTGATTGTGTGAAGGAGAAGAGAATTTGGTGAAATCCAGTGTTACATTCAAGAGCCAAGTGTACCACAGCTGCAGATTTTGCAAATGTTTGCATGTTGCATACTGCATTTAGGCACAATCAGTATGTACTATGAATCCAGTGTGTAGTTTCCAAGCCAGTCTTTGTCCTCCAACTCTTTGGCTCTAGCTGCTGTCATTGGCTTACTGCTAGCTTGTTTGAAGAAGAGATTTGGAGATGTTTCGACTTTCAATCAATCTGATTGGATAATTGGTCAGCCAATCAATATCCTATACATCAAAGTTTTGACTTGCAACCTGACCAGGGTCCACCCTGCCTCTCATCCGGTGATATCCCCTCTCATGTTTCATTTTCTTCTTTCCCTTTTTTACTCTTTCATTGCTGTCTTCCTCTATCTCTCCTAAAGTGAGTTCCTTATTTTCATCTGTCCTTCCTTGCAGCTCTTTGTCTTTTCCCTTGTTCTCAGTCCCTCCCTATCTCATCTTTCTGTTCCTGCTCCTCTGCTCTGCTGTCCTTTCATTTTCCTCTTTCTCTTTCTCTCAGGGTCGAGCAGATCATCCAAGCTGTTGAACCTTTGGGCAGAGCTGAACTCTGCTGAGATTCATTTCAGAGCTTCATTATTTCTTTTCTTACAGGGCTCAGCTTAATGTGCCTGAGGAGTTTCATCCAAGTAAAAACGTGAAAACAGGTCAATTCGTACAATTGGATTTAAAAGCTGCAGATGCACCTGCTCAGCACCTGTACCCGTCTTTACTGCCAAAACGGAGATGAGTTATACCTAACTCTGAACACTGACATGCCTTGGCTGTATGGGGCTGAACATTTAGGATGGTACTAAGGGCCCATAGATGATAGTCGGCTTGAGTATGGAACAGCTCCAAATTGAAACCAAGATTTGTGGATTTTAAAAGGCTAGTTTTGGTTCCTTAAAGGTTCATCTTTTTTCTGGAATAAACGTCTCAACGAATACCGCCATACTTAACGCCTTTGTTTATCCATAACACCCTGATGAGTCCATTAGGATTAGCATTATGTCATTTCTGATCGAGGGGATGAAGGAGTTACATCCTTAAGACATTATCAGCAGCATTTATAAACACAAAACACTCTTTTATTTACTTTTTATCTGCAGAAGTAGTCTTTTGGCTTAAATCATCTTTGTATATCATGATTTCATCATCATGTTTGATAGAAAAAAACTAACAATGTGATATTAGAGAGAGTTTAAAAATATAATGAAGTCAAACATTTCCTTTTTTATTTCTATTTAGTGAAATATCTGTGATTTATCATAAATTGTGTCATCAGTTCTCAACAAAATAAGTAATGTATATTTGTATAAATTGACTGTAAGAATAAAATCTGTCACAGCCAACAGCTCATTATTGAGATCATGACAAGTTTTTGGTTTTGAAAAACTCCACAGCCACAGTCTGTAATTTGTTAGTAGTTGCTGGGCATATTGGTGATTAGTGTATTTTCAAAAGAAGACAAATATCTTGTGATTTAAGATCCCAATTTTGGAGGCACATTGATGTAAAAAGTGAAAAAATGACATTGGAGAAACCAAACAACCCCTCGATAAACACATGGCAAGCCAGCTCTCCAGATCAGAACTCAGCTGCACTGATTAAATGCGAGTGTATGGAGCCAGTTATCTACAAAACACGTTTAGGGATTCCTTTTCTTCTTTTTCCCTGAAGTCTACTGCGACTCAAGGACAAACTGATATCATTATTGAGAGACATGTTAAATGTCCTTGAACCACATGATCGTTGGATGTGAATAATATTTTGAGACATTTCTCTCAAACCTGCTCTAACGTCTAATTTGATTTGCCTATGACTTGACTAAATTTGGGGGGGGGGGGGGGGGGGGGGCAAGTTCAAAGGCTATTCACCTCTAATGTTGCAACAGAACACTCGTGATTAGATGCTGGGAACTCTTTCATAGATTATCAGGTATTTTTCATGTCTGATGATAATATTATGAGAGTTGACCCTGGCCACTGTGTCTCATCTGAATGTCCTGTCTGAAAGGACCAATGCTCGTCTCTCTACTCTAACTTAATGCATTTCCCAGGCATGAGCAGATGGCAGCAGCCATAACTGCAGAGTACAAGGCCCACCAGGTTGTGGCCCCTCCCTTAGTCATTAGAAAGCCTCCTGTACAGGTTTAATACATACAGTCAGCGTCGCGTCACAGTTGCATCACAGTTGGGGGCGGGGCCTTTTGAGGAAAAACAATCTTTTCCCCCTAGCCTGCAGCACTGACAGCCTGTGGATTTTAAATTGTGATATCTATGCTAACCGCTAAAATGTCATACATTGATGCTTTACTGCCAGTTGACAAGGATAGATACAATAAAAAATATAACCTAGTAGGGTCAGACTGTTGTTCTTATCTTATTGAGGAGTGGATGAATGATCCAACTCAATGGCCTGATGTGTCATTCCCTGACACCTTCTGTTACCTGGTTGAATCACCTGGTAAGAGGCAAAATCACGTTTACTGATGAATTAAACCTCATATAATTTAATGTCTGACAAGGAATTTAGCCCGTTTTAGTGAATATGTTCATGAGCTGCAAATTGGTTATTGATAACTCGGTATGTCATGCAGGGATTTACATTCATCACAGCCTGAAAAGCTATCGGTCCCTGGAGGCACATAACTTTTTTACTAGTGGCTTTGTCGGGGTTGTGCTCCATTACAAAAAACCTGCCTCTGATACCTACCTGTTCCGGTGTGATGTAAAGCCATCTTGGAGGGTGACAGAGAAGTCGCATCAGACATGGGTTGCAGTCAAGGGGGACTATCCTCACTGTCCACTACAACTGCATTGCAGGATATGTTTCTGAATATGTTTTTTAATTTGTTTGTGTGTGTGCCATAAATACGCCCATATCAAAATGTGCCCTAAAGAAGTGTCGCCACCTGGTGCTCTGTATATAAAATCTTAGGCCCAATATCATTAGTAATCAAGAGTTAATGGCTTTTTTTCCCTTTCTTTTCAGTCTTTGTGAAAGTTGTTCCCATGTGGCAGCTGTTTTCTTTAAATTGGAGGCTTGTGTTCGCATGGGGATCAACAAAGTGCGTTCCTCTCCTCGGCTTGGTGCTTTGGTTAGGTTGAATATAAAACTTGAAATTAGGATTTTCACCTTATTTGTGGTGCAAAAGGTCACACAACAGCTCATTGGCATTGTGTAAAGCGGTTTGTGTTCCCCCTTGGTGCAAGCTGGATGTGATGTTTTGTGGGTGTTCCTCTTCAGGCTGACTGTATGTATGAACTGGCCATCGGTAATGATAGTGTGCATGCTCACAACATGAATCACAAACACTGATGGACCACGGGGCAGGCAGCCTGCACCCCCCACAAAATCGTTATGCAATACTTATACAACTGATTGTCTCATCACTTGGAGTGGATCCGTTTGTACAGAAGAGGATTAGGGCCACTGTAAAAATAGTGGGATACTTCCTTCACTTGGACTCCTGATGAAACAAAGTGGGTATTTATCCTGAAGTGGAGTCTGAAGAATAGAGGCTAACGGTTAGCATCGTGAAGACGCTACACTGAGTCATCAGTGGAAAGTGTAAGTGCTGTAGGAGAGTACGGCGTTTACCTGCAGCACCACAGACAGGTGAGGCACAGTCGAGTCAGAACATGGACTGCACTGGACTAAGGATATCTACAAGGTTTCTTCAGAGGAAGGATCCCAGATAGCAAAAAGTGATTGATTCAACACTGAAGTATTGTCAGGCTGAAGATTGCAATCAACATTGATGTCAGATATTGAAAAAAACATTGAAAGTGCTCACTATGATCAACACTGAAACGTTTAATTTCCAACCAACTGTGACAATGAATCAACCTTGATTCAACTATATGATCAACATTGAAAGAATGTTTAGTTGTATCAACATTGATTCGTCTATATATTTGTCTATATATTAAATCAATGTTATTATTAAAAGGGCCATTTCAACACTTCTCAACCTTCCTCTGTATGGTTTTAAATATGCCTCATCTCAGTTTTACTCTATTTATGGTATAGTTCAACAAGGAGCATGCCAAAGTAGTCTACCAGTCAGTGATGTCACTAATAGACAAGTTTGGAGCAACTCCTGCATAACTTTAAAACACCAAATAGAGTAAAATGATTATTTTTTAAATGAAGCATATTGAAAACATACAGACCAAAGTTAAAATGTTGAAATGGTCCATTAAGTATGCTATACAGCAGTGGTTCTTAACCTTTTTATACAAAGACCCCACTTTACAGGGACATGTTTTGGGGGACCCCATACTTGATTATAATTATGTCATAGGTGAATATTCGATAATGTGTGAGCTTGTAGATAGGCTATTTCCATCTTTTAAGAAACCAAGGTTGAGACCAGCTGTTGCATTAAATGCTCTATTAACAAAAAAACAATAATACAGACCATTATTCATTTACTTATTTATTAAAGATTTTTTTTTTAAATCACAATTTTGTACTTTTTGTGTACATTTCAGCATCTCAGGATACATCAGGCAGTCTTGGCCTTGAGTATTTCTTGCGGTGAATCCCCTCAGGTCCTCTTGTACCATAACCCTGAAAAAAGAGGGAAACAAAGAAAATTAAAGAAAAAAAAGTAAAACATAAACTAACAATAAAAATATATCTGTCCCATGCCTATCACTGCCGGGGTTAAGGTTCAGCAGTGTTGAATGATACTCGGGTCTTTTTACTCATTTTACCTCCTTTAGCAGCAGGACAACAACAGCAGGAGGTATGGAGAATATACGAGGAGTGTGAAGCCATGAATGATGTGGAGTCAAACAGTAACTGCTCAGCATCTCAACCATGTGAGTTGACAGTGTATGGTATTTCTGTAAATAATAAAACAGAAGGCACAAATCAGAAAAAATGTCTACCAGACATGAATACAGCATTCATCTAGCTGTGTAGCATTAGCAGTGTACTATGAGTGAATATACTCTTCTCTGTCACATAAACAACAAAAACTGTGCATCTGAGACGTTCAGATTAAAACAAACACTCATTAAATATAACCTGCCATCTAACAGTGCACGCTCTTCTTCAAGAACGCATCACGGCCAACTTAAAGGGACTTTAAAAAACTCCTCTGAGGACGATCGCCATAACCTCCGTTCTCCCTACAACTTTTAGGACCCCAAGCTGCCTGCGTAAGTGCCTGAACAAAATCACGAGAAATCCTAAGGACCCCGGGCTGCCCACTTAGGTACCTGAACAAAAAACTACCTAAACTGCTTTCAATGCAACACGAGAGAAACATAGGAAATTTATAACAATTATATTATATGCTTTGCTAATGTAAGCAACAGACTCCGGACTAAGTTGCCACGGCAGGGCAATAATTCCCAGAGTTAACATTTAGTTAAACGGTGACAGCCATATGATGGTATCTGAACGGAATTTTGAGAGAGCTGGACCCCCTTCACTGAGGTGAGAAGTCTGTACAATGGTGTTTAAGTTGACTATTCAGGATATGGTTTGTGTTTATTTTATTTTGTAAGAACCCTGCTAATATCTCCTCTCTTTGAGGTCAACTTCTGGTGGGCGTGTCCGCATGGAGTGCACATATGGGGATGCAGCAAACAGGTCCCAGCAGTGGCAAATCACCTTGTTAGGCTGGGTTGATGATCAGAGAGGAGAGAGGAGGGGGAGTGGGAGAGTTATTTAGTCATGTTTAGCTTTAGTTTGGGATATTCTGGGTTATTTAGTTCTTTTGGTTAATTTGTATTTATTTAGTCTTTCTGTAATGGGTGATTAAATTGTATATGGGGTAATTTGTGTAGATTTGTCACTGGAGAGGGGAGAGTGAGGTGGGCATGCAGGTCAACTTGCTGCTGCACCAGTGTCAGTGATGTGTGTGTGGTTCCCTGCAGTCTGCTGCTGAGATGAGGAACATGTTGAGGACTGTTTTACATGGAAAATGGACTCATTAAAAAAAACTCAGAGCTCTGAACCTGCTGTCTGACACCATTCATTTCTTCTTAATGCTGTGGCTCTCCACTCATGCTGGCTGCATCCTGGTTAGAGGTTTTTTCATCATCAAAACCTCACAGGGATAATATATTATATTAGTATAGGGACTTATCAGTTAGCTACTGTTAGCTAGAATGCTAGCGACTGATAATGCTGTCAAGCTACAACCTCCAGACTTAAGTTTGCTCGGCACAGCATTGATACACAAAGTTAACATTTTGTCAAATGATGATGGCATAAGGACTTACCAGTTTGTCTCACACGCAGAGGGATGAAGTATGAAGTTTAACCGGCTTTCCGTCTCCGCTTGCCCAAATGCCCGCCAAGGTTTGAAATCCCGTGAGTCCTGTGAGTCCCGTGAGATCTCACTACCCCCACCCCCTCCTCCCTCTCCCTCCCCCCCTGCCGACCCCATCAGCACCACTGAAACAATGTCAAATCATTGTAGAGCACTTCAACATTTAAATTGCATCATCTATACAACATTGATTCAAAGACTGTTTCTCAAACGTTGAAATGATAACTGTAATTAAACGTTGAATGAACATAGATTTTTCAACCTCAACCAAAAATAACCAATTTGACCAAAATCCAACATCGAAGTAATGTTTTTTGCCATCTGGGATCAGCCTTCATGCTGTACTTTGACACTAGACACACTGCATTGGTGAGTATATCATACCTAATTATGTGGCCTCTTTTCTGCTAAGCTGATGGACCTTCAGTAGATAGTGACATGACAGAGTTCATCCCAGAGGCTGTTGTCATAGAAATGATCTGTGTCTCCAAACAGATGTTTGTGCTTTATTGTGGCCTTCAGTGGTTTGGAGCTCTTCTGTTGTTGTTTGTTGATGAGGGCAAAACTTGCTGCTTTCCTCATTCAGGCTATGACAGTAACTGTAGGACATGTCTCTCCTCTCCTGTGTTTCCATGGGAGCAGTTTGTGGAGCCACTATTGACTCCTTTGCATGTTTAAAAAATAGTGAGAGTGCTGTAGTTTTGCCAGGTGTAGCGAATTATTTCATGGCAAACTAATGTGTCAAATTTATCAATAGTTCATTGCCCCATCATCACCTAAATAAATAAAGTTCAACTCTCTAGTTGATATGCCAAAAATAAAAAGCACATAAACTCATCTGAAAGTCTGTATTAAGACCTAGCGCAATGATCATCAACTGGCGGCCCAGGGGCCACATCAGGCCCTCCACAGCTTCCCATCTGGAACCCAGAATATGATCAAATTCAGAAAATATTAGGGGATAAAATATGTTGTTTTAGGGGTATAATTTTTTAAATTACTATTTTTATAAATGCAGCCCTCTTAACAGTTGCAGCTGAAACACTTTTGTGGGCCTTTGTGAAGCCGATGAAATATCTTAAATGTACCTTGGGGCTGGCAGCAGTATAGGTGAGAGGGACTAATCTCATTTTTAAATTCTGAGACATCTATAGAAATTAAAAAAAAATAAAAAAAATAACCTAATGGTTTATTACTTAGACCAACATATTTATGTTATTTAAATATTAATACTACGGCCCCCACAACATGCGTTTAGCTAAAAACTGACCCTTGCACAATGTAGTTGATGTCCCCTGGCATAGAGTAATGAAGATGTGCAGTTATTCAAAGTGTTGTTCCTCTGCTTGATACACTGATTTAAAGTTAGAATAATTTGGCCTGAAATGAATCATTTGTTCTGTCTTTTTTGGACAGTTGTGAGGGATTTTTACAAAAACTGAAAATAAAGTCCTGCACTGAAATATTCAAGCAGAAGGGCACCATGGCAATCACAGGATCAGTGCCTTGAAACCACAATTAAATGAAAAAGTATTTAAAATAAAACTCTGTGTCCGTGCTTTAGAGCAGCTGCCTGAAAGAAAAAGCTTATTTCTCTGCCTCATAACCCTGGCTCTCTCTCTGCATGTGTCTCTCTGGTGCACATGCATGTTTGCATTATGGGGCTGCACTAAAAAAAACAGGCCAGCAGTGCAGGGCATCTCACTCCAGAGCACAGATTTAATGTGAAAAGTCTGAAAGAGAAACCAAGAAACATTGACGGGTTGAGGATAACCAGTGACCAGCAACAGGCACAGCACTGACACAAGTCCAGACAGAGGGAGCACTTCATCTGTGCCTGCCCCCCTCCGCTTTTTAACAAATTGAATCTTGAGTGGATTTTTTTTGGTGAGTTAAGGAAGAAAAACAGAATAACCAGGCTGTTCTTCTGTGTGTGTATTTGCATGTGTGTGTGTTAGATGGTTAGAGGCATGCTGAATGATGTGGACAGTGAATGTGTTCTGGGACTATAAACACACCACAACACAACACTGGAGAATAGCAGGAGGGAGTGTGTGAGAGGCTGGGGAAAACACTGTTGCAAAATGGAAAGACTCCCTGCAGACCAGCACATACACACTTAGTTAATAAAAAACACACACACACACACACACACACATATATATATGAATATGTATATCTATCTATCTATCTATCTATCTATCTATCTATCCATCTATCTATCTACTTTTTCATGTACTTACTTACTTATATATATATATATATATATATATATATATATATATATAAATATATATATATATATATATATGTATGTATATATATATATATATATATATATATATATATATAAGTAAGTAAGTAAGTACATGAAAAAATACAAAGTGGTTAGAGAAAAAATTGTGAACGTATAAGACAAAGCTCCTTCAGTCAATCCACAATTACAAAAGTGTGCCATTGACATACAATGCTTTTGTCCTAAACAGGGAGACTATGCAAAGGGCTTATTATTATTATTATTTTTATTATTATTGTTATTATTGTTGTTATTATTATTATTATTATTATTATTATTATTATTATTATTATTATTATTATTATTAATGAAACAAACAGAATTCTGAGGGTGAGGCTTTGAAAAGTTGTTTATTTATGGTGAAAGCTCACTGAATTTTTGAGGTTATAAGTTGAAATTTTCAACAAAAAAAACAAAAACAAAAACTGACTCATTAACTCTGTGACAAAACAGTTGTTTGACTAAATCTCACAGCTTTTCTCATTATAGTTGGATACTGACAAAAACATCTTGGTTGTATTTATTATCATTTTACAGTTTGGAAAATTCAAGAGTTCTTCTTCTTTTTATTTTTTAAATCTATCTTTCAGAAGCTTTACTTGGTCCAGTTACAGTGACTGGTATCCAGTTGAACTGCTGACGAAGAGGACAAGCTGCAGAGAAGAGGAGGATGAGAGCAGGGACAGAGGAAGGTGGAGGTGTGTATGTGTATGTGCTGTTATCTGACAGAATGAAGGGATAACCACGTGTGTGTGCATATGTGCTTTTGTGTGTGTGTGCTACGTTGGCTTGTTGGCTGGTAAAGAGCTTAGTGAGCATGAAGCAGCTGGACAGAGCTGATAACTACCCACTACCTGCCAAACATACACACACACACACACACACACACACAATTACATTTAGATTACATATTTAAATGTTAACACACAAACACATTCGTAGGAACACACTTAAACACAGTCTAAATCATAGAGTAACACACACAAACTTACAGACACAAATATTTCCATTAAGTTGAGTTCAGAGAGACAGCAAGGCAGGAGTTTGAGAAAAGGATGGAGGTAGGAGGGATGAAGAAGTGTGGAGGAAAAGGAGGAAGCTTAGGAAAGAAACAAGCAGAGGAACATCAATCTGAAAAATACTTTCATAATGCAGCTTTGATAGTTGCATTTAGATGAACGAGGAGTAATGACACTGATAAAGCTCAGAAGAGAAACAGGCAGTGGTGGGCCATAAGTGCCAGCACAGTCGGATTAATTGACTTAGAAGAAGAATGACACATTGAAATATCAAAATCAAAATAAATCATTAAATGATGAGTTTCTGAGTCCATGCTCTACACAGCGAGAGCGACAGACAGCACACTCTGGTTGTGTCTACCTGGAAGCTCTAAAGCAGCCAGGACTCAGGAGGGACCCTCACTCTCCTCTCTGCTCCCACTGAGTATGAAGCACTGGCTGCTTCCTGCTCAAATTGTCCAATCACAGGAGAGGAAAAGGGTCCAATTCAGGTAGTGCTGTTGAGGTTCTGGATTCTGCTCTACCAGAGACTCTGTTTTCGAAAGCACCAACTACATACTACTACTACTACTACTACTGCTACTGCTACTGCTACTACTACAACATACTATGCACTATGCAGTATCCTGTATTTGGAAGTGGTATGTAGTATGACAAGCCAAATGACTTTCATTTTGTAGTATGCTGGACCAAGCCAAGCTGATTTGTCTTCTTTTTCTTATTGTTTCCTGGTGGGTGACAAATTTCATATAAAGCTCATTACTGCCTCCTACTGTGCTAAAGTCTGGATCAGAGCAACTATTTCTACAACACAAATACTACATAAAACACATAAAAAAATCACATTTCTATCAATCACGCACATATAGCTATGTAATTTCCCTCTCCAACCCAATAATTTAGCTGATTTCTGTTAACTAAATGAACATCTATTATTACTAAAAGAAGTCTAATTAATGATTTATTTGGTTTTTCATGATTCTCATCACTGAACACACACATTAGAAATGTGTAACAGTCATGTAGCAACTCAGAAATTTTAGAAGTTTTATTTGCATCCATCTACCCAATCCATCCATCCCTCTATCTGCCCATCTTTCACTGCTTATCTGGGGCTGGGTCACAGGGGCAGCAGGCCAATCAGGTCAGCCCAGATTTTCCTCTCCCTTGCCACAATTTCCAGTTCCTCTTGGAGGATTCCAATGTGTTTCCAGGCCAGATGGGATATATAATCTCTCCAGTGGGTTCTGGATCTGCCCCAGGGTCTCCTCCCCGTTGAGCATGCCTGGAAAACCAGAGTCTGCAACACTGCTGCACCAATCCACTTGTCCTCCTCTTGGTTCATTTTACCTTCACTCATGAATAGACCCCGAGATACTTAAACTCCTTCATTTGGGGTAAGGACTCGCTCTTTACCTGTAGGGAGCAATCCACCTTTTTCCCACAGAGAACCATGGCCTCAGACCCAAGTCTAAGGTGCTGACCCTCATCCCAGCTGCTTGGCACTTGGCCGCAAAATGCTCCAATACCTGATGAAGATCCCCAGCTGAAGAAAGAGCAACATCATCTGCAAAAGAGCAGAGAGGACATTCTGAGGTCTTCAAACTAAACACCTTCCTCCCCACTGACTGGGCCTTGAGATCCTGTCCTTGAAAATCACAAGCAGAATTATTGACATCAGAGCCCATCACCTTGGGCTATTCCAGGGAAAGGGTCCAGCCCTCCTTGAGGAGGTTCGTGCTAGAGGGGATGCTGTGCATGGAGAAGGGCCCAGCTATTTCTAGCTGGTAACACTCTACCTTCGCACCAGCTCTGCCACCTTCCCCACCAGTGTAGTAAAATTTCACGCCCCAAAAACCAGTCTTTGTTGACAGGTTTCCCTTTTGACTGCTGCCCATTCCACAAAGCACTTGACCCCATGCCCATCCTTGTGGGTGGTAAGCCCGGAGGGTGAATTTGATTTGCTTTATTGTTATGTAGATGTGACAGAATCAATACTAATGCTAAGGCTGGCTGTCCACCATTTTGACCCTTGACCAGCAGGTCCTTTGCATTGTGGGTAACACTACACAAGGTAGACTGGTACCATGCATACTGCAAATTTTTCTAGAAGTAGTCTGAAAAATGGGTATTTTTGTATACTATTGATTTTGCAAGTGTACGCATACTGAATACTACATTTTGGCAAAATCAATAAGTATTGTTAGTGTAGTATGCAGTTAAAAAAATGGCCGAATGAAGTTGGAAGTTTTGATTGTAAATTCCCAAGGCACACCTGGACCTGCCTCTTGCCGCAGCTTTTGAGAACCGCTCATCCACAGTAACCTGTGTAGACTGTGTGTGCATCATGTTAATTAAAGACGATAAACACAACTGACATGCTGAACCGACACGGGATGTGTAATGGCCATCATGCATCCACAATTGTGTAATATATATTAATATACTCCTCAAAACAAGTTCATAAATGTTATTTTGGTTGATTAGATCACAACAATTGGTTTGTATTATATGATCAGAATGCCTGATTTGTCACCTTTTCAACAAGATGTACAACTTGTAAGTTTTGTGTATTCATGGAATGAGCAGCACGGCTTTATGCCCTCAAAACAGTGCCAAAATCCCCTGCAATATTCTCCTCTTGGTATTCACTCGTGTTTTGAGCTTCAAGTGCTGCCAACTGTGTCCCAGTCACAGGTGGCACCTGACTGACAGCACAATTGCTAATTGACAGCACTTGTGTGCATGAGTCCTGAAACTTTGTTGAGTTTGTGTGTGCTCCAAGAATCAACATGCCACATATGTCCCATCAGGTTAAGGCCCGTGTGAGAGTGGCAGCATTATTTGGTGTGAGCCCTGTGCCATTTTTAAACTTAGTACCAAGTTTAGTGGGACTGGTGAGGTCAAACTGGTTCCTCATTCTTGCTTCATTTAGGAATGAGGCTTCTTTCCAGAGATCTGTCTGTGGTACTGCTGTGCAAATCTCGTCCGAAAACCTCTCTTAATTAGGTGTCAATCATACACCTGTGACTGGCGCACCTCTGGCAGCACTTGAAGGCCAAAACAAGAGTGAATACAAACAGGATCACATTGCGGGGTATTCTTTTTAGCACTAACCACCTGTTTAGCAGGGTTGTTCATTGTACAAATGCACGATCCTTACAAGTTGTACCTCATGGTAAAGGTCACTAATCAGGCTTTCCAACGATATAAAATGCAATACCAACGGGTGTTATCAATAATAATAATCAACTGAAACAACATTTCCAAACTATGTTTTAGGAGTTTATATTAAACGTGATAGTTTGTTGTGCATTTCTGCCTTCTGTCATGGTCATGATGTGGATCACAGCTGTGTGAGATGTCTGTTTGTGGCACAGCATGATGTCAAACTGTATCAAAAGAAATGGGCCTACATTTTTGATGCTATATTGTCTTGACGTGTCTGCAGTGAGCATATCTGCAGCCCTGGTGTGTTGAGTGTAAAGGCTCCAGCGCCAGTATGGATATAATTTTATCACATGAAATAATAATCAACAGCTGTGACGTCATGATTTGGTGGTGCACTGATGGCTCAGGTGTAAAATGCACAGCCTCCCTCTGTAAACAGGCGACAAATAATGACAAAATGGTTCCAGTCTCAGTTTTAAACCTGAGAATCACTCTTTTCTTTCCTGAAAGTTGTTCTTCATGCAGACACAGTTCCTCTCATTTTTTTCTCCTGCAGAGTTGGTATTTTGCCAAAAGCAACAGGATGAATTAACAAGCGACCTTAATCCATTTGGACATGAGCCAGTGGATCCTGTCGTACACAGGTTAGCTGAGGGCTAATCAGCAAATTCAACCTGACTGCAGAGGAAGAGACACAGAGATACACAGCGCTTATCGGACTCCTCAGGGAGAGAGGGAGGGAAAATTTAAGCTAGGGAGAAAACACTGAGAAATAACATGTAACTGACAAAATGAATTTAAATAGGTTTTTAATTTTCTTATTATCATCAATAGACTATCAGTGTGTTTCTATTTTACAACTTAAAAAGACATTTAGAACAATTATCATATACATATAACAGGGTCATTCCATAAGAACTCAACTAAAGTCCAGAACTTGCCCACTGTCACGGACTGTTGTGCTGTTGCCTCTACTTGTATAATGAACACGTGCAAAGTTTAAGCCAGAAAATCTTAAAGGTGTCTGACCTATGGGCCTTCATTGTGACATCACACTGCACAACATTATCACTGTTGATTATTTACTAAAGTAAACTGTTCACACGAGAATAGAGGATATGCTACAGTGGACCTCACTAAACTTTTGCTGATTTCACTGTTGCTGACAGAAGTATGAACATAACTACACAAACACTCAGTTGATGCTACTTCAAATAACACTATGACAATAAAACACTGTCTACGCTTTAGACAAGACACAGTGTGTTTGTTTTTTCAAGTGACTGTGTATGTGACCCATGGCTGCCTGTGCTCATAAATGCTTTTTAATAACAGCATCTCAGCAAGATCATCTAATATGTTTTGGATTGAAATCTGAATGAATAAATATTTGCTAAAACCAATTGCCATCATCAGTTAACATGCTCACAAGTTAAATTGTAGCACCAGTCAGATGTGTGGTTGGGATAGATTTTAAAATGAAGTAGCTTTTGCTTAAAACCTGTGAAAAAGTTGCTTATCACATACATCGTTGGATTCTGATCAAAACAATATATTTTTGGGTCATTCAATATGAACTCAACCAGAGGTCCCATGGTGACTGACTCAGATTTGGCTTAACAAAATTTGACGCTGCCTCTACAGTTACCTTGCAAATGTGTTATGGGAGGTACTGCCCTCCCCAAACACTTTCTATGGGCTGTTGCCTAGATTGACTGATGAAATATATCCTGTAGATATATGGAAATGCCTGTCTGATGTGTCAGGTTAATCAGTGACAGGTCAACTATAGAAATAGTCATTAGTTGCATTCCTAGATCTTACTATAGGAAATAAGGTAGTCTGCTTCTGGTTGTCTTCTAGTCCCACAGCTCTTCTGTCCAACATCCACATGTAAGTGATGATAACTGGTCTGGTACCATGGAGTAGTCTGTCAAAGTCATGACACAAATACAAAGCTCTGTGATTGTCTTTTCTGACATGATGACCATTGTAATAGACAAAAAATCAGACAGTCTGACCTCAGAATTAATTTTTTTACTCCTGGACTGCACCTTTTCTGCAAAGTAGATGAAGACGATGCCAAGGTAATTCCTAGACTACTTTGTTTGAAGGATGTAAGTGGCAACATCCCTTTCTTATTATTCTTTGTATTTGCTGAAAATTGGATATTTTTCAATCTTAAGAGGCTGTTTGACCAGTGACTGTAGGTCAAAGGTCATCATGCTTATTAATTCCCAGCTGCAGAGCCTCAGGCAGTGAAGAGCAGGAGGAAAAAGATGTGGAGGTCCATGAAACGCAAAGTGAAGGCTGGAGCAACTGCAAACACATGTGACCCTGGGGTAAAGAATAAAGGACTGATTAAATAAAAAAGATCAACGCAGGAGGAGGAGAAGAAGGAGCAGAGGATAAAGAGGAGATGGAGAAAAACAAGAATAAAAGTAAAATCTAGCTTCATTCATTAAGCCGATATGATCTGAACACACAACCTGGGGCAAAGGAGGGGGAGAGCGAGAAAGAGAGAGAGACCGCGCAGGATGAGTGTTTTATTTGATTCAGAGAATCCTCAGTAATGGTTCGATAATGGAATAAAATTAATTCTGCCCTCAGTATTCTCAGAATTTGAGCTTGTGTTTCTTCGGCTGAAACGATTAAATTAAGAAACTTAAAAGCTCCAGATTCACAAGGAAGTTAAGCTATTTTTTTGGTTTGTTTGTTTATAAATGGAGGCCCGGAACCCAGTCAAATGCTCTGTCTCAAATGTAAGTGCAGCCACCTGCCACTAGTCACCAGTGTTGCTGTGCATATTTGCTGCTGTCTTTTGCTACAATGCCCTTTAGAATGAATATAAACAATGCATATTGAATAACCTTTGTGGAACGGGTCTGTATCATTGGTAGCATCTCAGAGCAGAGTTTGGCAGGTGTTTGAGCTACATAAAGGGAGAGGATGTATCTAGGCTGTGTCAAGTAAGAAATGAGGATTACTGTAGTTAAAATCAAAATTTCAGAAATAGACAGCGAGATGAACAACTGTGACAGCATCAGGTGCAAAAAACTATAAATATATTAAGGTTGAAATTTATGAAGGAAATCAAACCTTTTAAAGTAATTAACAGGAGATCAGTGGATGCCTTTATCTTTAATTTTTCTGCTCAATTGAGACACTACCTTCAAGCGACTACACAAGTAATGACCTTAGATTGTTGAGTGTTGGAGAGCTGTTTGTATTCAAAATGACTCAAAATGTGACACAAAAATGTTAAAGTTTTATCTGTTTCTGTGCTACACTCTGTTGTGGCATCTTGGAGTGTGTGCCTTGTACTGTCACGCAATCACGCAGAAGCACAATTCAGGCAGAGGTGGTGTGACTGCCAGAGGGGGGCTGAGGAGAGCATGGTAATTGGCCCTAGTGTAATTGGAGCCTAAAGCTATCAACTTCAGATGACAACTGACCACAAGCTGCTACCTGTCTTTCTGCCCGTTGGACCCCTCCCACATCATCACAGACAAAACATAAAACATGTTGAGGTTCAAAAACTCCAATAAAAGCCAGTCTGGCACTGACCTTTAGGGGGTAAATAGGTTTTACTTTACAACAATGGTGTCTTTGACTTGTTTTGAATTTCTGTTAGTCAATGTAAAGATAAATGAAGGGTTAAGGCATGAAATCACATGTTCTGTGTCCATGGACGAAACTTTGATTTCAAAGGTGGGGTGGGACACGTGGTTTGGTGTGTGTGTGTGTATGCGCGTGTGCGGGGTGGGGGTGGGGGGCTGACCCAGGGACTCTCTCCGTCAAAGTCTGCCTCTGCTCCTCTACCTCCTTCAGCCTCTCTACTATCTTTAACTAGATAAAAAAAAAAAAAGGGATACAACAGTCAATGATTTTGATGGTACAGTTTATAGTCTAAGGAAACAACTCCATATGATTGTATAAAATTACATTTGTAATCAGAGATTTCTTTTTTTTTTTTTTAGTTTTGCTGTTCAACACAGAAATAATATATGAAAATAATAAATAAAATAATCAAAAGTGTGTCTCTTTGGCATTAAATGGAAGCTTTTTAAAATCTAAATCTTTGCATTGTTGAGGCTCTACAGCTGTTGAGGTTAATAATAACAAGAATAAGAATGAGAAGAAGAAGAAGAAGAAGAAGGAGGAAGAGGAAGAGGAGGAGAAAAAAGGAGGAGGAGAAGATGAAAATTTATAAGATTATTGAGATCTTTGTAATTGATGAGGAGGATCTTCAAGTGGATTGATTTCTGGGTCATTCCACCGAATGGGTGCCATTTCCCTGTTGCAAGTCCACAAAAAAAATATATTTTTTTAATGTATTTTTCAAAACTAAATCTAGAAACACATATGTTTAACTATTTAAAATGAACACTGGTCAATCTAAAGCGGCTTTATTCAATCTTTTATACAGGTTTTAGGACAAAGATGGTTGCTTTTTTCAGTCCTGTTATCAAAACTCATGTTACATTGTAAAAGCATGTTTAGACGCATGTCAACTAATTCCTTCATTTCCCACTCAAGAAAGTGTCTCTTTTAATGGAATGGTTGGTTATATGTTCTAATAATTAATGTTTGTTGCTAAAAAATTGATACTTTTAGACAAAAGTTGCATTTCTCTAAAACATCCAAAGCCATGTTTATCATTTCAAGGAGACCCAAATCTCAATTTAAATAAATTTATTATCATGTAATGTATTGAACATTTGGATAAATGGTGGACCAAAAATAATTGGAAAAAGTTGTTTATCTTTTTATATTTTTTAAAGATAAATATTTAAGTAACAGGAATGAACAAGACACAACAGGAATGAACAATGAACAACAAAAAGATGTGCCATGTGTGCGTGTATGTGTGGATATGAATGTGCATGTGTGAATGTGTGACTTTTGAGTTCAAGAAACTTGGCGTGAACGTTGCGAACCATGATGTCTCTCTCAGGCTCAAAACGGTTGGTGACCTCTGCTCTAGAGAAGCACCTCTTCATCTTGCTTGTTGGTCATCAGGAGAATAAAATGATCAGTCTGACATATTTGACATGTATTTTTAACCTAAGTTCTGACAGGACAGCAGCCCCAGTCCAGGGTCATAAATTAAAGCAACCCACAAGGGTTGAGTAATTTCTACAGTAAAACTTAAAAAATCAGCTGAATAATGTAATATTAACTAATTTTCATTTGAATAAAATCATTAAACAGTGGACTCAGCTCAGTTATTGATACTTAGTCTTGTTACTCTTAACATGAGTGACAGGACTGAAATAAAAAGTAACAGGACTGAAAGTAACAGGACTGAGTTTTTGGTATAAAGTCAGCAAATACATGAAATGTAGCCACATGGCATTCTTGCTAATCACATGAGGATGCTGAGCACAATTTAGTGATTCACCAAAAATGTGTGTTTTTAAAAAAAAAAACCCCAAATGATTACTAAGATATAATTTAAGTAACAGCAATGTTTGTTGAGATTGGCCTCCTCAGTCAGCATTAAAATATTGTTAAATATACAGAAAAATGAATGAAAGAACTTAGTTTTGGTCTTCCCATGGCCTTTAGAAGATCCAACTGATGCAACTTCCTGTTGTGTATGTGACTTGTGCAACGTTCCAAATGAATCAGATGGGATAATGTGTTAGGGTAACAGGACTGAGTGAGAACCCAGGGACACGACTAAAATGTATATTTTTACAAAAATAATATAAATTTTTTGAAAAAAATATTTGTGAAGCACAGATGGGACAATGAAATACACAAAAATGCAAAAAAAAAAAAAAATCCTGACATATATTTTGTATTTTATCAATTATATTTTATTCTAAAGTGTAATGTTATAGAGCGGGGACAGGTGGAAAATGCAGTTTTTTCAGTCTTCAAGGTCATTTTTACCAATCCTTCCCAAAATTGCAAATAAATTTGCAATTAGATCATTGTGCAGGACACTGTCCAGGATAAGAAAATGTATTTTACTATTAATTTTCATGCATATTTATACATATAATTTCCTGGGAACGGAAAAGGCACCCATTCGGTGGAAAGGCCCTTCTAAAGAAGTCTCTAATGTGGACTTTTCTTGTTTTCAACATCCTGCCTGCGCCTAATGACCAAACACAGAGACGTGCGGACTCAATCGTCAGTGTGGGCTAAATGAAACCTCTGATATGTTACAACGTGACCGAGGCAGAATTAACATCACCCTCCTAAAAACTTAGTGGTGAAGGTCGATGTGCACGGACTCTGCAGTTAGCAACGCATCAGTCCGGCGGGTGATGGAGTGACTGACAGCAGGGATAATCACACAGGAAGCGGCACAGCCAATCACGGAGCTTGTGGGCGGTCCAAACTGAGGGAAGTCTTCGGCTCGAGCGACCGTTTGGTCCTAGTGCTAGACGTGTGTCGGGCTATAGCCTAATGTAACATTGTTTTCAGACGGTTAACACTGCAGGGGACTGACATGGGCTTTAGAAAAAGTGGGGGGGACATGTCCCCTGTGTCCCCCCCTAAAATTACATCCGTGTCTGTGTCCTTAAGATGCTGTTTAAGTTATTAGTTGCATCATCGATAATAAAGGTATTTAAAGTTTGTCTCTTGTGACTCCTGCCTGATAGTTAAGGTGGCTGATCGTAAGCAGTCTTAACAACGGATGAGAAAAAGTGACATATTTGTTGGAGTCCCTGAAAGTTTTCATCAGTTCCATGTATTTTAAAAAGAAATTTAGGCCATCAGTGTGACCTAGTTAGAGTATTTAGATTAAGTACGACCAGCCTATTTCTTCACACTTTGTCTTTTCTCCTTCCAGCCATACTTAGCGTTACTCGTCCATGTTTGTAAACTGCCATAAATTTAAACGGGGATTTAGCAGTCGACGGTTTTCCATGTGTCACTTTCTCCCCTGAAGATCTTTCCTTTTTTAACCCGTTTCTCAGGAGAGGATCCAGAAAGCGGTCAGGCCTAACAGCACTGCCCAGCAGAGCATTGGAGCCAGACGGACAGATTGGACACAACAGGGGACAAATGAGCAAAGACTCGTGGGTAATTTGGCGTGATGATGTGATCTGATGTAACGTCTGAGACCTTTTTTTTCATGCATTTACCCTCTGAATCTGAGGGGCAGTTGTCTTCGATAAATGGGTGAATGAATGGATAATTTACTAGAACGGGAGCAGAGGGAGGTTTTTTTAGAGAGCAGAGAAGGACAACAGATGAACGGACATTTGCTGAGTAAATGGTGGATGTGTGGGAGATACAGATTTATGAATGAGTAACTCATGGATGAAAGTATATGCAGATAGCTTAGTATATAAGTTAATAAAGGATGAATAAGTGGGTCATTAATGTATTTTCAATTTGGTTGAAAAAAATTGAGTCATAGACAGAACGATAGGATATAGGGATGCTGGATTAGTAGAAGAATTTGATAAGTCCCAGGTGGATGTAAGGATCAGTTGATACAAGGCTGGTTAATAACTACCTAAATTAACAGGCAGATTGATTGTACTGTGGTGGAAATTTTGCATACATTTATTATTTAAATGATTACTTCTGTAACTTCAACTGTACTGCTGTGTGAATGACCTGGTGAACTCTCCTGTTTCACACCCCACTGTGTCACCCTCTGGGCACAGAGGTCAGGGAGAGATCTGGAATAACACAGGAGATTATACCTAGGAGAAATGTCCTGAGGAGAGTCTCCAACTGTTTTATTAGACCCCAATCAACAGCTGGCAAGGAGCTCTGTGTTGTTGTTTTTTCTCCTTCCCCCAAAGCCAGAGGGCTCCTTGAGAGGTATATAAGGGGGTGTCACATTTGTTTCAGTGGGACAATACTCTGAACTGCTCTCTGCCGTGTGCTTCTCTGTATTGTCTCCTTCTCATGAGAATAAAGGCTCGGGGCATTGCTACCTTTTTCCAGTCTTGTTTTTTGACTCTCCATAGGCAGATAAAAGTTTCAACAACACAGTGGTGTCAGAAGTGGGATCTCACGAGTGGTTCGTCCAACTGCCTTCAGACAGCCAGGGGTTGATCACCCTGAACCACAAAAAGAAAAAGGTTTGGTCTCAAAACCTCGCCATATTCAGAGAGAGTGAGAACTGACTGGTCTTGGGCAGGAGGACCATCACCGCTGAGATCAAAGTGAACAATGACCGTGTTGTCGGGTGAGTCAAAAAAACAACGCACTATTTCTGGGGGAAATACAAAAATTAATAATAATAATGTTAAAAAAAGGGAGGTTGTCATAGTGTGTCTTCTCATTTAGGCAAGGCTTCAGGCATATTCACAGATCGCGTTGCTGCTGGGGTATTCGGGGAATACCAGGGAAGGTCTGGGACCTTCAATTTTGTTTTTTGTTTTTTTTTGTTTGTTTGTTTTTTTTTTTTTTTGGTTGTGCCTCTGTAGAGAGAGCAAGGGTTAGATCCAACTACGGGGTCGGGCAGGTATTCGGGGAATACAGCCCTTTAGGTTAAAGGCCTTTAGTCTTGGGGAGACTATAAAGTGAAAATTAGGATATGTAGCCTAATTTTATACAAGTGGACACGTAGTAACCGTGGGGACGCTCACGTGGAGGGATCTAGAGCAGTAAAGAGTATGATCCTGCACCGCCGTATGAGAAGTGCATGAAAGACAAATATGGGAAAGAAACAATCAAGTTTATGCCACAGTGATGTGAAGAAATGAAGTTTTCAAAGTGGGGTTCTGTTGAGTTAACAGCAACAGAAGTAGAAGTGAAGTATACTTGCATAAAAAAAAAAAAAAAAGATTTAAAAAAAAGGGAACAAGTGTCGATTGAAGATTGAAAAAATATGTAACAGCCAAGAGCAGTATTTTAATGCATGTTAAAAAAAACTCGGAAGACAAAGAAAACAAATGAAAAGTAAATTGCTGCCTAATGCATATTTTAGATCAGTCTGACATGAAAAGAACAGACAATGCCTCTCAGTGCTCTGTCCTGTATCTATCTCTCCCACAGTTGGTAAAGGTTGACCTGGACCTCGACTCCTACCCAGCTTCTCCCCAAACCACCGCCATATGTTCCAGCTCAGCTCAACAGCCACAGCAGCACAGCATGGAGCAGCACCAGCAGCAGCCCAGCCACTGTCAGTGCAGGAGGGGGACCCTAAGCAAAAGCTCACAGCAGGGGATCCATCGCCTGAGGTGAAACTCAAAAACATTGAGGACTGTTTTATCAGCTGCACCAATCAACCAGCTGATCTGAGCAACCCTGTGAACATATAAAGATCCACAACTGTTTTTAAATGGACTAACATCAGTGACTGCGACCATGGGAAAACTTTCTGCTCGAGTTTTCAAGATGCTCGTCTTGCAGATGCTCCACAAAAATGCAGCACACATCTATGAGAGCGTGTAACAGAAGAAGAAGAAGCATGAAACAGCAGATCTTTACAGCGCAGCCTTCACCATGCTGAAAACTGTCCAGAACAACAGTCCAGGTGACAGACAACCAGCAGCTGGAGAAGAGAGCGTGTAAGAGGACGAGGACGCAGAGGAGCCAAGCAGACCATTCACTGCAGATGATGTGTGTTACACATGTGGAAAGAAAGGACTGGTCAAGGGACAGCTACAATAAAAAACAAATTGGACTGAGGGGAGAGTGGGAGGAGGAGAGGGAAAGGACCCAGCCAAGCCACTGTGACAGGAGAAAGAGGTACTGCACACTCAGACATTACGACAGTGAGGACACTGATAATGTCAAAGCAAACCTAGATCAAGGCACGTATGTTTAATTTTACACAGAGGCATATCAAGGATTACCAGAATAGTTTACTGTAAGGGTTGTATTTTTTATTTTTTATTTATTTTTTCCTTTTTTTTTGTTGATTTGATTCAGGGTCAACAAACTGTTACAAGAGCATGTGGTCTCTCTCCCTCTTCAAAGAGTGCTATGTATATTCTATGGGGGCATCAGGCACTGCAGTAAAGAACATTTTACTGTTCCTCTTCCCTATAAGACCCTGATAATGTTAAAAACAAACATGCATTTCTGTTGTCTGACCATTGTCCAATTAATCGACTGGGAGGAGACTTAATGATAACACTGGGGTTATCAAATTTAACAATGATAAGGGGCTTTAAAATAATAACTGAAACAATGGTCAGTCAAATGGTGAATGCTAATTGTTCTCCATTGATGTTTGCATATCAATGGCGTTTGGTCACATAAAAAAAAAAAACACAGCTCTTTAATTGAAGAGGCAGAGACACTCATGACAGCTCCAAATGTTACATATACATGTTATACATGACCTGCATAGTATTTCACATGTATCTAAAGATAGGGATATGTCATATGAAACTGACTGGTACCAGAACAAATCAGCTGATGACTTTGACGTACGGACTGTTAATGACATTTATTGGGATGCAGATAAATGTGTGGCAGCCAGAAGCTTGCCAAAAGACTTGACCATGCTTTTTGATGTTCCTTATTGAGTCCCTCATGTAGCATTAACTAAAACAGCTGCAGGTGGGAGGACATAGGACCATTTGTTAATAGCTGTTCCCAACCAACTGACTTAACAAATACCTCGTACTGAAGGTGTCCAATACTGTGCACAAGTAAATTATGTAAAAAGCCTTTTTCTGCTGATGTACACAGCATGCGCAGCGTACCAATCTTGTTTGTTGATGTAAATGACCTAATCTGCATGTTTTCTATGTTTGTCTGTTAAAAAAAAAAAAAGCAATTGCACCATTCATTAAGCATAATTCCTGACAAACTGTAGGCCAAAGAGAAATATGATGTGGGTTATCTTATTAAACAAATGGATAAACAACCACTGGTAGTACTTATTCAAGTCATACAAAAATATCCTTAAACCAAAAACTAAAGACAAGAAGTGATTTCATTTTTTGGGTTGTGTTCCTATTACTGTGTGTTTATATCTGAATACTCTGTGTTTCGCAGCACCATTACAATGCCACAGATAAGAGGGACTAGGAGAGTTTTAACAGATGAGTTTTGAGTCTGGGTTGAGAGAGGGGTAAGGAGTCAGTGTTGCATAGGTCAGGGGGGTTGACTTCCTCAATGATTGAACCCCATGGTGACAAGGTGAGCAGAGAGAACAGAGAGATAGACAGAGGAAGAAGTTTGAATGGTACAGACAGGTACAGAAATGTGAATGAGGTCAGAGAAAGGTATGGAAAGGCGAGACTGGTGTTGGTTGTATGTGTGGAGTAGGATTGAATGCAGTGTGTAATGGGGAAACAGTAGAGCTGCTGTAGGATGGGTATGATGTGATGAGTGGATGGTGTCCTTGAAATGATGAGTCCTGCTGAGTTCTGGACTCTGGCTTAATCCTGTAACTCTTCTGCCTATTCCAGGGAGAAATGATGAGGAAGAGATCCATGACTGCAACATAATGTTGCAACAAGTGTGCAGCCAGAGAGCTGATCTGAATAACCCTTAATTGATTCTTTTGTAGATGGTTCAGTGTCCAGGAATGCAGGCACTGGTAAAATGACAAAAAAAAATTGAAAAAAATTTCTTAAAGAAATGAAACTTTTTGGGGGTAATGCCAGAGCACATTTGGCAACAATATCTGCACTGCTGTCTAAGGACATTTATATGATGCTTGCGACCAATATTAGCATGTCTCCTTTTAAGGAACTTTAGCGGTGCAACCACAACAGATGCCTGAGGATGTGTCTGCAGGAGGGCGAGTGCCTGCAGTAAAGTTAAAGACGTGCTGTATAATCCAGATAACAAGCCTTCCTTACAGCATTGATTCCTCTGCTAAAAATTGACATATGGGTTTGACCACGTGTCAAAAAGGGGGGATGTCTAAAGCAGCAACAAAATTTTGATTTACAAAATGTTTCAAGTGTGTGCAGAGAAGTATTCCAACAGGTGCCATATTTGAATACTGGGAGACTGAGGCCTATCCAGTAGATCCAGCGGCCATCACACTCTATTAGATCCAGCCAGGCAACTGGGTGATGGTAAAAGATGTGACAGCCAAGAGGTGGAACCAGGCTAGGACCATACCAAGTCCTTCTGATAACACTGCAGCGAGAATAACGGAAAGAGCAACCTGGATACACGCAAGCCATTGCAGGAAGGTGCCAGGACGTGCAGACAACCTTGTTTCAAAGATTAATTTTTTTAAAAAGTCACTCGCTCTCACACACACTTATAGCAAGGCAGCGATGACCAGCCCAGCTGCATTGTGCAAGCCAAGCGCTGCCACAGCTGCAACGACGAATCACACAATGCACTCACAGGGACCTAGAGTTAACACACTACACGAGGCTCTTTTCAACGCCCTACGAGGGACACCGAGGGAGCGCTGATCTACGCGGGATCATCTGATGACAAAAGATCAAAGAGAAAACAGCGCGGTTAAGCCGGATAATAAAATTGATAAGCTGAGTCAAAGTTAAAAGACAAAGCAAATGTAGTCGTGAATAATGAAGGGTAAAAATGTATGGTTATTAATGTGAGAAAGCTTAACATCACCACCGGATGTGTGTATGTGAACAATTACCTCAACACTCTTCCTCAGTTATTCCAGCTATCCCCTGGGTTTTAAATTCATCTGTAGTTTTTGGGATACCACAGCCCTATCAGTTGAATTAAATATACAATACAAATCAAGTTGCATTTTAAGAAGTCTTACTGATTCCTTATTAATATTTAATGTGTGAGTTATTGACTTTTCACAGTAGAAGGTGCGTATTTTTAATGACTCAGCAGGGTATCATGATTGGATATTTGAACCCTTGTTTTAATCTGTAAGTATTTTCTCCACCGACAGACAAATAGTTTATCATAAATGATAAAAGGGGGGAGTTGTGGTGGAAATTTTGCATACATTTATTATTTAAATGATTACTTCTGTAACTTCAACTGTACTGCTGTGTGAATGACCTGGTGAACTCTCCTGTTTCACACCCCACTGTGTCACCCTCTGGGCACAGAGGTCAGGGAGAGATCTGGAATAACACAGGAGATTATACCTAGGAGAAATGTCCTGAGGAGAGTCTCCAACTGTTTTATTGCACCCCAATCAACAGCTGGTAAGGAGTTCTGTGTTGTTGTTTTTTCTCCTTCCCCCAAAGCAAGAGGCCTCCTTGAGAGGTATATAAGGGGGTGTCACATTTGTTTCAGTGGGACAATACTCTGAACTGCTCTCTGCCGTGTGCTTCTCTGTATTGTCTCCTTCTCATGAGAATAAAGGCTCGGTGCAGTGCTACCTTTTTCCAGTCTTGTTTTTTGACTCTCCATAGGCAGATAAAAGTTTCAACAACAGTACAAAGAAGAGGTTGCTTCACTATGGCTTTATTAATAAGTAGATTAATTAGGAATTTACTAGTAAAAGGTCAAAAAAATTAATTAAAAACTGAAGCCTAGTTCATACTTATGTGTCTAAGCTGTGCTTTAAAGCCACATGCCAGCACTTTGCAATATTCTGCCAAAATGCCTGTACTATGTGTGATTTCAGGTATTTGTGTCTTGGTGTCTCTTCTACTGTTTTGTACACAGGAAATCCTAATGACTGAAATAGAGCATATAATGGGGTTATGAAGGCCTTAGAAGCATGTAAGGGGGCTCATTGCAGATGATCTGGACCAATCACATGGCTTGTGGTCTGAGCCTGTTAGACATGTATTCACACTTTTGGGGAGGTGCTCGTCAGGTTAGGCCTCTGTGTTGGTTCATGACCACATGGACCTATTGCATAAGCCATAGCCATGTGGTATAACAAAGTCCCTGCCTTTGTTATACCACAGCTGAACTCTATGTAAGACAATGTAGTTGCAGACCAACCCTCGTGGTGGCAGGGGATTAAACATAGGGGCAGACAAACACATACATTTTTCATATTAAATGTACTCATCACAAGGCAGGATTAGTGGGGGCAAGTAGCTTGTTTTCTTAACAAAAAATGACATATTTTCAAGGACTCACTCTGTTTTCACCAGCTGTTGTAATAACAAAAGTTAGTAGAGCAAGTGGCTGGGAGTCACCAGTTTACAAAACAACCGTTAAACCATAACATCGGATTTTTATGGCCAAATATGGATAAAAATGCTGCAAGGACAATGTGCACATAGTGCTCATAGTGTGTCTTCCATCCATGGGTCATCTACCTAATCAGCAGATTTAATGTCTCGCCTGATTATTGATGGGTATTTAATTAGTTCTGACCTTTGAACAGACAAATATATTTATAACAGCGTCATGACACACTTGAACATTTGTGTGAGCAAAAAGTAAAACAATAAGTTTATCTCAGGATAGTTTGGTTATCTCGCAAAACAAAACACCAGTAGACCCCATTAATCAATAAAATGGTAAATAAATCTTTTTTTTCATCCATTCAGTCTTGTACCAAATGATCCATGGCCTGGTACCAGTCCATGGATATACTGGACACACTAGACATTTTAAGACCAGATTTAAAGCCTCCCCTCCCAATCTGGAGAACATGGCTGGATCCTAGACTTTTCACTACCACTATTTTGCTCTAATAATCCTCAAGTGTGTGGTGTTATTACCCTTTTGATCTGGAATCGTAAGTATCAAACACTTGTAAACCAGCAATGTGTAAAAATGTGTTTTTGGACTCTCTAGTGGCCTCCTGAGGCCTTTGAGTGTTAATGCACTGTTGCAGAACAAGCAGACCTATCACCTCCTCAGAGTTAACCCACATTTGTTGACATACAGAGGGTGATGAAGCCATCTACTAAAGACCATATCAATTGTCATAGCCTTATCAAACAGCCCATTTTGTCTGTGAACTTCAGCTATTGTGGAACACAGTACAGAGACAGGCATACTACCTCTCACAGCTTTCACTTTCAGACATACATAGTGCTACATGCAGGTGACTGGGGCAATGTGAGGGCGCCATTCTCTCTGTAGAAAGTCTCCTACTGTTAGATTGACTTTGAAACTACTGTTTTACAGTGGAAAAATGACGTGCTTTTGCTTGATATTGTTATAAGTTGCTTGGATTGATATTTGGACTGATGGTTTAAAAGTCGATTGATTGACTGGTTAAAAAGAAAAATAATGGATAGACAAATCTAAGTTTGGTTGAAGAAAAATCACAGGGAGCAATAAACTGAAAACTGTGTGGTAAAACTATTGTTTGAGAAGATGATAGAAGCAGGACAGACTGATGCAGACAGGCTTACTGATAAGTAGATATTGGATGGTTTAATGGATTTTAGATGGATGGACATGGGAAATGTTGGACTGCTTGCTGTCATTAATGAATGAATACTTGGATGGATTGGTGAAGGTATGAAAAGCTTGCCTGCAAGACAGTTTACTTTAATGAGCTTTTTGATAAAACAACAGTGACTGAATGACCAGATGGCTTAGTAGTTGGATAGAAGGTGAACTGATTGGATTGATGAAGGACACACTGGTCAGCTAGACAATAGAAGATTAGATGGAAAAACAGCTGATTGGATAGATTGATGTATAATTGGATTGTTCAAAAGCAGGATTTAATTATTTATGGTCAGAAGGGAATTCAGTTGAAGGAACGGCAGATTGGATGCATACATTAGACAGTAAAGATCTGATGAACTTCTGCCTGAATGGATTGACTCGCAATCTGTCAGGAGGCTTTGGCTTTGGAGGTGTATAATTGGATGGATACATTCTAGGGATGCAACAATTCTCGATAAAACATTGAGCCCTTGAATTAGACATCCACAGTTCAAAACACTTTTGTATGTTTTTGGTTTTAAGTGCAAACAGCTTTCATTCATTGTTGCCCTCTTCTCTCTGTATTCACAACAGACATAGTCCGCCCAGCATGTCCTGGGTCTTCCCTGAGGTCTCCTCCTGGTGGGACATACCCTGAACACCTCACCAGGGAGGCGTCCGGGAGGTATCCTGATTAGGTACCCGAGCCACCTCATCTGGCTGCTCTCAATGCGGAGGAGCAGCAGCTCTACTCCGAGCCCCTTCCAGATGACCCTAAGGGAGCCTGGACGCCCTGTGGAGGAAACTTATTTCTATTTCTATGCTAGGGACCATAGGTGAAAGTAGGCACGAAGACTGATCAGAGTCCACGTCACTGCTGATGCAACAGCGATCCGCCTGTAGATCTCCCGCTCCATCCTTCCCCCACTGGTGAACAAGACCCCAAGATACTTTAACTCCTCCACTTGGGGCAGGATCTCATTCCTGACCTGGTTAGGCAACAAGGGACCACCTCCCATGGGCTCACCACCCATGAGAGCTGCCAAAGCGGTCGGGTGTGATGCGAACTGGGCAGCGGCTGAAGGCGGAGTCAGTAAGCGGGGTGAAAAAAACTCCTGCTTCTCCAATGTGCTCATGTTGAGTTAAGAAACTACACCACAGGAGCATCCACATTCGCAATATGAGAGATCCTATGTCTTTTAATGCATGGTCAGAGTTGGAGAAAAGATACCTCAGCATTTGCCACACCTGAAAACAATTATGTTTGAGCTCATCTCTATGGTTATGGAGCCTCAGCAGCCCTGCTAAAAAACATAATTTCTTTGAACCACTGACGTGCAAACATCTGTCAGATTTTGCGGGGGGGGGGGGGGGGGGGGGGGGGTGACCTAAACTTGAAGCACATTGACAGTCCATTTAATTAAACAGAACTTGTCTTACCTTTGCACTTGGACTGGAATAGAAGTCTCCACAACAGACTCATACCGCAGCAAAAAAACAACAAAAAAAATCTCATCTAATCAAAAGGGCTGTGAAAAGCACATGCAAACTTAATGAGCCTTAATTAGTTGTTTCATGACAAGTAAAATGTCACCGTGGTGTTTTTAAATGTAACAATAAAAAAATGTAATTTTAGAATTTGCCTATAGACCTCCATTGTAACAATGGTTTGAAGGTCATATGTTTTTATTTTTCCATCATTATAAAAAGGGAACAGCTATTATTTAAAAGTTAAAACCCTTAAAAATGTAACTTTACCAGTATGTTAATTTCATTAATTTATATAATAAACTGCATCAAGGATGTTTATGTTTATGGAAATGGTTGGGTTTTTTTTTTTGCTTAAAAATGAAATAAATTGTTGAGGAAATAAAAATATAGCTTCTCCCCCCCCCCAAAAAAAAAACCCTTGCTGTTTTGGAAAAAAAAAGTTTTAAATGCCTCAGAATCTAATTGATTTTTGGTTTCTTTGTAAATAGCACTTCAATAGCCATGGTTGTCAAAACTGCACTGAACTGAAAACTGTGACCAAAACATAGGTATGTTCTGAACGATGGGTTAAGTGCTATGTTGCAACCCTAGTAGTCCCCCATCCCACAGATAGAGGTTGGCGCTCTCAGAACAGGACCAAAACCTTTGAAAAACACTTCAGTAGATTTGCAAAGAATCAATCAGAGCACACGAGTCACTTTAAACATTTTATACAAGTGCAAAAGACCAATGGTTCGACGTGCCCTGCATCTTCATCAGAGTCAAATTGTATAGAAATGATTTTAAAGATTAAATCCTGTCTTTGAAGCAAGACACATCCCTGATTGAATGATAGCAGTTTGAGGTAAGAAAACAACAAACCTCTATTGTGAACAACACACATTTACAGCTCTCTAATCCTGTGAATTTGTGCTACAGACTGCTAGTTATTTCCAATACCTATAAACACTCATGTCACAGATGATGGAATAGTAGCAAAAACATACACATTATAAAAAACATGAAAAGCCCAGTTCTCCATTAAGTTCAAATGGTTCAACTGTATTGAGTGCGTCAGTCCAGAAAGCCTCTCTCTTGAGTTCTGTGATGATATCCCCTCTTTGAGAGGGGTTGATTTTGTTCTGTGCCCCAAAACTGTGACACACTGTGATACAGAGTGTTGTAGCAGAGCTGTGATTTGCCTTTGTATAGTGTCTTGGCCAAGGTTGCTAAAATGGAACGGAAACGAAAACCATGATCAAAACACAGAGGTTCATACTGAACTGTGGGCTAACTGTTTGTTCCATCCCTAGGGGATAGATGAGTAGATAAATTGATCGATACAGGGGCATAGAGAAAGATTGAGACTGATATATGGCTGCCTGCATGATACTGTGTACTGATGGGTCCCTGGATGGATGGATGGATGGATATGGGGATGGATGGTAGAGGAAAAGAATGGATACATTAATAAAAGAAAGAATGGATTGAATAATGGATGGATTGGTAAATAGGCTTGACGGACAGCTGAATTTATCTATGTTCTTTGAGGCATTCCTCTTAGTGTAAAGAAAAACCATTAAGGAGTTTCACCCTCATTTAAAAGAAACACATTTGTTCCTGTCTGGATAAAAAGGAGCGGAAAAGTGTAAGTCCATGAATGAATGAATAAAATGTAAAAGGATATAAATGGAGTGGGCATGCTGTCACAAGCATGTGTGAGTGTGTTTATTCAGAAGGAAAATTTGCAGGGGGACTGTTTTGTTATGACTATTCATTCTGCCCTCAGGCTGCTTTTTAATCGGTCTTACATGTTTTTTTTTAAACACAGGCCAAAAGATATCAAATCTGTTGATTAAAGGCTTCACTCTGCATTTATCACAGGGTTTCATTGGAATTCATTTGGGTGCACGGTTGTCAGTTCTTGCTTCACATTTGACCCACTTATGGGACAGCAAATTAGCATAATTTCTATTGTTTTCATGTGTTTGTCTTCAAAACTGTGACAAAATTACAGTTTGGCGTTTTTTGCTCGTGGGGTCTTTTTCTGTCCTCAAATTAAAAAAATCCCAAAACAATTACTCAGCCTAAACTTCTATGTTTGTATTTTTCTTGAAGCGTGGGATGAACACTTACTGGCCTATTTACTAGATTCAAGTGTTAAACTGCTCGCTAATAGTACTCTGTCAATCACATGGCCGCAACTCAATGCATTTAAGCATATAGACATGGTTAAGATGGCTGCTGAAGTTCAAACTATTCATCGGAATGAGAAAGAAAGGTGATTTAAGTGACTTTGAACATGACATAGTTATTGGTTCAAGTATCTCAGACAGTGCTGGAAACATTCCTCAGAGATTTTGGTCCATATTGACATGATAACATCACACAGTTGCTGCAGATTTGTCAGCTGGACATCCACGATGCAAATCTTCCATCCCACCACATCCCAAAAGTGCTCTTTTGGATTGAAATCTGGTGAGCGTGGAGGCCACTGGAGTACAGTGAAGTCAATGCCATGTTCAAGAAACAAGTTTTAGATGGTTTGAGCTTTGTGAGTTGGAGCGTTATCCTGCTGGAAGTTGCTATCAAAAGATGGTTCCACCTTGGTCACAAATGGATAGACATGGTCAGCAATGATAATCAGGAAGGCAGTCGGGTTTAAACCATTCTTAGTTGGTATGGGTCCAAAGTCTGACAAGAAAATATCACTCACACACATATACAGGTATACAGATATATATCATATATACACTGCCTGACCAAAAAAAAAAGTCACCACCTGGATTTAACTAAGCAAATAGGTACGAGCCTCCTGTTGGATAATTACTGCATGGGCGATTATCTTTCAGCTGGCAACAAGTTATTTAACCCCAGCTGATGCAATGAGTAGCTTCTCATTTCTTAAACAACCATGTGGAAAGACACATCCTGTGGTCGTGGAAAAGATGTTAGTCTGTTTAAGAAGGGTCAAATCATTGGTATGCATCAAGCAGAGAGAAGATCTAAGGAGATTGCAGAAACTACTAAAATTGGATTATTGGATTATAATTATTATTATAAATTTGGAACTGTCCAACACATTATTAGAAACTGGAAGGATAGTGGGGAACTGTCGTCTTCGAGGAAGAAATGTGGTTGGAAAAAAATTCTGAATGATCATTATCGGCGAACAACAGTAGAACTCAGGGGTATGTTTAATAGTGAAAGTAAGAGCATTTCCACATGCACAGTGAGAAGAGAACTCAAGGGATTGGGACTGAACAGCTGTGTAGCCTCAAGAAAACCAATAATCAGTAAGGCTAACTGGGAAAAAGGCTTCAGTTTGGGAAGCATAAAGATTGGACTCTGGAGTAGGGCTGTCACAATATCAGATTTTCACTTCACGATTATCGTGGGCAAAAAATGTCATGATAACGATATTATGACGATATCAATAAAACTTTAAATAATAATGGGACAATCAATGAAATTTATTTTTAACTTTATTTATTTTGAGTTTTCTCTTTTGGCAGATGAATTACACTCAAAATTCCTGTCTAAGGAGGTATTGAGACAATATGAAAACACCAACCGTACAACTGCACATAAAAAGTGCAATTACACTCAATAGCTAGCTACAAGGTAACCAGATGAACTGATACACAGAAAATCCACAAGGTGCAACATCTGCTATAACTACAATATTACTTGAAACAAAATCATTTGTGGATAACAGGGGACACAGCATTTGTGTGCAACTGATTAATGTAAATTAATAACTGAACAACCCCTGGCATATTTTTCTTTGTCTGTTTCCATTCTCTGCCAATTGTAGATTTTTATGAAGGAAAACGAGCATGTTAAGTTTATCAGGTTTCAAGCTGGAGCGAAACACTGTCTGAATGTTCCCTGAAAAACTGAAAAGTCGTTCAGATGAAACAATGATGGCAGGAACACAAAGGACCTTCCTTGCCAGTTTTGCCAACCTTGGAAACTCATCCTCATTAGCTTTCCACCATTGCAATGGGTCTTTCTCAACAGGAATGGTGGAAATGGATGTGTATGCAGAAACTTGAAGGACTGCACTTTGTCTCTCATTTTCTGCTGATTGTTCCTTCTGCTGCTGTGTTTTCTTTGAGATCATATTGAGAATACCTGACAAGCCCTTTGAGGACTCAGGGCTGCAGTCCTCTGTATTCTCCACTTCACCCTCTCCTCTGGCAGAAGACTCCTGGTGTGATAGTGAGCAAGAGCTTACATCTTCAGTAGAAGACTCCTCAGCAACCTGCTGCTCTAGCTGGCTTTTGATTGCAGGAATCACATCAGCTTCTTCTTCTGTGAAGGTCAGCTTGAAACGTGGGTCCAGCACACAGGACACATTCATCACTGAAGATGACACAAACACAAAAACAGATGTTAGGGACTCAAGACTAGTTAAGTTTGGATGACATTTTTAAAAACTATTGTGGAAATCCTCTGTGCATAAGTTAATTCAGAGGATTTCATTCCAGGTTTTTTTTTTTCTACCAAATACTGTGGTACTAGCCAACTCACTTGTAGCCATGTTCAAATCTTCATACCGCTCCTTCAGGTTCTGGCGGATGACATATTTCATATTCTTCATCTAGCTGCTGCCATCATTCTCCTCTGCCAAGACAGATGCTGTCAGATGCAGAAGAACAGGTCTCAGGGATGGGACTGTGAGACATATCTGTAGCCAGGGAATCAGTGAAGCGTCCACTTTTCGGAACCCGAAAAACTCCCACACCGGCGAGTTGACTCTTTTAAAGTGAGGATAAAGTGCCTCACTGTTGTTGTCGGCCACCACCAACATGTTTACAGTCACTCTCTAATTACCTGTTAGCCACGTTAGCTAGGTGCTGTGCCCAGCTGCAGCTGCTGTGTTGTGTTTGTTTGTGAAGAGGAAGGGGAAGGATTGTTGGGCTGCTACAGGAGGGAGACGACTCAGGGTGGAAGAAACAGGGGCGAATGTAGAAAACTGTGTTCAAGTGGCAATGGATCAAAACACAATACTATCATATGCATGTTTTTAACACAATATTGAAAATAGTTTTTTAATACCACAATTATTGTCAGTACCGGTATACCGCGACAGCCTTACTCTGGAGGACTGGAAGAAGGTCATGTGGTCTGATGAGTCCAGATTTACCCTGTTCCAGAGTGATGGGAGCATCAGGGTAAGAAGAGAGGCAGGTGAAGTGATGCACCCATCATGCCTAGTGGCTTGTCCACAGTCTCTGAGGTGAAGTTGAAGGAAACTGTACTCACTGACACCTTGACTTTCTTTGCAATTTGTTTGCAAGAAAGACCTACATTTTTAAGTGTTATGATGGTCTGTCTCTCTTCCATTGTTAATTGCCTTTTTCTTGCCATTTTTGAATTTTATTCCGACTTTCTGCAGCACAATGCTGTTCGGCTGATGCGCACAAAGGTATGTTACCACAGGGTATGCTTTTATGCAGACAGAGGAGGCTGTAAGCAATCAAGACACCTGTAGGAATTAGTAGAGCCAGCTTTCAAGGCTTGATCAACCTTCATTGTGCAGAACAGCTTTAAATTATTAACCAATATCATGTTCCCTGAAGGAGGCATTTTTCTATAATTCTGAAATGTAGATAATTTTCAGTTTTGAGTAAGCTAACCTTTTCTTTTAAGCTATGGCAGTGCAGCACATACCTTTGTGACATTTCAAGCTATTCATTGGACTTGCACAACTCGAGTTGCAATAAATAACTGGAAAAATTGGGGTGTTCTAAAACTTTTGACTGGTAGTGTGTGTATATATATATAATGTATATCTATAGCCAGTAGGGTTACATGAACAGACTGCGGGGTAAATGGTTACTTCGATACCCACAGTCAATGCTAACGCCGACACAAGTAGTAGCTCAGTGTTCCAACATCCACAAACGGCAGCTGCTATCATGACTAGAGATTGAGGAGATACAACATGTTAATGCTACGGCAAGGGGGAGACAGGACGATAGGTCAGATGGGGGAGTTAACATTGACTCCCCCCCTGAGACTGGGTACCAAGCCCCAGAGTTGAGCGAAGTGTTGACTGACCTGAGAGATAAGATCATGGCTAAGATGAGCGCCTGTCAACCCCGACACCGACTAGCGAGGATTAGTGAAGTACCTCCAGAGATCCTAGCCAATGTAAATGCAGTGATAGAAATAATTCCCGCTGCAAACATCACTGAGACCAATGATATACAGTACAGCAACAGTGATCCTTGAGATGCTTGGACACCAGATGGGTTACATGAAGGAGAACAAGGGCAAGTCCAAAAGAGTCAGCTCAATGGCAGAAACAAGGTTCGGGCAATTAACAGCTATGCCCTGCCAGTGATCAGATACTCAGCTGGAATAATAAGCTGGCCAAAGGAGGAAATTCAGGCCACAGACGTTAAAACTCGAAAATTGCTCACCATGCATGGGGGGTTTCACCCCAAGTCCAGTATCCAGAGGCTATACACTAAGCGCAAAGAAGGAGGCAGAGGGTTAGTGAGCTTCAGAGCCACTACTCAAGATGAAACATCCAAGCTCCATGACTACGTCAGGAAGATGGCCCCAAGAGATCAAGCGCTCAGTGAGTGTCTCAGACAGTGGAAACTGACAGGGAAGGAGGAACTAGGGGAACCATCATGGGAGGAGAAACCCCTGCATGGATGTACCACCTACAGATAGCTGAAGTGGCTGATATGAACAAATCCTACCAATGGCTACAGAGGGCTGGACTGAAGGACAGCACAGAGGCACTAATCATGGCTGCACAGGAACAGGCCTGGAGCACCAGAGCAATAGAGGTCCAGATCTACCACACCAGGCAAGATTCCAGGTGCAGGCTGTGCAAAGAGAGCCCTGAAACAGTCCAGCACCTAACAGCAGGGTGTAAGATGCTGGCAGGAAAAGCATACATGGAACGCCATAACCAAGTAGCCGGTATAGTGTACAGGAACATCTGTGCAGAGTATGGACTATATTATATGTATATATATATACATATATATATATTTGTGTGTATATGTGTGTGTTTATCAGACCACTCTGAAAATTACCCTGCATCAAAAACCTCACCAACCCTCTCTTTTTAAATGCAATAAATTTTATACTTATTATGCTGAATAGAAGTTGCAATTACCTTGAATTCTATTTCAAATTTGAATTTAGGCATAGTTCATTTTTAGAACAACTCTATGCACTCCCTTAGTTTAATTGTGTAGGCATGTTGAATCATGATTATCTTAAAGTTTATTTAACTGTGTAGTTATTGTTAAAGGAGCTCTCTAGGTGGCTGAAGTTGCCCATCCCTCATGTGAAGATTGGGATTGCCGAGCTCAAAAATGACAACTGCATCGGATGAAAAGTAGGAGAGACATATGTTCTGCTTGCCAAAATGCTCTGTGTAATGAGACCCTCAGTGTATCACACCATTTCATTAAAGTACACTGAAACTAGTGAGAAGATACCATTTAGAGCAGAGCAAGAAGAATCCCATCAACCTTACTTCGTGATAACATTAGAGAGTGCTAAAATTCTGTTAAATCACAAAAACACAGCAAATGGTGCATACATTGAAAGATGTTCAGTCCTTCTTGTCCTGCCTGCACAAAGGTGTGCAAAAACACCTCTTCTGTACAGAGCTATCCTTCCAGTTATTCTCTCCTTGCTCTTTGTGTTTGTCACATCAGGTTGTGGAAATGGTCTCCTGAATACAATCCCTGCTGTCATGAAAATCTCTTTGCAGGTCATTGTAGGCGGCTTTATTGTGAAGGCTGAAACACAGAAATGTTGGTTCAGTCTTGATTAATTTATTTTTCATGCCAGAGCTCTTAAATGATTCATGGTCCTGTCTGACTGTAAGGGTCTGCTGGCAAAAGCACTGTTGTTCTATGCCAGTGCGGCATGTGGGAATTTAATGTTTCCACCAGGCCAGCAGAATTACCATAACAGCGCTCCTTTGGCTCTGACAGTTCATAATTATCAGACCATTACAGACAGTCCAGACAGACCTGTGGTTAAAGAGCTTTAGGACTGCACAAGAATTTCAATACTTGTTTTTGCCACAAGATTTGTGCTCTCTATGGCGAAATAAAACGAACAAAACTTTAGGTTGTATCTGAATTATCATAAATAGGTCATAATATATTATATATATATAATATATCATAATATCATTAATCCAAATTTTTTCATTGACACTTAAAACTTAATGTTCTTTTAGCAGCCCTCATGTCAGGGTACGACCCTAGTGTTTTTAATGTTGGACCCAAAAGCTCAAAGGATGAAGCAGGAGGAAAAGTTGAACAGGTTTTATTGTAGATGGGCTCCGGAGCACAAACACAGGTAAGTGAAACAGTGACCAAAGGGCAGCGGTGGTAAGGGCTCGTGGAGACCTGGAAAAGGGAGCAGAGACAGAGGATTAGTATCCAGTAACACAAAAACAGAGAAACAGCAAGGCCTTGAAAGGCATAAGTACGCCCCTGGACAGGGAGAGAAGGCTGAGAGCCGAAACAGTGAGAGCTGCAGAGCAGAGAGACGAGTCTAGCACAAACCGAGGGTAAGTGTGCAATTCTCCCGTGACGAGAGCTTCACAGGAGCCGTCTTAAATGGTGCAGTTGAGGTGAACAGGAAACAGGTGCTGCAGCTGCTGAGCGGTGGACTCCGCCCATGCAGGGAAAGGTGAAGAGAATCCGAGAGGGAGGGGGAGAGCAGACTGCTGAGGATTCACTGAATCCTCACAGTACCCCCCCCTCAACGGACGTCTCCAGACGTCCTCCCAGGTTTCTCCGGATGCCTCGCATAGAAGTCTCTCAGGAGGGCATCGTCCAGGATGAGCCTTCTGGAGATCCACGAACGCTCCTCTGGTCCATACCCCTCCCAGTCGACCAGGTACTGAAACCCATGTCCCCTGGGTTTGACGTCCAGGATTTTGGAGACGATGAATGCCGGATGGTCATCGACCAGCAGGGGCGGTGGAGGGGGCTCGGTCGGAGGGCTCAGGTCACTGGAGGCAACAGGTTTCAGGAGGGAGACGTGGAACGTGGGATGGATCTTCATGGATGCGGGTAACCTGAATCTCACAGCGGTGTCATTAATAACTTTTTCCACAGGAAATGGACCAACAAAACGAGGAGCAAGCTTACTTGAGTCCACCTGGAGCGGCAGATCCCGGGAGGACAGCCAGACCATCTGACCGGGTTGATAGGCGGGCGCCGGAGAGCGATGAAGGTCTGCATTCTGCTTGTTCCGTGCAGAAGAAGAGGGGAGCGCTGAACGGGCCCTCCTCCAAACCTCCTTCATGCGTCGGATGTGAGCCCCCACAGATGGGACCAAGACTTCAGCTTCCTGCTCAGAGAGAAGGGGAGGTTGGTAACCATAACACGCCTGGAAAGGGGACATACCTGTGGCAGAGCTGGTGAGTGAGTTGTGGGCGTATTCCACCCAGGGAAGGTGGTCGCTCCAGGACACAGGGTGATGCTCTGCCACGCAGCGGAGGGCACTCTCCACGTCCTGGTTAGCCCGCTCAGTCTGGCCGTTGGTCTGGGGGTGGTAACCAGAAGACAAGCTGGCTGCTGCGCCCAAAGCACAACAGAACTCCTTCCAAACGCGGGATGAGAACTGTGGACCTCTATCAGAAACAATGTCTGCAGGGATTCCATGTAACTTGAAAACATGCGTAACAAGGAGGTTAGCAGTCTCCAGTGCTGAGGGCAGCTTAGCCAGAGGGATGTAGTGCACCATCTTCAAAAATCTGTCCACCACCGTGAGAATGACTGTGTTACCTTGGGAGGGAGGGAGCCCAGTGATGAAGTCAACGGCGATGTGGGACCATGGTCGATTAGGGATGGGGAGCGGGCGCAGCAGACCAGCAGGGGACTTGTGGGAGGACTTGCCCCTAGCACAGACTGAGCAGGCGGCGACAAACTCACGAGTGTCCCGGGCCATATTAGGCCACCAGAATCTCTGTTGGACAAGGGAAAGAGTTCTGTTAGCGCCAGGATGACAAGCCAGTTTAGAAGAGTGCCCCCACACCAACACCTCTGATCTCATGTCCTCAGGCACGAACAACCGATTAGGACCATTGCCAGGATCAGGGTGACGGCTGAGAGCCTCCTTGACTCTGTCCTCAATCTCCCATTGAGCAGCATCAACAAAACAGGTGGGGGACAGAATGGGTGAGACATCAGGAGGTTCAGGGGAGGAAGGAGAAAAGACTCGGGAGAGAGCATCTGGTTTCGTGTTCTTAGAGCCAGGGCGAAAAGACAGGGAAAAATTGAAACGGCTGAGGAAAAGAGCCCATCGTGCCTGTCGGGGGTTTAACCTTTTTGCTGTCTTTAGGTAAGCCAGGTTCTTGTGATCAGTCCAGATGAGAAAAGGTTCTACGGTACCTTCCAGCCAGTGTCTCCACTCTTGAAGAGCCCCCACCACCGCTAAAAGCTCCCGGTTGCCCATGTCGTAATTCTGCTCAGCGGGAGAAAGGTGACGTGAAAAAAAAGCACATGGATGGAGCTTTTGGGTCTGGGGGTCCCGTTGGGAAAGGATGGCGCCGATGCCGGAGTCGGAGGAGTCCACCTCCACCACAAACTGACGAGTTGGATCTGGATGAAGGAGTAAAGGAACAGATGAGAACAGATCTTTGAGTGCAGAAAAAGCCTTTTCTGCCTCTTCAGACCAGACAAAGGGGAGGTTTATGGAGGTGAGTTTAGTGAGAGGGGCTGCCACCTTGCTGTAATTTCTGACGAAACGACGGTAAAAGTTGGCAAACCCGAGGAACCGTTGGAGTTCCTTACGGGAAGAGGGTGTGGGCCAGTTCACAACTGCCTGAATCTTGCCCGGGTCAGGGCGCAACTGTCCAGCCTCCACTATATACCCCAGGAAACTCAGTCTTGGAGGAGATTTCGTACTTTTCAGGCTTCACGAACAGACGATTCTCCAGTAGACGTTGAAGCACCAGACGGACGTGTTGATGATGTTCCTCAAGGTTTCTGGAGAAGATTAGAATGTCATCCAAGTAGATAAACACAAATCTGTTGAGCATGTCTCTGAAGATGTCCGTCATGAAAGTCTGAAAAAGTGCAGGGGCATTAGTGAGGCCAAAAGGCATGACCAGGTATTCAAAGTGGCCCAAGGGAATGTTGAAGGCAGTCTTCCATTCATCCCCCTCCTTTATCCTGATCAGATGATAAGCGTTCCTTAAGTCTAGTTTCGTAAACACCTGAGCTTGGCAAAGGGGGTCAAAGGAAGGATCTATCAACGGAAGAGGGGACTTGTCTTTAACGGTGATCTCATTTAGGCCCCGAAAATCAATGCATGGCCGAAGGGAAGAGTCTTTCTTCTCAACAAAGAAAAAACCTGCACCAATAGGGGAAGAGGAGGGACGAATGAGACCAGTAGCTAAAGATTCAGTGATGTAGGTTTCCATAGCCTCTTTTTCGGGACATGAGAGGTTGTATAGCCTACTGGAAGGTAAGGGGGTGCCAGGGAGCAAGTTGATGGCGCAGTCACATGGTCTATGAGGGGGTAACTCACGGGCCAAATCTTTGCTGAACACTGGGGCCAAGTCATGGTAGATAGGAGGTACAAGGGATAAATCTGGAGCTGGAGGGGGAGACTTAACCAGAACGGAGGACTGAGGAGAGGCAGAACGTAAACAGTTGGAGTAGCAGTGAGCACTCCAGCTAACAATGGAGAGGGTAGACCAATTAATGTGAGGACTGTGGACCTGAAACCAAGGGAGACCTAAAATGAGGGGAGAGTGAGGTGAAGGGATGACGAAGAAGGTGATGGTTTCAGAGTGATTTCCTGAAAGCAGGAGAGTGAGAGGGGCGGTGCAACAGGTAACATGAGCTATGACGCGACCATCTAAAGCAGTAACCCTTTTGGGATGAGGGAGAGTGGTTACAGGCAAGTTATGGGCCTTAACAAATTCCTCATCTATGAAATTATCATCTGCACCAGAATCAAGGAATAGGGAGACCTGAACGGAGTTTTGATACCAATTAAGCAGTGCTGGAAAACTGGATCTGGAGGAAGAGCTGGGGGAAGAGGAAGTCCGACTCACCACTACGCTCTTCTCTATGGGTGAGTCCGCTCTTTTGGCTGAGTAGGGCAGTTGGGTTGAGTGTGTCCTTCTCCTCCACAGTACAGACAGCGGTGTTCGGCTAATCGTCTTTGACGCTCCCTGTGACTGAGTCGGGTCTTCCCCAGTTGCATGGGCTCCTCCTCCGCAGCAGGGGGCGTTGTGGGAGATGGAGCTGGAAGGGCTGGGACAGGAAGTGATGAAGCCCGCTCGTGGCCAGGAGAGGGAGCCAAACGGCGAGCCCTAATAGCCCTTTCTCTGCTCCTCTCTCTCAAACGATTGTCCAATTTGATACATAATGAATAAAGCTCACGAAGACTTTGGGGATCATCCCAGGTCACCAATTCATCTTTCAATTCTTCAGATAAACCGTTAATAAGAAGTGCCTTAAGTGCCTGATCATCCCACCCACACTGCTTCGCTAAAATTTGGAAATCCACAGAGTAATCAGCTACCAACTGGGACCCTTGTCTCAAAGCTAGCAGCCTCTTAGAGGCAACTTGCCCCTGAACGGGATGATCAAAAACTTGTCTTAATTGAGCGGAAAACAGATCAAACGAAGAATGAATGTTAGACTCCCCTTCCCATAATGCTGTTGCCCACCTAGCTGCTCTACCCCGGAGTAAATTGACCACGTAAGCAACTTTAGCTTAATCAGTGGAGTAGCTGGAAGGCTGAAGCCTAAACACCAAGTGACAATTAAATAAAAATTGACTACATGAACCAAAATCACCAGAATAAACTTCCGGGGACTAACAAATGGCTCTTTGGGAGTACTAGAAACATGAGAGAGAGGAGCAGAGGAAGATGGTGGAGATGAACTCACCGCATGGCTCCCTCCAGCAGCCAGAGACAGATCACTGAGCTGACTGTTGATCTGCAGCACCTGACGTGTGAGCTCCTCCAGAGATCCAGCAACCCCTCTCAGCATGCTTTCATGTTGGCCCAGAAGCGCACCTTGGTTTTGGATGGCCTCCTTTAACAGCTCAACTTTGGCTGGTTCCATAGTTGGCGGGAGAATTTCTGTCAGGGTACGACCCTAGTGTTTTTAATGTTGGACCCAAAAGCTCAAAGGATGAAGCAGGAGGAAAAGTTGAACAGGTTTTATTGTAGATGGGCTCCGGAGCACAAACACAGGTAAGTGAAACAGTGACCAAAGGGCAGCGGTGGTAAGGGCTCGTGGAGACCTGGAAAAGGGAGCAGAGACAAAGGATTAGTATCCAGTAACACAAAAACACAGAGAAACAGCAAGGCCTTGAAAGGCATAAGTACACCCCTGGACGGGGAGAGAAGGCTGAGAGCCGAAACAGTGAGAGCTGCAGCGCAGAGAGACGAGTCTAGCACAAACCGAGGGTAAGTGTGCAATTCTCCCGCGACGAGAGCTTCACAGGAGCCGTCTTAAATGGTGCAGTTGATGAGGTGAACAGGAAACAGGTGCTGCAGCTGCTGAGCGGTGGACTCCGCCCATGCAGGGAAAGGTGAGAGAGAATCCGAGAGGGAGGGGGAGAGCAGACTGCTGAGGATTCACTGAATCCTCACACCTCATACTTAAAAAAAAAACATGCCTTGATGAGAAAAGGCTTGTTCTAATATACACTTGGGTGCAACTTAGACACATCATCAGTGATGTATCCTGGGTTCATTGGGTGTTTCGGGTCTCGCAACATCAGACACCCTCGCCCAGGTGACCCAGCCGGGGTTGATCAGTCCCCGGCTTGTGTCTAAGTAGCTGTTACGGTCCACGGATCTCCCCTCTTGATCCACAGCCATCTGGACGCCTTCTCTGCTGCGTCTGTGATGTTCTTGATGGCTCTTCTGTTTTGCAGTCCCTTCACTCCCAGCATCTTGAGTGCCCTGACGAGAGACTGGCCCACAAATCCTCTGCACCCGACCTCGATGGGGTTGCATCGGGTCCTCCATCCCCTGCTCCGGCACTCACCTGCCAGCTCCTCGTACTTAGCCCTCTTCCTCTCAAAGGCCTCCTCCATCCGGTCTTCCCAGGGAACAGTCAACTCCAACAGGACCACTTGCCTTGTTGTTTCTGACACCAGGACTATGTCTGGCCTGAGTGTGGTCACTGCGATGTTCACTGGGAATCTGAGCTGTTTCCCTAGGTCGACTTTCAGCTGCCAGTCCCGAGCTGATGCCAGCAGCCCTCCTGCTTGGCTCTGGCTCTTCTGTGGCTTCTCTCCGGCTCTAACAAAGGCGATGGACTGCCTTGATGGTTGCTGTTGCTTGCTGGTGGAGATCCCTGTGCTGATGACCTCTGCGATGACCCGCAGCACTTGGTCATGGCGCCAGCGGTAGCGCCCTTCTCCTAGTGCCCTTGGGCAGCAGCTCAAGATGTGCTCCAGCGATCCACTTCTCTGGCAGAGAGGGCGCAGTGGATTCTCGGCCAAGCCCCAGCGGAAGAGGTTGGAAGGGCTTGGGACGACATCGTACACCGACTCGATCAGAAACTTGATCCGGTGTGGCCCAGATCGCCATAGCTCTGTCCACGTTATCTTCCGGTCAGCTGCCTCCTCCCATCGGGTCCACACCCCCTGTTGCCGCATCCCTACTGTCCTACTACAGCGGGCTTCCTCCACCCCGGCTCGGATCTCCTGCTGGATCAGCTGACGCCTCTCCTTTCCCTGGGCCTTGATGTAGTGAGGTCTTGGGTTGCTCCCGAAACCTGCACGGCCGGAAGCCACTGATCCCACCAGCTTCCTGTGTCGCAGGCGGGACTCAGCCTGGTCCACTGCCTCATGAGCCTTCCACTTCCTGCCAGTTCTTACTCCTATGCCGGCCGAGGAGACTTTGATGTCACTGGAGTCCCTATACAGCAGCACCTCTCTTGCTCGGGTAACCATAAACTCCTCCGTCACACTACTGAAGGGCAGTTTCAGTTTGTTGTTTCTCCCGTACAAAGCGATGCTGCTGAGACTTCGCGGTAAGCCCAACCACTTCCGCAGGAAACAACTTACCTTCCTCTCGAAGCCCTCAACGGTGGTTATTGGCACATTGTAGACCAGCAGAGGCCAGAGGAGTCGTGGCAAGATCCCATGTTGGTAAATCCAGGCTTTGAACTTACCTGGTAGCCCTGACTTATCCACAGCTGTCAGCCAGGTTCCCAACTCCTCTGATGTTGCTTGGAGTGCTGCAGTGTCCTTCAAGGTGCAGTCAAAGATCTTGCCCAGGCTCTTGACTGGCTTCTCTCCCACCGATGGAATCTGGGTGCCTCCAAGTGAGAAGCGAAACAAGTCTGTAACCTTCCCCCTCTTCATCACCAGGGACCTGGACTTTGCTGGCTTGAAGGTCATCTGGGCCCAGTTAATGAGATGCTCGAGGCCTTGAAGGATCCATCGACATCCCGGGACTGATGTTGTAGTCACTGTCAGATCATCCATAAATGCTCTGATGGGGGGCTGCCGCGTACCTGAGTTGGTGAGCGGGCCTCTGCACTCCACCTCTGCTGACTTCACCAGCATATTCATGGCCAAGGCAAACAATATCACGGAAATGGTGCATCCAGTGATAATGCCTTTCTCGAGCCGATGAAATGCAGATGTTACCGTTCCGGAAGTGACTCTCACGCTGAAACAGCTGTAGTAGTCCAGTATGAGGTCCTTGATCTTACCTGGAACGTGGTGTCGGTCAAGCGAAGTTTCCACCAGCTTGTGTGGAATGGACCCGTAGGCATTGGCGAGGTCTAGCCAAAGGACTGCCAGGTCTCCTTTACCTTCCCGTGCCTCCCGGATCAGCTGGGTGACGACTCCTGTATGCTCGATGCACCCTGGGACCTTCGGAACTCCCCCCTTCTGCACAGAGGTGTCGATGTAGCTGTTTCTAAGGAGGAACTCCGTCATGCGCTGGGCAATGATACTGAAGAATATCTTGCCCTCGACACTGAGGAGTGAGATGATCCTGAACTGCTCGATGGTGCTTGAGTTCTCCTCCTTTGGAATCCAGACACCCTCTGCATGTCTCTACTGCTGTGCTACCTTCCCCCTTCTCCAGATGACTTTGAGGATCCTCCATAGTCACTTCAAGAGTCTGGGGCATCTCTTGAAGACAACATATGGCACTCCGCTGGGGCCTGGTGCTGAGCTCGATCTAGCTGCTCTGACAACCTGCTCGACTTCTTTCAAAGTTGGCTCCTTGGTGTCAAATGCCGTGGTGGGTTCTGGCGGAGTTATCAAGGTCTTGCATGGCCCAAGATCTTCTTCTCGAGTGCTGTCACTGTAGGTGGCTCTGAGGTACTCGTTGACCTCATCTTCAGTGCACACGAGGTGGCCGTTTCTTTTCTGCCCGAGTGTCTTCTTGGTGAAACCAAAAGGGTTCGAGATGAAGGCTGCGCGTTTCCTGGCTCTCTCCCTGCCCCTTTTCCTGTGCCACTCGGCATGACGGAGGGTGGTGAGTTTTTTCCTCATGATGTTGCGGAGTTCTGACAGCCCAGCCTTTCCTCCTCCCTTGCCTGCTTAAACTGCCTCCCAAGCAGTCTGAGTTCCTGCCGAAGCTGGCTGATCTTCACCTCCGGTCTGTTTGGCTCCCCTAGACCTCTGGTTGGCTGTTGTTCCTTTATGCCAAACCTTTCAGCACCGATGCTGATGATCATTGCAGACATCGTCCGCAACTTCTGGTCTGCATCTCCCCTTGCGGCCGCTTCAAGGACTTGATCCAGATCTCTGTCAAACTGGAGCCATTCGCCTTCCTTGGTGGCACCAGGCCACAAGACCCTGCGATGTTCGGAATGTCTGGTACAGGGAGGGGCTTGTGGAGCATGGAGGGTCTGGGCACTGTGGGTTGACTCCTGGCCGGGCTCCTCCTGCGTCTCACCAGGTACTGGACCTGAGCGTTGCACCAACTGCTTCCCCGTCAAACATTTCTTTCTGGCCATGCTGGTTCTTGCAGACTTTGCCACATGAACAAACTGCGCTCGTTGTCTTTTTTCCGTTAGCATGGGTCATTGCCTGTTGGTCCGTCCTGTTGGGGTGCTCATCCTCCCCCCCTCTCGGGCACCCCTGGGGGTATAATTCAGTAGAGTTTTCCGTAGCCTGCTTGTGGGTGCTCCCTCACGGGAGCTGCAGTTTGGGTTGCTAGCCCTCTCTGCCCCGGTTACTGTCTTTCCAGTTGTCAGCTGTCTCTCCAGCAGTCACCATACTTTCATGGTCGTCATCCGTCCTGTTCCCGGAGGTCACTGGTTTGGCCAGATCAACTAGTTCTAATATACACTTGGGTGCAACTTAGACACATCATCAGTGATGTATCCTGGGTTCATTGGGTGTTTCGGGTCTCGCAACATCAGACACCCTCGCCCAGGTGACCCAGCCGGGGTTGATCAGTCCCCGGCTTGTGTCTAAGTAGCTGTTACGGTCCACGGATCTCCCCTCTTGATCCACAGCCATCTGGACGCCTTCTCTGCTGCGTCTGTGATGTTCTTGATGGCTCTTCTGTTTTGCAGTCCAGGCAGTCCAGGCTTTTGCAGTCCAGGCTTCACTAATTTCACAAAAAGGTAAAGTGGCTTTATTCGATATTTAGCATTCTCAGCACACTTAAGCTAGCGTAATAGGATAGTGGCTTTAAACTCAGATTTAACTTAATGCATTTTCACCACACCATGCATTAGACTGTTTTTACTTAAACCTTTACATATTATGTGTTAGTACTTCCGATGCCAATCTTTCATCATCCTTGTCATCATCAGTAAGAGTTTGGGTACACTGTGGACTGGTTGCCAGTTAGGCACAGAGCTGACATAAAGAGACAGACAAACTTTTCCTCTCACACCAATGAACCTAATAAGCAGGGGTTTTTTTTTTTATTGTGGGAGGTAACGAGGATACCTTTAAAGTAGGAGTTGCCCACCACCATGCCATGAATCATTTGGTACTGGACTGCACACAAATAGAAATAATCAGCTGTATCTCCCTGCAGGGTGTTTTCTTTTCAAAACAACCTGATTGTCCCACATTAGTCTTTATGACTTTACTGTCAAGCCTTGACTAACATTTGCTGCTTGTCTTCATCACAGCTGTGGTAATGGAAAAAGTAAGGCCTGAGATAAACTTATCGTTTAGCCATGTGTTTGCATACTTATACAGCTGCATAATAAATGTTTTTGCAATTGTCTTTGACTCTCAGTGTTTAACTGGAGGATCACAAAGTAAGCTGAGAGAGCTCAGGCTGTACACAACTGTTGTGGAAGAAGAAAAGTCAGAAGTGATATCTTTTATTTTGTTGCAAAAACAAACAATACAGACAAAGACTAAGACATATAACAAGACAAACAAGCAGACTGGTTTTACCATTTAAGGGGGAACCCAATAGACAAAACAAAATGAGAAACCAAACAAAACAAACAAAAATGAAACTAAAAAAAAATAATTAAATAGAACAAAATAAATAGGGATAGAGCTGTTGTCTGTGTGTATGATGTGTGTTGGTGCGTGTTTGTGAGTGTGTGTGTGTGTGTGTGTGTGTTTGTTCTTTATCAGAAAAACATTGTCTTCGTCAGCACTTTTTTTTTCCTTTTAATTATTATTATTATTATTAGCCTACTTATTGCCACCACTGACACCCGTAGCTCAACAATGGAGTCCCACCAAAGGACTGCCTCCCTCCCTCCCCGGGCAACAAGACCACCCCCAAGCACATCTGCAAATCTGCCACTCCAGCACCACAAAAGACAAACATGCTTTTACCTCTTTCTTTTGATTTTGTTTTTCTCATTTGCTATGAGTGCGGCTCGCCCACTGCCAAGAGCAGAGCCTGGTCCCAGACAAACCAGCCTCAGACCCTGAGGAGGGAGCCTGACTCAAACAGGCTCGGCCCAACTTCTGGACTTTATTTGGTTTTGATTTGTTTCCGATTCTGACAAATCTGTTTTTACAATTTAAGCAGTTAAGTCTCTTGAGCAAACTGCACCCAGACCCTTAGGAGTGTGCTAGTTTGTGATCAAGCAGACTCTCTGTTAAGTATTCTTCTATAATGCTGAAGCAGCAGATCCAAAAACCTGCCCAGGGGCGACCCCATCACCAGGGGGAAGGGACCACAACCCCCCCACAGAACAGCGCCACCAAACCACAAGTGCAGGTAGCAACCACAAACAAGCCAACAACAATGATTCTAATAATAGTAGTAGAAGTTACACAATAAAGTTTTAGTATAGGTAGTTGTAGTGATGAGAATCAGAATGATAATGTAAGTAATAGCAGCAACAATAATATGTTTGTAGGGTAAGTAGATAATCCAAATAATAATCCAAATAACTTTAATGATAAAAATGATGACAAATAAAGAAGCAATAACAGCAACAAAAGTAATAATGACACAATCAACAATAATGACAGTAGTAATGTAGATGGAAAATAAAAATAGTAATAAATATATAACATCATTATCATCACATTTCATAATAATAATAATAATAATAATAATTATTATTATTATTAGCAACAGCCCTAACATTTTTGACAGAATTGCATATTTAGTTATTGCCTGTTGTGCCAACCAGAAAACAAACAATAAAAAAAAAACAAAAACAAAGAAACAAACAAACAAAAAAAAGAGACGATGGAAATAGAGAAAAAAAAAGAGATAATATAGGTGTTAGATGTTTATTACTTCCTCCTACCAGGTTACACAGCTGCTTTTTGTGATTTTGCTTGTCAGAAAGTAGTGTGTGTATGGTAAGATTATTAAAATAATTTTAGAAAAATATAGATAAAAAAAGAAAAGTTTGTTTTTTTTGTTGCTATGTGTTTTTTCAATGTCTATTGGTCGTCATGCAAAAAGACTAAAGTGAAAAAAAAAATTATGAATAAGCAGTTATTACACGGAATGGGCATGGAGATAATGAAGTACTGGGGTGTTTTATGTGAGATTAGTGTGTTTTAGATCATGATTGTAAGAGAGTGATGAATGATTGCCAGATAGGGTTGTGATTAGTGTCAGAGGAGTTTGTATTTTCTACGGAGATGTAATCAATGAGCAGGTTTTTCCAGTGTTTGATGTGTACGGAGTTCCGTGATTTCCAGTTCATGAGGATAGTTTTCTTGGCGACAGATAGGGCAGAAGTAAACGGTTGTGTGTTTGGTCAAGTTTTACTGTAGGTAGGTCCCCTAACAAACAGAGGGTGGGGGAAAGTGGGATGTGGCAGCCCATGATTTGTGATAAGTTGTCTGTAACGTTTTCCAGAAGTGGTGGACAGCTGTGCAGTGCCAGGTTGCATATATGTAGGATCAGAAGTTCAGAAGTGATATCTAATAAGATACCAATCAATAATCAATACAAATCATTGCAGATCAGCTCACAGTAATGTCTTGTTTTAAGACACTGACCCTCGTTCTTTTGGTGGTTTCAAACTTAATGCTTGTGGCTGACAGAGCTGCAGACCCCTCTTAATATGTGGCTTTTTTTTCACAATATGAAGACAAGTTTTGTTACAGAGAAAGTGGCTAGCAGTTAAAAAGCATGCAATTAAATGGTAAATGGACTTGAGCTTATATAGCTCTTTTCTAGTCTTTGACTACTCAAAGCTGCTTTACACCTGCAGGTCACACTTACCCATTCACACCCATTCACTCTCACATTCACTCACTGATGGTTCAGAGTTTCTATGTTAGTTATCCATCAGTATCAGCTAACACTTTCACGCCCTTTAATGCCTATTTACACGCCACAGACGCAGCAGTGGGAGCAACTTGGGGTTAAGTGTCAGCTTAGTGTCTTGCTGGCCTCGAACCTGCAACCTCTCAATCACTGACCAAGCGGACTATCCAGCTGCACCACCGACGCCCCTTAAACAGAGGAGAGTTTTGAAAGTTAAACAGCATTATGGAGCTAAGAATGAGAGGCATTTAAATTTCATTTCGGATATGCCCGGCTAGCTCAGCTCACTTTGAACCTGACCAGTGAGAAATCAAAACAGCCAAGTAGTTGAGTCAAGCTAAGCTGATACCACAAAATGGAGAGACCAGTTGCCTGAATATAGTACTATGTAAGTTTGAAAGTGAGGCTGCAAGTCAGATGCTTGTCTCCTATTTTACTGTTAGATGGAAGAGTTCAGTGGTTATTACAAGCTATTTGTCCTATTTGTCGGAACTGTTATCATGTTATCAATTCATTTTTTGCACGTGATAAATAAGTCCCTGCAAAGTGGCCTTTTAGCAAAAGAATATTGCCATCTTGTACACATGTGAGTAGTTTGCTAGTAATGGCCAGTCGATGCAAGAACTTGAATAATTTTTGAGTGTGACTGCCTCACATCCTCATTTTTACACAGTGTACCCTTAAAAATTGCACATCCAGTCTATGTAAGGGAAAGTTGTGTTCTTTAAAGTCCTGTAGTGACATCCTGTTGCCATAGGGGGCAGCTGACATGCCAAAACTTATCTAAAATCTGATGTAATACTAGTTTCCCCTCACAGCTTTACTTCAAAGGCTGAAGTCCTCTAACAGCGTTGAAGAAGATGCACCTGCAGGTTTGCCTCACCCTCAAAACTGTGTGTTCATCAGTGTGTCAGAGGTGTTTACGTTTATATAAGTGTGTGTTAGAGAACGGGTGTGTTTGTGTGTGTGTGTAAACTCAGGCTCCTCATCTTTGACATTTCCAGGTCACTCAGTTGTAACATGGCTCCTCTGCTCCCACCCCCTCTTACCCCACTCTCCCCTCTTTTTCCTCCTCTCTCTGCTTCTCTTTTTAACTCTCAGCTTTTCAGAGAGGAAATCTTTGCTTGAGACAGAAAAGAGAACTGGAGGAGGATAGGATTTGGAGGTAGAAAATGAGAGGACAGTGCCAAATCTGTATCTGAAAACCTCAAAATTAACTTATTTTCTCAATCGTCTCAAGCCTCACCCTCAGAAGTTCAAGGATGACTCCAATGCAGAAGTGGGCTCAAACAGGTTGTTTATTAAATCATGTCACTGAGAACCATTGCAGGACGTGTGATGTTGGTCATGTGTCCTCAAAAACATCATGCAGCTACCTCTGTTGGATAATGGAAGACCTAAAGCAGCGTTTGACATTTTTACTGGCCTGCTGGCCTGGATGAGTGTGATTGACAGTCTATGGGCCAGCTGAATGCAGGATCCACTGGCCCACTCAGCTGGTTAAAGTAGTGTCCCAAAAGAACATCATTCAAGGTAATTCACAATTTTACATTGTTTCAAATAATATTTAGATTCAGACAGTTTTATTCATCCCAGTTGGGCAATTTACAGCTACTAGGGCTGCAGCTATTGATTCTTTTCGTAATCAAGTACTCTATTGAGTATTTTGGTGATTAATCAAGTAATCGGATAATGGGTACATTGCGAACACTGAAATTTTTTTTTACATTGAATCACATCAGATTTATTGAAAAGCATGAGTAACATACAAAACAGAAAATAAGCCACACTGTAATAAATTTTCCTGTAAAAAACAGTAAAGAACTGGCAGCTCAGTTGCCATTATGTTACTGTAAAATTACTGTCACTTAAATTTACAGTTTTGTACCATGAATAAAAAAAACTGTGAACTGTAAAAAAACAGTAAAGAACTGGCAGCTGAGTTGCCATTATTTTGCTGTAAATTTTACATATTTTTACTGTTACTCAATTTACAGTTTTGTCCTGTAAATTAAAATTACAGTGTAAACTGATATTTAATGTAAAATTACTTTCACTGTATTTTACAATTAAATGGCTAATTAGTTTGTATTATTTATACATTTCAATAATCTATTAAAAATATGATTTCACACAGTTAAAAAAAGGCAATTTTGTTAAGAAAAACATGTTACAAGACTGTCACTGACTTTAGGTATCACAAAATCTCTGTTTGAACCTGGCCTCAAGCATGGAAGGCAAACCGTAATCAAAATAACCTTTTGGTTTTTCAATCCTGTGAATAAAATGTAAGAGAAAAAGCAGCTTCTTATTGCACTTTCCTTTATTTGGATGTTAACATGACATGTAAAAACCTCACATGCAGAACAGTTGCATGTTAAATGAATAATTAGTAAATTGCAATTTACTTTTATTTGAATGTAGATGACATGTAAAAACTTCACATGCAGAACAATTGTATGTTAAACGAACAGGCTAAATGGTAAATTGCACCTTACTTTCACTTGAATGTAAATATGGCATGTAAAAACTTCACATGCTGAACAAATTGCATGTTAAAAACAGTATTACATGTAAAAATTACATGTTAAAAACAGTACTACAAACATATAAAAGTAACAGTATTATGAACATACAGTACTGTTTGTGTGGAAGTCCAAGAACATCGGCAGTAGAGCTACGGCTCACTTGAAGACACCAGGTTTCTCAATCCAGCCTGTAAGTAGGCACGTGTGTGTGTTTTTGTGTGTGTGTGCGTGTGTGTGTGTGTGTGCGTGTGCCTGTGCCTGTGGTGTGAAAATGAGGTGTCACATCTCAAGAGGTCTACCATTAATACATTTACACTTAACGGAGACAAATATGGTAGGGATGCACTTGTGGTCTGGACACCCATGAGTTCATCACTACCATAAATTCTTATTTTCAGTAAGACTTTTATTGATTATACTTCTATAAAATTATCACCACAACCACACAGACATGAGGACCCTCCTGAAAACAAGTTGTAGCATCTCAAGAGGCTAACCTCTAATAAATTTGTTTGCAGCAGAAACAAATTTGACGACGACAGGTCAATGATTGGTCCATTGATCTGTCACTAGCTTTAGTTCTTACTTTAGTCCACTTGTCTCCACTTACCTCCCTCCCTTTGCCCACACACCCAACACAGCATCGTGTGGATTTGCTGTTCATCATGAGACTGGGGTCCACATTCAAGATTTCCTGCTGCTTAACAGAAGGTTTTTTCTTGCCGCCATGATGGAGGGATTCATGATTGGCTATATGGATTCATGTTGGGTGTTGGATGTATATATTTGTATATATATGTATATGTGTATTTTATATATGTATATATGTATCTATGCATATATGTGTATCCATAATATGAAGAGCTTTGTGCTCTATTGTAAAGTGTCTTGAGATAACACTTGTTATGAATTGGCGCTATACAAATAAAGATTGATTGATTGATTGATTGATTGATTGATTATATGTGTGTGCCTGTGCGCTTGGGTTTGTTTGTCTGTGTGTGCCTGTTTGTGCCTCTGTGTGCGTGTATGACTGTGTGTGTGTGACAGGGAGAGAGAAAAAGAGACAGAGGGAGAGAGAGAGAGAGAGAGAGAGAGAGAAAGGGGGATCAGCTCCAAAATAACTTACACTCGCAACTTCTTCCATACAAAATTAACATTGCTGCCCTCATTCCCCCATATCTTAAAATGTCCCAAGCCATGAACTAAGACCTCAGCAAACCATAACATTCCAACCTTTAACATCCAAATAGATCATATAGTTTCAGAAACAGAACACAACACATGAAGAATGACAAAACAAATACAAGGTTTAAGACAGAGATATCATGAGTGAATGACTGAGAGAATAGAAAATATCAGAGAAAGAGACAAGAAAAGAGGGGTTCAGACAGGGAGAGAGATGAAGGATGAATGTGGGTAACAAAAAGAGGGAAAGAGAATTAGAAGATTGAGACAAATTGCTATCTTGACAAATATGGGACTAAGTAGCTAATCTCACCTTCATCTAAAATGAAGTCCCACTCAAAATCCATTAGTCTCTTTAGCAGAGTGGACACGTGGGTTGACAGTTGTGCTCTTCTTGGTTGTAACTTTGCCCGTTTTCTTGGATACCACTTTGCCTCAGCCAGTCTTGCTGCCTCTCTCAGGGTTGATTCCAATGAAACGTCTGAAAAATGATAGTGTTTAAGTATGTAAAATCAAGTTATTGAACTCAATCTGATAAATACCACAATAAAAGGCAGACAATCTATAGATGATTGAACACACAAGAAAATTAAGGTAAGTATCTAACCTCTGGATGAACTCGAGGGTGCATGCTGCCTCTTCTTGGTACTGTAGATTAAAGGTGTAGAACGCTGAAAACAAGGCAGCAAGCCCCGTCAAGAACGTGGGTTAAATCCCCTCACACAGGATGAGTCCCTCAAGGCTGACCATCCAGCGCTGAATTCCTGCCATGTCACCTGAAACTTAGAATTTAATCCATCATGAATATTCTGCTCATCTGTATCTTAATCTTAAAGCAATAATAGCACAGTAACAGGGAGAAATGTTAAGTTTTTTTCTTGTTACAGAGTAGTTATTGTGCCACAATGTAAACTGTCATGAATTTTCACATGTCTCAAATAGGCCACTGAGTTGCTAGACTGATGGCCACAGATCTGACAAGAAAACATCATTGGAAGCCGAACAGACTTGTTGTGGTTCAGTAAACAGTGAAGCACAGTTGTAAAACTGTAAAGAAAGAAAAAAAAGGCTGGTTTTGCCAGTTAACCTGATTGTTTCTTATTTTAGTGTTTGATGTCTGGAAATTTAACTGATTAATTGTGTCATGTGATGAATATGGGAGTATGCTTCTTACTATGATCACTGGGCAGTGGTGAAAACATCTACTGCATCTGCAATATCAGAGAAATGAATAGGCAATTACAGTACACAATACAAGATGGAAAAACATTTATTCGCACTGGATAAGGGAAGTCCGTATTTTATTCGAATTTACTAACATTGGGCCATGATGTCAGAGCCGTGCACGTCGTAACAGTGTAGAGTAAGTTGTCGGGATAAAGGGCCGTAAGGCGTTTGTATTGAGCCTGTTGAAAGAGAAAAATATTCATGGGTAGCGCGAAATAGAGGCTTTTATGCTGGAATTGTGGAAATCATATGTGGGTCATATTGTAACTTAAGGCTGTCGCTGCAGCTGCCCGTTCGTCACTATACTGACGAGTGAGAAGAGAACGAGTGGTTGCTTTTCCGCTGTTTTGTTTATTGTTTACAATGGGGCTGGTGAAAAATTAATCCATAAAGCGGTGGATAACGTTAAGCAACGTAAACGGTGTTACAACATGTATTGTGTAGTCTTAACTGTCATAAAGATTGAGGCTGACTGGAGAAATGCACAAACAGGTGGTGCAACAGGACGCCCACCAACGCTGTATGACAGAGCTTGAAAATAAACTTCATCTTACAATGGATTACATCAATCAACTTGAAAATCGCCACCGCCAGAATACTTTGAGGCTTTTTAATGTGCCTGAATCCCTTGAAGGAAAAGAGGGAATGATCACCTTTCTGATTAAACTACTGGAGGCAGAGTGGAAAGTTACACTAACGGAGGAGGACATAGAGAGCGCACACCGGCTGGGCCCACTCAGAGACAATGCAATATTGTTTTCAAACTGCATCATCTTCAAAAGAAATTAATGATCCTCAAAGCAGTGAAGGCACAGGGACAAAGTACAGAAAAGACTAAGTACAGGATTTTTCCAGACATCTCGACGCAGCTCCGGAGGAGACGTGAGGCCTTTGGCCGCTGAGAGAACAGCTGCACAAACTGAATATAAAAACTAGTCTCCGGTATCCATCGGTCCTGCAGGTACAAGTGGATGATGAGAGGATGAACTTTGCACACCTGAGAAAGCTTTACTGGAACTCCGTAAGAAATATCCAACTCTTTGCTGAGAGTGCAATATCTGACAACGAAGAACATAGATCTAAGTAAGAAAAAAGTTTGGGCTCACTTATCAGAGAAATACAGTATTTGGCTGAATTTACTTAATAGAATAATGAGAAGGAGTTAAATTGAAAAATAAATAAAACTTGTAAGAACTAGGAAGAATCTTCAATATTTTTTAAAGCTCCTTTTAATTAAGTTTCACAGTTAAATTTAATTTGAGCGTTGGTTAGTGTGGATTGAGCCTCACATCCTTGTTACTATAAGTGTTATAATTTAAAACTTTAGCCAATAGCCGATAATTGAGACTAAATAAAGTTGCTTTAAGAGAAATTAATGCCTATATATCAGTCAGAGAGGATGACAGCAAAGTACTGAAGATGAAATTTGATCTATATTGAGGTTATGTTTATGTGGGTTAAAATAGACTGGAAAACCCCTCAGAACTAATTAATCAAAGGATTAAGAGGGACACATAGATAAAGGGGTTACTTCTTTACTTGGGATTTAATTTAGCCTTATTAAATATAAATGAATAAATTTGCGGAAAAAAAATCTGATCATCAGTTAGGTATTATTGAATTTCCCTGACTTGTTGCTTACCTATTTCCCCTTTTGTGTGTTGGTTTAAGTTTTAATTACATTCCTTAATAGAACAATATTTAAAGGTTTGGGGATAGAGGAATATTATAAGTACTTTTCCCTATGCAAAATGTCAAACCAATACTGGCTCTATTATTGCCTTTGATTACACAACAGGGTGGAGTAGGATAGCTCAAAGAAGCATGTTTAAAGAAGAGTATTTCAGAGGGTATGTGTTAGTCTTTGTTTTTTCTGTTTTGTTTACACCTTGTCCTGTTACACTACAGTTTATGTCCTTATTCTCTACTGAGGCCTTCCCTGACCTTATAACAGCTATGTGTCCTCAGGTAAATTAGAAATTTAATAAATAATGATACAAAATAAAGATAAAGAAAATGTACTCAATCAATTTGCCTTTTGTACCTGGAATGTAAATGGACTAAAAGAAGGTGTTAAAAGCTTTCTGGGTCATCTAAAAAAGTTATCATTAGATGTCATCTTTCTGCAAGAGCTTCATTTTAAAGCTGGTGAAATACAATATCTTAAGAGACAATGGGTTGGAAAAGTGTTTGAGTCCAACTTTTACATCCTGTGGCAGAGGAGTTGGAATACTAATTAATAAGAACATCCCCTTTAAATTAAATTCACAGCATGCAGATCCAGAAGGCAGATACTTAGTCATAAAATGTGTTATTTTTGGAACTACATATACATTGATCAGTATTTATTACCCACCCTTATCTGATGGGTCATTTTTGTTGAAAATACAGAAGATACTTGATATGTCTCCTACAGGAATCATTATATTAGGAGGTGATTTGAACAATATTTTTAGTATAAAGGACAGTTCACATAATGAAAGGAAAGTACAACCACCAGCACGTCTAGTAGAATTTTCGTCAACAAACGAACTGCAGGATGTGTGGAGGGTAATGAATCCCGAGAGAAAAGATTATACGTTTTATTCCCATGCTCAAAAATCATACAGCTGAATAGACTACATTTTCATATCTAGTAAAGGATTAGGAAGTGTTAACTTAACTAAAATTCATGATATCGTTATTTCAGATCATGCTGCAGAGACATGTCAAATGGTACCGTCAATAAATAAATATTCTCTGAAAATTTGGAGAATGAACCGAAAACATTTAATTGATATAGAATTTCAGAACTACATTAAAAACCATATTGAGATTTTCATGAATGCAAATATTGAAAACACTACAGTTGAAGACAGACCTCAAGTGGACATTATTTGGGATGCTTTTAAAGCGTATATTAGAGGAGTAATGATATCCTTCTCAGTAAAAAAGAAAAAAGACTTAGACAGAGAGATTGATCAAGGGGGGAAATCCATGGAATTTCTTAGGAATGTTCATAAAAAGACGAAGTGCATCAGTGATTTAGAGAAATTGTAAAAATTACAACTAGAATATGACAGTCCAATACTTAAAAAAGTTCGGGATATTAAACAGAACACAAATAAACTGTCATATGTATCTGCTAATAAGACAGGGAAACAGCTGAGCAATTTGGTTAAAAAAATAGTAAAAAGAAATGTTATATTTAAAGGGGACATATCATGCAGTTTTCCTTGTCATTATGCCAATCTGAGATGCATTTGGAGTACTTCTGTATGATTTGCAGGTCATAAAGCTTCTTCTTCGCCTCACAATCACGTTCACAAAAGCCTCTCTCTAGCCGCTTTTCAGGCTCTCCCTCAAAACGCTCTGATTCAGACAGAGTACACGTGAGAACCGAGACCTCACGTGTGCTCCGTCCTCTGATTGGCCAGTTCTGTGAGGGCTGAGCTGGAGACGGAGCGGAGGGGGTGCCGAGCGGAGGGGTGACATACGGAAGTGACTTGTTTACTAGCCCCGGCTGTCCGCGGATCGTTGTATTGACTTTGCAGTTAACATTAAACTTTTGTTTGGCCTTTATTACATGATTAAAATGGCTACTTATGAGATTCGCCGATCGATCATGCACATCTCCATGAATACAGAGGAGTTTTTAAGTAGAAAAAAGCCCACATTAGTTATGTGATTACACACAACAGTGAGTCAAACCGCTAACAAAAGCTTCCCATTACTTTCAGCAGCTGAGGGGGGTGTGCAGACCTTTTCAAAGACATGTTCATCATAATAATTAAAAGATAGATACTTAAGTAACAAAGGATGAAGCGCCGTTTGTGAGTTCTGCTTTTCGAGCAACTGTGTGGTCATAAAAGAGCCCCACAGGTCTGAATTTACACAGCACAGCTGACGCTAATGCTAACTAGCTTAGCATTAGCTCGACATTACATCATGGCCTTATTTACATTACTTCCTCTGATTACATTACTTACCGCATGTGGTTCCGGGTCTCTGTGGACAGTCTTTATGGAGGGAACTGCTCCTTGTCTGAGCAGCAGTTGAGATGCAAATCCTGCATCAAACTGCCCTCTGGGGTAAAATGATGAGCACACAGAAACAGCTGAGACAGCGGCTGATCCTGCCCACTGCTTTCTGGTGTCTTCATTCTTTGGAAGTGAAGATAGTTGTGATTTTGATCCACAACCAAAAAAACACAGATGAAGACCCTTCCCAGACATGTCTTCTCTCAAGTATATAGCTCAGGGAAACAACAGAAAACAAACACTGAAACTGCTCCTGACATTGCCGGTCCTGGAGAGAATATAAAGGGCTGAGCTTGGTGGGCGTGTCCTAGCTGCAGCTCGGTGCTTCAGGCATTACCGGGGAGGAGCTGCAGGGAGGAGCTGCTTTCTCAGGCTCGTCCAGTGAGAAGAGACTGAAAATACCTGACGTCAGGTTGCGGGAAATCTCGCGAAGATCTCGCAAAGATCTCGCAATGAGACGTTTTCAGGGGCAGAAATCTCTCTCCCGGATATCAGGGACAGGAGCAGATCTCAGGTTGTGGGATTTTCTGGAGGTTTAGAGTCGGCAATTCACTAAACAACATTATTTGTAAGTATTAAATCTTGTTTCTGCATGATATGACCCCTTTAACAAACATAAGGACATCTCTCCCAAAGGTACAGGAACTCATTGAAGACTACTCTAAAATATCAGGTTATAAGATGAATATTGAAAAAACAGAGCTAATGCAAATTAACAAAGAAAAGCACAGTATTTCAGAAGACTTTGAGCATTTTCAATGGAAAAAAAGATAAAGTATTTAGGCTGCATTATTAGTTCTGATAAAACAATGCTATATGAAGATAATTTTAAGTCTTTGATTTATGAATTAAAATGTAGTCTTGATAGATGGGTAGATTTGCCTATTAACTTAATAGGAAGAATAAACTTATTTAAAATGGTATGGTTACCCAAATTCCTTATAATTTTTTGAACATTACCTGTGTTTCCACCTAAACAGTTCTTCATGCAAATTAATACTCTAGTTTCCTCCTTTGTCTGGTCAAATAAAGCAAATCGATTAAGCAGAAATCTTCTTCAAAACAAGAGAACAGAAGGAGGTCTTAAATTCTCAAATTTAGAAATGTATAACTATGCCTCACAGCTGTTTTACATTGATCAGATAATTAATAATGCCAATGAAGAACCTTGGATTGATATAGAAAGTGACCAATTAAAGCCTTACAACTTATTATATAAAACATAAATAAAAGTGCCAAACTTTGTTTTAAATAGCACCTTAAAATCCTGGCAGAAAATTAAAACTATTCTTGCAGTGGAATTTAGTATACCCAAGAAAACAAAGATCTGGAATAATCCATCAATAAAATGTCAAAACAGGGAACTGAACTGGGACAGTTGGAGGAAAAAAGGTATTCAGTACCTCCCAGACATAATGGAAAATAATAATGTTCTTTCACTTATAGAGCTCCAGACCCGTTTTGCCTTGGAAAACGAGGAGTTTTTTTTTTTTTTAGATATTTACAGCTTAGGAACTGGATTATAGAAAACTTTGAATTAAAATATGATCTAGTCAGGCCCAAGGACCCTTTGAGGAGTTTTTGGTTAAAGGTGGTAAAAAGAAACGGCTAATTGGAACTGTATACAACATGCTGCTGAAGGAACAATCTAAATTATACTCCATGGGAAAGTGGTATGACAAATGAACAAAGACCTTCAATGTAATGATGCTAACACCAAATGGAAGAAATGTGTATCTCACCAATAGCATAACTAGGAATGAAAACCTACATTTAATACAATACAAACTCATGACAAGAATATATTACACAAGAGATAAAATTCAAAGTTATTACCCAAACTCCTCTGATCAGTGTGTGAAGTGTGGATCTCCTGACTCCCTTATGCACTCATTCTGGTCATGTGTTAAAGTGATGAAAGTGTGGAATGAGATTCAGATTGGATGTCTGTTATATGTCAAAAACAAATTCATTTCTCAGCCACACTCTGCATCTTCCAGAATGCTGAGGCAATTCACTATCCAGTGGGATGGCAGATTCTGTTCTCTGCCTGAGTTTATAAGAAGCTAATTTCAAAACACTGGAAAAAAACGAGGCTCCTTCTCTATACACTTGGAAAGGACTGATGAAATATTACTTGACAATAGAAAGGACACTAGCTGATGACAACAATAAGGTAAAACAATATAATGATGTATGGAAACAGATTTATGAAGCGTTATGAAATATGAATTATTGAAACATTAAATCTTACAGTTATGGGGTGGGGGGGGGGGGGGGGGGTGGCAATAGAGAATTCAGGACAGGGACCAACGTTAAGTGTTTGTGTGTATGAGGTTATGTACAGGTGTACAGGGTGATGGGGTGGTGGGAAGGGGGGGTATGAGACTGCATGAGTGGTATATGAATTTAAATGTTGTAACTGTTTACTGCATGGGATTTTTTCTTGTTGTTGTTGTTGTTTTTCTTTTGTGTGTGTTGGCGTATAAGTGTTTCATGTTATTCTGGCACCACCATGGAAGAATGTAGATTGTGATATACTATGCTATGCTATGTTATGTTGGTATGAAATGCTATTGTGCTGTCCAGAAAAAGGTTATGTACCCTGTGGTGGAAACATGAAAATCAATAAAAAAGACAATTATAAAAAAACCAAACAAAAACCAAAGAAAAAAACTAGTTCCTACATGAAACTGCTCACAACAAGGTCTGCAGATTATTCTGAGCAGCCAGGTCATGAGTTTTAGACTGAGACACTGGTTTAATTTTCCAAATGTATTTTTGGTGCTTTGAGCATCAAATGACTTTTGCCAATTATATGTGAGAGAAGGCCGACATCTCTACAGCTGATATCTCAAAAATGTACAACTCATACAGTAGAAACCTAAATGGATAAACAGACCCTTTAAGTTATAATAACTGTCTCTGAAGTGAGCACTAAACCAGTTACAACTAATCAAATGATACTGATATTTTTCTGTGTGCGATGTTGTAAATATTTTTCAACTTTTGAATTTGTTTTACATTGTTGTTGCAGTTTTATTTATTCTCTGGGTCATATCTTGCTTTTTTTTTTAGAACTTTTTAAAATTTGGTTATTTTAATATTTTTTTGTTTTATTCATGCTTATCTCTTTTTTTGCCTTTCCCACTGTAACAATGCCAATTCCCATATTGAGGAACTAATTTATCATTTTTTATAACTAGGCCCCAATAATATCATACTTAGATACTAAGATAATTCATCTGGCTAATGTACATTCATTTAATATATGAAAGGATGCCCTACACCTGCTACTCTACTCACTGTCAGTAATTTGTGTTCTACTCACTGCAATTAAATTGAAAGGAAAGTTATTTGATGTGGAAAGTGTGTGCACATAATACAAGGCATGTAGCCAACGCATTGATTTCTGAACCAGCCTTTAGACAGCGCCGTAATCAAAGTACGTTATTTACTAGACTTCATCTCAGTCATTGATCACATTGATTTCTGTTCACTGCTGATATATCATAGACACACTGCACTATGTTTCTTTTCATTTCAACTTGTAGTGATCCCACACTTGGGATACTTTCTGCCGTTTCCTCTGCTGACTCTCTTCTTTCTGTCCCTCTCTTTTCTCTTCCTGCATGATTTTACAATCCGCGCCGCACATCTACAGCAGCGGAAGCAGCATGCGTGTTGCGCCACAGAAATGACCGTCCATGCCAAACACCGTGCACCGCACAGTGGTCCAGATTTTAAAAAAATCCTCAAGGCAAATATTTTGGCCCAAGGATTTTTTGTAATCGAATTCCCCGGAGTATCTGAGGAATTGTTTCAGCCCTATCAGCTTCCAAGGCTTCTAATCAGCAATAAAATAACAAATGATTCAAACACAATCACAACATTTTTGTGCTCACATTCACTTGTCAGTGGCAACAAATTCAGCAGACCAACTGGGTCACTCATGAACAAAAGCTTCATAATTTATCAATGATAAGAAGCTCATATAGTCTCAGTTTTCTTTTGAAGCTGAGTTTAATTGTAATTTTTATTTTTTGTAATTTTTTTTATTTTTATTGTTTTTACATCAATAACACCAAGACAGAAACCAAAAAAAAAAAAATGACAGACCACACTAATAGTGGTTCTTACAAAAACAAAACAAAACAATATATATAAAAAATCATAGAGACAGCTCTTTAATACAAGTGTCCCCCCCCAATCATTTCATTAAACAACTTAATCCTTACCTTTTAAGACGTATATCTCCTTGCTTGCTTGTATTGCATTTAAAATTGGATGAATTTGCATCAATATTACTTTACTTCCCCTTCCTTTTCTTTATCAAATCACATATGTTCCATCTGACCACTTCCTACCTACCGTACCATCTCTCACGGGCTTAAATCCCTAATATAGGCCATAAGTGCTTTCCATGTCTGACTGTATTTTTTTTGGGTATGATTAATCTGGCAATCATATTTTCAAAAGCCGCTGTTTTGGTCATGACTTTCAACCACTCTGTGATCTCTGGCTTCAGTGGATTCTTCCAATTACGCAGAATTATCCAGTCTGCTACCATACATCCTGTTATTACAAGTGGTGACTCTGCTTTTGTAACATCTGCAGGCATTACAGATTTATCCCCTAACAGACAAAGTTGTGGAGACTCAGGTACAGGCTGTTCCAGCCAGTCTCCGAGACTTTTAAGCACTAATTTCCAAAATGGAGAAACCATGGACCAGCTCCAGATTGCATGGAGAAACTTGCCTACATCTTTTTTACATTTCCAGCATTTATTATCCTTTGCCACACCCATTTTACATAATTTCAGAGGTAAAATATTATCTATGTACAATCTTATAATGAATAAATTTACTTCTTGCATCCTACATTTGAAATCATTTCTTGCCATAAATCCATATCAAGGTCCTTTTGCCATGCAAGTCTTAATAAATTGTGTTTTTTATTCAGTCATATCTATAATAAGTGTTATTAAGGCTTCATCTGGGCATACATTTACCACAGTCACTACTTAAGCAGGCCGAACTGTTATCTCCAATGTGGATTATAACAAGGCTTTTCTCTTATAAATTAAGTGTGCAGATCAACTGCTCTAATAGGGAGACTATTTCACCTCTAAACTACTATTTTATGCAAGTTTTTAGCATGCTTTCATACACCAGTAGGTCGTGAAGCAGTGATATAACATGTGGTTACCTCACATCAAACGCTGCTCATCTCTCGTTATCACCTCACCATATCCTTTTAGTGGGTATCAGCTGGTGGATGCATATCAGCCAAAATGCTAAATTATGTCAGTAATGTGACAACTTGTTGCAGTCTGTGGAGTAAATTCCAAAACTCTGTCATCGATCGCTGTGTCTCCTTTAAAATTGAGGATAAGTTCCCAAAATGCACATGCTCTGTTCGATGGTTTCTCTGAGCAGCATGTGCATAAAGTGCACAGATTCACACACATCCGCTTATTGAGCAGTGTGTGCTTGACAAATTCAACATTCGATAAGATCATAAGAAGATATGATTGATAGATGGATGTCATTATAGCGGAGGGAAAAATTTGCTTTGCAGCCAGGTAATAAAAGACATTCAAACACAGACACATCAACTCAGTCACAAGAACAACACACACTCAAAAAAGAAAACACATTTAAGTATGTATAAATGGAAGAACATAAACTCTGTGGTACATTAACCAAGGGAAACATAAGTGGGCAAACCAGGAATGAAGCCATTGCCAACAAAAACGACCAACAGCACCACTACCTTTACTGTCCAAACACACATGTTAGAAACGGTGAAACTGACAACTTTATTTTGGAAAATTAGACAAAGATGATCCAGACTTATGTCAGTAGGAGATGTGGTTATCCAGTTCTTTTACAGTCCTATTGTACACATTGTATTTCTATAGAGGAAAAGCCAGGAATGTGTGTCAGTGAAACCGGTCAGAGGAGGGGGAAATACACAATTTGTTGTGCTTATGGCTGAGATGCTGAAATCAGCAAAAACGTTTTGCTTCAGAAGAGTTTGCTCCCATTTACGGCTGCTTTCACTGCAAATTCCCCCCCTAACAGCTGAGACAGACGCAGGCGAGGGCCGGGGCAGCTGTAATTGGTTTACTTCCCCTGCTGAGATGCACACAAACACATACACACATATACGCGCCGAGGTGACAGGTGAACAAACTGTCATAATAAGAGGACCAGCCTGTTTAAGCAGTCAGCTAATTTCTGAAGCCGCAGAGTCAAACATTGTGAGGTGGATGAAAGTTCCACAGAGACAGAGGTGATGAAATTCTTGACTTACTGTTTGTTAAAGCCTTTTAGCTGAAGTCTGATAATGCAGGGTGGTTTGTAGGGCCCTATAAAATCTGTGTTATTTTTCCCAAATTCCGTTTTTTTCCACTTTAATTTTCTGAGAATTCGGTTTTTAGTATTTTATGCCAATTTAACCCCGAGACACTGTATAAAGTAATGAAACATAGACACTCACTCTTCAGGTGGTCCTCACACATATCTCCACAGGTCCATTCAACAGCATGTTGACAAAATTTGCAGAACATTTGATTGCCTGACACATAATAATCATTGGGAAAATGCTCTGCCCTGTACTTTGAAGTTAGCCGGGAGTTTTGTAGTTTCTTTGCCAACTTAGCCGGTGTCTCAGGCGGCCACTTCAACATCTTTACATTGTCAATAGGGGTGGGGGGGGAGGAAGTGTGCATAGTCCCCAGCCTTAGTGACCCCTCGGAGCATTTCCCGAGAGATACATTCCTTTTCATTCTGAAAAAAAGCTTTTACATAAAATGCCACGATATTCTGCATTTACATTGAATTCTGCTTTTAAAGCAGCACTAAGTAAGATTCCGGCTTTTTAGCTCTCTAGGGGCCTCTATGGCCGTTGAGTGTAACTGCACTGTCGTAAAACAGAGCGCCTCACACCAACTTGCATTTGTTGACATACAGAGGGAGGAGAAGTGAGCCGACAGGACGTCCTGAGGGACAAATAAACCATGTGGGCTGATAAGGTACAGTCTGATCATGTTTCTATTTGAATGAATCATCATGAACTTACAAGTCCAATAGTAGCAGGGCTAAATCAGCATCGGTCGGACATCCTGCCTCGTCTTTCAGCTCACACCAGCGAGTGAACGCCGGGCCAGTGTTTATCCCTGTCCGGGCATTTAGCTTGTTACTCTCCAGCTTTCTTTTTTTCGTCTTCTCCGATAAACTTTTCTTTTCTTTGGGTTTTTCGCTGCTTCCGCCATGATAACAACGCTACATTTAGCTTTCTTCTTCTTCTATTTGTTTAATGGCGGGCGGCATCCAACGTCAGAGGAGCATTACCGCCACCCACTATGCAGGAGTGTGAGCCAGAGGTCCCTATTTCCATTAGGAAAATAAGTGCATATTTACTTTAAACTAAATTCTGTTCATTAAATCTGTTTTAAAAATTCATAAACTGCTTTATATTCTCCTTTTCCCAACGTTTAGCTTTCACCTTGAGGGGAACGTGACGTATGCTGTAAAGCAGTCAAAGCAGTAAAAATGTGTAGTTTTTTAGTGTGGAAGTGTTCCTACCATCCACATCGAAGTTACTTAGTGCCAGTAAAGGCGATACAGACCCCCTCAGACCATGACAGAGGTGTCATTCAACCTGTTGTAAGGTGACGTACCATCACAATGACTCTAGAAATATTATATTAGGGTGGAAAAACTACATAGTGTTCGTTTAAAGTCCAATTCCGTGATTCTGTCCACGATTCTGTGATCGCAGATTTTATAGGGCCCTAGGTTTGTAAAATCAACCTTTTTATAACACCTTACAAAACCATAATTGTCCAGAGGGATTTAACGTCTTTTGAAGTACTAGCTAAAATCAGTGTTACACATGATTTTAATAAAAACGTACTGTTTATAAATGCAAAGTATGCAGTTCTGCCACTAGGGGGCTCTTAGCCAAAACATCAACAAACAAGGACATGCTGAGACATATACAAAAAATGGCATCCAAACACATCTGAAAGCCTGGAACTGTTAAATCCTGGAGTCTTGCAAAGATGATCAAGTACCACAGCGGGTGCTGATTTTGTTGTTCTGCTTGATAAGCCCATTTAGTGTTTAAATAATTCGTCATTGCAGGAATGTAATATATATTGCCACTTCCCCTCTCTGTATCTCTCTTTCTGGCCCTGAGATTGCATATGTGTCCCTAAGATCGCATGTGCATGTGGAAAGCCAAAATAAAGGTTTTCCTCACGTGCTTGAATAGCTGTCATACATTCCTTAAAATTCTATCCAGGCTGCACCCCTGACTGACACATGCCTGACTGTGTCTACTGAATGAGAGAGGGAGACGGAGAGAGTGAGGGGTATAGAGACTGCTGTTGACAGATAGAACAATGTGCATAACAGACATGGTAATAGAAAAAGTTCCAAAAAAAAAAAAAAAAGAAAAATCCCAACAACGAAAAACATCCAATTGATTATTCTTTTGAAATTTGTTTCTTGTGTCTCCTGTCAATCAATCAATCAATCAATCAGTCTTTATTTGTATAGCGCCAATTCATAACAAGTGTTATCTCAAGACACTTTACAATAGAGCACAAAGCTCTTCATATTATGGATACACATATATGCATAGATACATATATACATATATAAAATACACATATACATAGATATACAAATATATACATCCAACACCCAACATGAATCCATATAGCCAATCATGAATCCCTCCATCATGGTGGCAAGAAAAAACCTTCTGTTAAGCAGCAGGAAATCTTGAATGTGGACCCCAGTCTCATGATGAACAGCAAATCCACACGATGCTGTGTTGGGTGTGTGGGCAAAGGGAGGGAGGTAAGTGGAGACAAGTGGACTAAAGTAAGAACTAAAGCTAGTGACAGATCAATGGACCAATCATAGACCTGTCGACGTCAAATGTGATGCCTTACCTCTGGCACTACATCAACTCATGCACCCATCTATCCATTCATCCATCTATTCATTTGTAAATCCATTAATTTCATCCATCAATTAATCTCAATTAATCAATCTTTTTTTGTATAGTGCCAAATGATAACAAACGCTAACACAAGACACTTCACAAAAGAGTAGGTCAACGCCATACTCTTCCTTCTATTTTGTTTTATGCTATTTCATTTTTATTTAGCTCTCCATCCATACATTTATATGCCAGTAACATCCATCCCTCTATTCATTCATCCAGCATCTATCTATCTGTTAATCCATCCATCCATACATCCATCCATCCATCTTTTCATTCACCGAGCATCCATTTGTCTGTTAATCTACTATCCATCCATCCAGTTTAAAATAGGCATCCATCAGGCCATTCATAAACACATCCATCATCCGTATGCCAGTTGTATCCATCCATCCATCCATCCATCCATCCATCCACTGGGCATCCATTTGTCTGTTTATCCATCCATTCAGCAATTCCTGTATCCAACCCCTCTATCCATCAATCCGACCATTAATCCTTACATCCACACATCCAGCCTCAACCTTCCATCTACCTGTTTAAATGTCCGTTCTATCTATTTATCCATCTGTTCATCAGTCTAGCATCATCTGTATGTCAGTTCGTCAATCTGTACATTCTCCCATCCATCCATCCATCCATCCACCTAGTTTTATGTCAGTCACTTCCATTCAACCAAGCCTGCTGTTTGCAGTTCTCGAACAATAAGGATTTCTAGTGCTTTTTTTTTTTTCTACCTGTTCACATCTAAAATTCTCAAATGTATGCACAGCATTTGGTGCAGCATTGTGTAGCCTAACTTCTTTCTGGTCCTAGCTCCTTACTATGACAGAGTTGATCCCCATCACTTTTGCTGCTGTGTTCACTAATGACATGTGCTGCAGACAACCCTGCTTCAGAAATACTCCAAAACCCTTTTTAGTTTGGTTATACTTTGGTGGAAGTTCCTTATATGTTGTAAGTCTCTGTCTGTATTTACATGTGTTGGTCAATGACCCATTTTATCTCAAAGCTCAAAGGGACGATTGTTAGGTATTTCTTCTGATGGCTGCTGCTTTAGGAAAGCTGTTTATTAAGTGCTTTATTAAAACCAGTAAATCATTGAGACCTAAGTGTAGAGTAAGCACTGAGTGTGACCTAAATAACCTTTGCATTAGAAATAGGACACACACAATCATACAAACACACACCCCTGAGAAACAAGTCTTATAATTACAGCTGAATATTGGACTCTCAGGAGCAATAGGGGCAGACTGTTTTATGAACACACAAATCAGTGTCCTTACAGCTATTAGAAATATGTAAGGGTGTGATGAGCTTAATTATGACCTTCCTGGTGCAATTTTGCCTGACCTGACAGACTACACATGATTTGTGCTAATATGCAAAGTGTCAGTACGGCTTTTCAGCTCTAGTTTCCACTGCTTAAAGCAGCTGGATCCGCCTGATTCAGTGTCTGTAATCAGGCAGATCCATCCTGCTAAGCTCTAACCTACAACGTTTGTGCTCAGCCTTAAGCACAACAGCCCATTCAGCCTCCTTCGAAGCAGGAAGAGATGGGAGCTATGAGCATGACAACAGCAGAAAGTGACAGAGAGATTGTCATAGGTGCTAAAAGCTTTGGTAACAGTTTTATCAGATCTGGACCACATTTCTTTGTTAAATGAAAAACAAACAAATAACACTGAAAGCTTTTCTCAATAGATAGGATATTTTCGCTCCATTTCTGACGTGTTTTGGCGAGAGTTTGTTCCCCAAAGTGTCTCAGCTTTTGAACTCCACACCATGGCATTTGCACCCACCCACTTCATTGTCTGATTGGCCCGTGATGAATGTGATCGATGGAACCAGTCACCTTGCAGATTTTTCTGTCATGGCATCCTACACTGACGAGGAGGAGGAGGAGCTGCTCTGCCTTCTGTCTTTGCAAAGCTTTAAAATTAAGAGACGGTAGTATGTATGGCCATTAAATGCCATAAGAGACGAAAGAGGGGAATATGCCATGCACTCTGAGTCACCACTCACCTGTCAACGCTGCACAGAGGACAGCTGTTACACTGAGAGTGCTCGCTAGCACCTGCAATGCAGATTGGTGTCACATTTAATGCGGGTCAATGTGAAAAATACATGCCCAACAGTGTTTTGGGTAACACCAGTGCACAGAGCAGAGTCCACGCGGTCATAAAATTTGAGCTTTGTGCACATGGGCCTTTTGGACGTCCGCTTTGAGTCTGTGCGGACCTCCATGGAGTCCGTCCGCGTACGTTTTGCCCAATATGTTTGGACCTTAATGCTCAATGTCACAAAACTCAAATAATCTCAACCTGGTTTCTTGAACATGGCAATGAGTTCACAGTAGTTCAGTGGCCTCCACAGGAACCTGATCTCAATCCAGCAGAGCACCTTTGGGATGTGGTGGAACGAGAGACTATTATTATGAAGCCGAAAAATCTGCAACAGCTGTGTAATTTTATCATGTCAATATGGACCAAAATCTCTGAGGATTGTTTCACATCGTTGAATCTATACCAACAAGAATTAAGGCACTTCAAAAGTAGTTTGAGCAGTATTTGAGTACATACTGAACAGTATTAGGAAGGCTAAACTTGAGTTGAATGAAATAATCGAAAAGAAGACTCAATTTATGATGCAAAGACTACGCTTGGAAAAATTTGAACACAGCAACAAATCTGGTAGATTCCTAGCTAGTCAATTAAAGGCAAACAAAGAGAAAACAACTATCTCCTCTGTTAAGGATTCAGCAGGAAATATCACCCATGATCCTGACAGAATAAATAACATCTTTAGGGATTCATCTATAAGACACTTTATTCATCACAAACTGACCCACCAGATAGCAGCACTGAAGAATTTCTAAGTGACATAAACCTCCCAAAATTGCAACCAGAACTGGGAATGGCTTTGGACTCACCCCTCACGATTGGGGAACTCCATAAAGCACTACAAGGCATGCCTAGTAATAAAGCCCCAGGTCCAGATGGTTTTCCAGCAGAATTCTATAAGGTATTCTGGACCGCACTGGGACCCACTTTTTTTAAGATGGTCTCAGAGATCAAGGGAAAAGGAAAAATACCCAAAAACATGAATTCAGCTAACATTACCCTACTACTAAAACCAGGAAAAGACTCCACACTTCCATCCAGTTACCGGCCAATTTCGTTAATAAAGGCTGACCTCAAAATAATCTGCAAAGCCCTTGCCAAAAGATTAGAAACAGTAACTCCTCTTATTATACACCCTGATCAAACAGGCTTTATAAAGGGCAGACATTCTTCTACTAATATGCGCAGACTAACAAATCTGATAGATTATGCCACCTCACACAATCTAGAAACCACAATCATCTCCTTAGATGCAGAAAAAGCATCTGACCGTGTTAACTGGAAGTTCCTATTTGCAACATTGAACAAATTTGGATTCGATCCATCTTTTATTGACTGGCTGAAGATCTTATACAATGACCCAAATGCATGTGTGAGGACAAATGATCAAACTTCTCCAAGCTTCAGTCTACAAAGGGGCACCAGGCAGGGCTGCCCACTCTCCCCCTCACTTTTTGCTATCTTTATTGAACCCTTAGCAGCTAGTATTAGACAATCTAAAGAAATTAAAGGTATTAATGGCAATAGTATAGAACACAAGACTAGTCTTTATGCTGATGATGTATTACTTTTTCTCCAGAACTCACAAACATCTCTCTCTCACACAATCACACTTATTAATAAATTCTCATCAATTTCGGACTACTCCATTAATTGGTCTAAAACTACTGTTCTACCTATCAACTGCACGTTCCAGAATATTCCAAATATTACACTGCATTCAGGGAATATTAAATACTTGGGAATAAACATCTCTCCCAGTATTTCTGAATTAATAAAGCTAAACCATGTCCAGCTTTTAAAAACAGTTGAGGACGACCTCACTCGGTGGAAATCCTTACCCATATCACTCATGGGAAGAGTTGCCACCATAAAAATGATGGTTCTACCTAGAGTAAACTATCTGCTCTCAATGATTCCCACGAAACCTCCTTCCACTTGGTTTAAAACCTTAGATTCATTCATTAGTACATTTCTATGGAAAGCCAAACCACCGCGTATTAGTTTAAAAACTCTACAAAAGACTAAAAACAATGGTGGTTTAGATTTGCCCAATTTTCACCTCTATTTCCTAGCAAACAGATTACAATTCATATCAAAATGGCTAAATCCCAACCAACTAGATGAACCATGGCTGGACATAGAGCAAGTACTATGTAATGACCTAGTTATTTCTAGTCTGCCATTTATAAGCCCAACTGTAAGGCATCATAAATGTTTTAAAAGCATCAACATTAGTTCCACTCTGACAGCCTGGTGGGAGTTTCTGAAATTGACCAAATCTTCACTCGTTCCGTGTAAGTTTACACCCATCTGGAACAACCCCGACATCCTGCAAAATAAGAAAATGATAAACTTTGCTCAGTGGACTAATAAAGGGATAAAGCATCTCGAACATATTATTCAAAACAAAAAATTCATACCATTCGAGGAACTCACTGTGCAATATGAAATCAGCAGCGCCAAATTCCTAGAGTACCAACAAATGAAATCTATAATAAGCAAGAAATATAATTCCAACCAGCTGGACTTACAACTCCCTGCTCAAGTTGCAGAATTTATAAATCTCAAAGCCCCAAAATTGTTATCAAAAATCTATAGGCTACTGGTCAAGACAGAAGATTCAATCTCACTCCCAACGCTCAAGTGGGAAACAGATTTATCCAGTAATTTTGATAATAACTTTTGGTCACAAGTCTGTTCAAATACATTCAAAATGACTAAAAATTCAAATCTGCAACTTATACAGTACAAAATTATCCACAGAATCCAGTACACGGGACAAAGGATGTTCAAGATGGGCCTAACGCAATCAAGTATTTGTTCACATTGCACCAATAACATACCAGATGACTATTTACATGCTGTGTGGTCCTGTACACCAGTTCAGAAGTTTTGGCTCCGGGTGTGTGAGGACCTTTCAGTATGGTTCAAGTGTAATATCCCTGCATGTCCCAGACTGTGCCTTCTAGGGAACCTGGATGACACTGTCATAGACTCTAACTTGAAACACTTAGTCCTCACTGCCCTATGCATCGCGAAGAAAACTATTCTCTTAAATTGGAAAAGCAAAAAGAATCTATCTTCCAACCAGTTTAAAAACCTTCTATCAGATTACATCAGCAATGAGATAATGTCTGCCTCTTCTAAGCATGAATTGGAGGATGTTAACTCTCTCTGGTCCCCTGTGATTAGCTCCATCACTTAGCTGGGTGATAGGTAGTGATCTCGCTGCTACGGGTGGTTTGGCGTGGGCTGGGGGGGGCTGACGGCCGCTGGCCTGCTGGTGGTCTCGTGGGATGTAGGGCTGGGTGGCGTGTCCGGCTGGGTTGGGGGGGTGGGCTGGGGCCGGGGGGGGGGGTGTGGGGGTGTCCCTGCAGCGGTGAGTGGGGGCTACTGGTGGGCTTCGGGGGGGGGGGGGGGGGGGGGGGGGGGACGCCGGCCACGGGCTGGACGGCTGGGCAACTCCGGCCGGTGTGGGGGGGGGCGGGTTGTGGGCTCCGGTGCCTGGGGGCTGCCCTCCATCCTCGAGGGGGGGGGGGGCTGGGCCGGGCCGGGGGGGGGCATGGTCCTGCCCGGGCTTGCCTCGAGAGGGGCGGGTCGGGGTGCGCCTCTGGCGTCCGTCCGGTACTCTTGGGACCATGGAGCTCATGTAGCAGGATGGGATGGGTGGAGGGGCTGGGGGTGGGGGTGGAGGATGGGTGGGGGGATTCGTGGGCCAGCGGGCCTGGGGGATCCAGCCCTTGGACTGTTGCGTGAATGTCTGTATATGTATGTACGTATATATGTGTGTGTGCGTGTGTAGGGACAATTGGATGTAGGTTTGTGTGTGTCTATGTGCATATATGTTTATGGGTGTATGTATACGTGTATGTCCTTGTATGTGTGTATGTATATATGTGTGTATATGTGTATGTATATATGTATGTGTGTATGTGTATGTATAGATGTGTTTGTGTATATATGTATGTCCCTCTTCTCTCTCCAGGATATGGCACGTGTGCATTGTCCGGGGTGTGCCGGGCTCTCTGGCTCCTGCAGCCCTCGGCTCCGGGCCTGGGGGGTCCTGGGCCCCCCCTGCCCCTGGGGGGTCCTGGGCCCCCCCTGCCCCTGGGCGGCCTATTGCGGCCATGGGCAGCTCACCCTCTGGAGGGAAGTTCTCTTCCCTCCGGTCTTACCTCGCCCCACGGCCCTAGCTTCCCCGCTCCTCCACACACCCACACACTTAGGACCTTGAGTGGCATGCCCGCCAGGTGCAGTGGAGGGGTCCTTAGAGACCACTCCTACTGCACCCTGGTAGAATTTGCTCCTCAGTTTTAATTGCACTTAGACATCACTACATATTACCCACTACACTACACAACATACACACAGGGCCTTGGGGGGACAGGCCGGATGGTGTATGGTGGGCGGGGCTCTTCAGGCTGACCACCTGGAGGGCGTCGCCTCCAGAACCATTTGGTCGTCTGCCCCCCAATTTTAACAATTTTTTTAACTGCATTAGGAACACAACCATCACCTACTACTGAGCGGGGGAGCTGGGGCAGGGGGGCCCTTTCCACACCCCCGTTTCCTGGGTGCGCCCTAGGGCACGGGGTAGAGGGGACCCACTGGCTTGGGCTATGGGCTGTCGACGTGGCAGGGACCCGGTAGCGCCCTGGGGGTGTCCTTGGCCCTCTGTCCTGGAGAGGGTAGGGGGAAAGAAAAATTTGTTGGGTGGATGTGCAGTGCGTGTGAGTGCATGAGTGCATGAGTACATGAGTGAATGAGCGTGTGGGTGCCAGGGGCTTGGTGACCTCAGGCCGACGCTGGCCTCTGGACCTGAAAACGGGGGGGGGGGGGGGGGGGGGGGGGGGGGGGATTGTGATCGGGCCTGGACGGGCTGGGGGTCAGGGGTGGGGCAGGGGCCGGGGCTCAGGGGAGGTTAGATCGGGGGGGGGGGGGTGATCTCCATGGTCCCCGGGGTCTGGCCGGGGGGCACTTTGGGCGGGTGCCGGCCCGCAGTGGGTGGCTGTCTGGGCTGGTTCTGTCCTCCTGGATGCCCGGCTGGGCCCTCCCCTGCGGGGGTGGGTGGGTTGTCCTTGGGCTTGCGGTGCTCATCTCCTGCCCCCCTGCGCTCGATCGGGGGCCCGGCGTCTGGTGGGGCCTGTGGGCCTCAGCCCCCTGGGCCCCTGGGGCCCTTACCCCGCAGAGTCGGGTGTCTGCCTCCCGCTTCTCCTTGCCTCTTCTCCCGGCCTTCTCCTTGGTTGGCGCGCTCCTGGCTCTGTGGCAGGCTGCCTTTGCTCTGCGCTCTGTCGTGGCGGCCGGCTGCATGGCGCTGGGGGGCCCTCTCAGTGTACATCTGGCCCCTAAAGGCAGTGGGGCTACATCTGCACGATCACTCCTTTGCATGATCACTAAACACAAAGCACAACTTGATCCGAACAATCTGCACTCTCAGCCATGCCCCTACAGATGCCGACATCTGTATGTTTATGTATATATGTGTCTATGTATGTAAATATATACATCTATAATTGTTGTTGCTGTGCTCATTGTTGCTAACGATCTCTCCAGTTATTCTCTCCTCAGGTGCTCCTTGTGTTTGTAGTGTCAAAGACCTCAGGATACTGTTTCTTTTCAGGTTCAGCAGCTGGTTGTTTGGTTCTCCTGTTTGTATGCATCTGCTCAGTTATTGTGGTTTTTCTTTTCTGTTTTGTTGTTTCTCTCTCCCTTTCTGTCTATTTTCCTTCCCTCTCTCTTATCTATTATCACTCTTGTCTGGTCAAGCAATAATCTTCCAACTTGGCAGTATACGGTGGGGGAAAATAAATAAATAAATAAAAATAAAAAATTAACAAAAACACTAATAAAAAGTTTCACTTAAAACTCAAGGGGAGCCTTATATACAAATGGCTCCTCTTGGCAAAGTAAATGTGTTCTGCACAAAATGGCAGCCAGACCATAATTCTGCTGTTGCAATGCTGGACATGACAAGTTAAAAAAAAAAAAAAAAAAAAGTAGTTTGAGCAAGGTTTACCTAATAAAGTGATTGCATGTGTATATTTGGTAATAACATTAAGAACTCAACATCCAGTATTTGTCAATATTAAACAAAACTTGTGCTGAAATATTATGATTGACATAGACTTAGATTAATTCAGACTGCTCAAGGTCTTGCTGAGGAGAGGTGTTCATGTGGAAACCCAGTTACATGAAGCTGCTGAAATATTTTTATTTTGCTCTGAGTGGCTGTGTAAATAAACTCTGCTCCAGCTGGCAAGAAGAACTTGGTCCTCTGTCTCACCCCTTTACGCAACACAAGCTGAAAGAAATTTCTTTCCAAGACAAAATGTCAGGCTAGACCAGCTACACCTACATCACCTTAATAATTTCTAACGCGTGTCCTAACAGCACACAAGCATCAGATGTTGTGTTTTATCTACAGCATTGTACACTTGCTGTCCCCACTAGATTGTATTCAACATACAGCACATTATGAGCTAAGTTAAGTTTTCACAGTTAAAAGTGAAAGTAGCCACAGTCACAGATATGGATATTATAAATGCAACAGCATGCCCTTAGTTTGTTTTATATGTCTCCTCTGTATGATAGGGTACTTATATACACAAGCTAAAAAGGCATAAGGCTTTCTCCCACTCACAGTATTTGTGGCACTGGTAGCTGCAGGCAACATGCCATGTGTGATTACACTCCGATATTGCAATAAAGATATGGATTGCAATAATTAAATATAACATTTAAAGAGCATGCAGTCTATTACTCAGAGTCTTTGTCTATTCTATTCTCCCAGTTTTTTTATAACACTTTCAGCTGGAACATTTTCTGAATCTAAAATAAATCCAAGACACTGTTTTTTCCTGTAAACTGGAACAAATGGATTTAAAGGTATCCTATGGTTAGCTTTAGCTTTATCCGGCTGTACCAAAAGGTGTGAAGGCATGGCAGTTATACCATAAAGACTTTGTTAAGCTGCATTCAGTCATTTGTAATTTATTGTGATAAATTCAGACTATCCCGATGTGTTTACCGTGAAGGCTCATAATGTGGTTATATTAAAACTGTAGTAAACTGCACAGATATACTTTGCAGCAGTCTGACAAAAAATTCAGTGTTTCCACATCAACAATACCCGACATATCCAGCACCTCTGCCGTGACCAAGACCACTTTGACTGTCCAAAATATGGAAATAAATGACCTCTTTGGCTGCAGAGAGACTTTGGTAAAGTTTTTAGAACTGTTGGAAATATTTGAGGTAATCTAATTTTTTAACTAAAATATCTGTTGGAAGTTTTTAAGTGTTGTGCCTTTAATTTAGGGCATTCTCTCAGCTGCTGAGCCAACAGGGAATAATTTAACTGCACTCAAAACATTGACATACAGAAGATTTTGCATCATTACACAAACAATATACATATTTTTCTTTTGTGTTATGCACTTTAATATTTCATCATTAGAGGAAGTCCCAGCAGCTCCTTAAATCTTTAAACACACCATGTATAAGTAATTTCCCTAATCAATAAACCATAACGGTTTTATATGGATCAAACCAGTCGTTTAGTCACAGCAGAGACGCAGAACCAGGACTGATAGGATGGAGGCTGGACACACGTACATATGTGCATTAAAACACACTCATATAGATCTGTGTGTGTTTTCGCTTGAATGATTTATGCTCTGGGTAAAAAATGGGCACAAGGTTATTAACAGTACAGTTACAAAATACATTTGGATACACACACACACTAGCAAATAAACACTAATGCACATACATGTGTACTGTTGAATGATTTATGTTGAGGTTATTCACGAGAAAGTGAACACACACGTAAGACAAACTCTCATAAATAAGTCTGCAGCATAGAGATGCTCACACACTAATTATACTCACAGGTAAAAATACACACAGTGAGGCTGCACACACACTGCAGCGTTTTGTGTGTTTAAGCTGCCGTGTGGTTTTGATTTTTGCATTATAGATGTCTGACAGTGCTCTGACGTTCCCAATCCCACTGATTTGAGTTTCTTCCTCGACACGCAGCAGATTTACACGAGACGTTGTTGTTTTTGTGAAACTTTCCCTGGAGTCTATGAAGAAACATGTTAACAACCCTGACAGCACTCTCAGAAAACTCTGGGGTGATTTAAAAACTGTTATTCCTGAAATGTGGGTTTTTTAGAAGGAGCGAAGTCCAAGAATCATTTAAACACAAAGACCTTTATATCTATTAAAGCTACAGTCACATATTCTTCCTGCCTCTTTCATTTACTCTGGTTTGTTGAGTTGTAAATCACCAGTTTCATCCGGATACAATAAGATATCAACTCTCTGGACAGACACAATGCTTGCTAAAATTACAAAGAGCCATGGTGGGATTTCAGTTCAGTTTAATTCAGGAGCCTATAATCAATATAATGCACTAGAGCTAAATGCTGACCTGACATGTATCCATTTTTCTGCAATTTTAAAGCTGCAGACAAATTCCTAAAGTTGTATAGTACTTTGAGAAGTCTTGTAGGAGCTGGGGTTCACTCCTGCGGTGCACTCATTTGATGTAAAGTGGGCTTATGACTTGATTTTACAGTTCTAGGGCAGGCTTTCACCAGTCATGGCCTTATGACAAAATTCAGCCATCCATCCTTCCATTATCAGTTTATCCCTTTCAGAGTCCCTGGTGGCTGGAGCCTACTCCTGCTGACACTGGCCGTGAGGCGGAGTACATCCTGGACCTGTCTCCAGCTGGCTGCAGGAACACATGTAGAGACAGACAGCCATTCGTGGACACACTTACACCTAAAGACAATTTAGAATTACCAATTAACTGATGAGCATGTTTTTGGTATGTGGGCAGAAACCAGAGTGCCCAATTCATGCATGCATGAAACCAGGCATGCATGAATGAACCCACTCATGCATAGGGAGAACATGCAAACTCCACACAGGAAGGCCCTGACCTACACAGAGTTCAAACCAACAACCTTCTTGCTGTGAGGCACGCACACTACCTGCTGCACCACTGTGCTAGCCCTTGTGATCAAATCAAACATCATAATTATTTTTGTACTGCTTTAGTCTTTTCTCATGCAGATGTTGTAGTTTAATCATTTGACTTTAGTGAAAGAAACAAAAGCAGTGGGATCATGATCACCAAACACAAGCAAAAGTCTTGAATACATAGCTAGAATGTGAAGGTGCGCACAGCTCAGCAGGACTGTGGAAAATAAGGAGAAATGATTGAATTAAAAATCTTCTTCTCTTTGAGCAACAATAGTTAGGAGAATGGAAAAAGTACTGAAAAAATTAACTGCAGACGGAAGATATCAAGGGTTGCTAACTCAAATTCCCTTGGCGTATGACACATGCTTTCAGCCGCTCTCACGCTTGTTCTGCTTAGGAAGATCTCACGCCAAATGTTTTTCATTTGTCCGTCCCAACAAATCAAATCCAGTTTTTAATGATGGCACCCTTCAATCAATAAAACTCTATACCCCGTTTCACTGCTACACGTTATATCCATTACTTTCCCAAAAAGTTACCCTGAGCATTGAAACATTGGTGTATGTTCGGTGGGAGAGCGACCTGAGTCCTTTTCTCTCATACAGAGACACACGTGTGTCTTGATAGGGTGAGATCTTGCGCGGCACTATTCAGCTTCACTCTTTAGCAGAAATATGCCACTTTGAGCCTTAATGAATACACTACTCAAAAGTTTTAGAACACCCCAATTTTTCCAGTTATCTATTGCAACTTTAGTCGTGCAAGTCCAATGAATAGCTTGAAATGTCACAAAGGTAAGTGCTGTGCTGCCATATCTTAACAGAAAAGGTTAGGTTACTCAAAACTGAAAAATTATGTACATTTCAGAATTATACCAAAAAGCCTCTTTCAGGGAACATGAAATGGGTTAACAATTTAAAGCTGTTCTGCACAATGAAGGTTGATCAAGCCTCGAAAGCTGGCTCTATTAATTCCTACAGGTGCTCCAACTTTTCTTGATTGCTTACAGCCCCCTCTGTCTGCATAAAAGCATACCCTGTGGTAACATACCCCTGTGAGCATCAGTTGAACAGCACTGTACTGCAGAAAGTCAGATGTTGCTACAAAAATGGCAAGAAAAAGGGAATTAACAGTGGAAGAGAGACGGACCATCATAACACTCAAAAATGTAGGTCTTCCTTACAGACAAATTGCAAAGAAAGTCAAGGTGTCAGTGAGTACAGTTTTCTTCACCATCTAAAGGCACTCAGAAACTGGGGAAACTCTGAAAGGAAGAGGTCTGGCAGACCCAAAGCCACAACTAAATCAGAGGACAAGATTCTGAGAGTTAACAGTTTGCCTGACAGGCGGCTCACAGGACAACAGCTTCAAGCACAGCTTAACAGTGGTCGTAGTAAACAAGTCTCAGTTTCACCTGTGAAGAGAAGACTTTGAACTGCAGGTTTGACAAGACGAGTCGCAGCAAGAAAGCCATTGCTAAGACGTCAGAATAAGACAAAGAGGCTTGCCTGGGCCATGAAACACCGCCATTGGACTACTGAAGACTGGAAGAAGGTATTATGGACTGATGAATCAACATTTGAAATCTTTGGTTCATCACGCAGGATCTTTGTGTGCCGTCAAGTAGGTGAAAGGATGGTCCCACAGTGTGTGACATCAACTGTCAAACATGGAGGAGGAAGTGTGATGGTCTGGGGCTGTTTTTCTGGATCCAGGGTTGGTGACTTGTACAGAGTGAGAGGCACCCTGAACCAAAATGGCTACCACAGCATTCTGCAGCACCATGCAGTACCCTCTGGTATGAGCCTTATTGGTCAGGGTTCATCCTACAGCAAGATAATGACCCAAAACATAAGTCCAAGCTATGCCAGAACTACCTCAGGAAAAAAGAACAAGATGGTAAGCTTGAAAACATGGAGTGACAGCACAGTCTCCAGACTTCAATCAATCAATCAATCAATCAATCTTTATTTGTGTAGCGCCAATTCATAATAAGTGTTATCTCAAGACACTTTACAATAGAGCACAAAGCTCTTCATATTATGGATACACATATATGCATAGATACATATATGCATATTTAAAATACACATATACATATTTATACAAATATATACATCCAACACCCAGCATGAATCCATATAGCCAATCATGAATCCCTCCATCATGGCGGCAAGAAAAAACCTTCTGTTAAGCAGCAGGAAATCTTGAATGTGGACCCCAGTCTCATGATGAACAGCAAATCCACACCATGCTGTGTTGGGTGTGTGGGCGAAGGAAGGGAGGTAAGTGGAGACAAGTGGACTAAAGTAAGAACTAAAGCTAGTGACAGATCGATGGACCAATCATAGACCTGTTGTGGTGTCTCTTTTTCTCAGTAAATACCGAATGAGCTGGCTCGGAACTTCTGCGCAGGAATGGCCGCTAAGATGAAAAACAGATAAAAATTTGTCCTCTTGCTCTTCAAGGAAGCAAGAATGCAGGCAAAGTCCACTTCCAGAAGCTCTTTATTATGGTCACAAGGTGAACAATAATAAACGGGAGTTGCTTTGTGTCGTGACACCACAAAACAACTGAAGCTCAAGCTGTTGTCCGTATGTTTTATAGCTGCTGGGTGGGACTTTCCCCGTCTTCCCGAAGGTTACAGAAGGTTCCCTCCCCATCTCTTTTCAACATTCACTTTCTTTAATTCTTAATAATAATTGTGTAATTTCCCCTCCCATAGGCCTTTATACAATCCCATGGAGTCCAGAATTTATTCATCTTTTGCTATAAGGTAAAATCAGGCATATTTCTGTCTTAATTCTATGGTTTACTCAAAATGGCTGAATTTGATCCAAGATGGCTTCCCACTTAGACTGTCCTTCTCTGGGTACAGAGTGATCTGTACACTGTGGGGTTGTCCAGTATATAATGTTCTTTCTTTGAATACTTCGCCTTAGTTTAATATTTGCAGCTTTGAACCATGGACTCTATTAGGTATGTATTCAGGCTCTATGGTGTAGAAAATAAACTTTTAACTATGTTGGTGAGATCCTTATATTTACTCACATATATATAAAAAATAACCTTATTATGACCAAAAAACCTTTACAGGCATAATATTTCGTGTGATACTTCTAACTACATTGTGAGCATAGGCGTCAGTTTAGGTGGGGATGGGGGGGATGTGTCCCCCCCACTTTTTGTCAAGGGTCATTTTGTCTCCACCACACACAAATACTTCACTTGTAAGCCATTGTAACCCTAGTTATTTTCAGTAGTATAGAAAAGTCCGACGCTCCTGAACGCACCATCTGCATTTGTCTGAGAGTTGCAGAGAGACGCAGCAGACCTTCACGAGGACAAAAAAAAAACGTGCAGCTGCTGTAAATTTGCATCTGTGCAAAGTTGAAGCTCCGACCCAGAGTGTGCTTTTTCTTCTGATAATACCTGTGGTGAGTTAAAAAACTTGTTTGCTTGGGCTTCCTGAGCTGTAAATCCTGTTGAGATGTAGGTGATATATTTGACATGCTGATTTCAACATGAAATTCAACATTGTTGGGGGTTCGTAATTCATATAAAAGTGTCGGCCCAGTTCTCAAGAGGTTTTTTATTCAATACATGACAATCACTTAAAACATAAAATAAGTCTACACATTTTATAGTAGCCATACCAAAAGTAAAATCGTCCCAAGCACTTCTCAAAAGTCACTTTTGCCAGTAGCCGCCCCCCCCACTTTTTAAAACAAACTGACGCCCTTGATTGTGAGATTATGCCATATTATAAAAATAATCTTGAAACATGCATTCTGTGGTCATTTCTAACTATTGTAAGGCCCTGAATAGTTAATACATTCTGTACTCATTTCTACATTCAGTAAGGACCTCTCAATGACATTAAATGCTGGCGTTTGACTTGTATATGTGACTAAATATCCAAGAGGATATATAAACATTTTACAATGTAAATATAGAAATATTATGGATGATATAAAAATATGTATAAAAGGCTTAGGTGTAGTATAGGCCCAGTATATAAGGCAAACAGCTCTTTACTAATACAAAACCCAACGTAAGGCAAAATATGTTCCTGGTAATATCTACAATGTTGCATACACTGTATTTGTATAACTAATACTACCAGCTAATGCTAAAAAAAGAAAGATACTTGAGTTACTAAAATGACTAACATACCAATATTCAACATTCCATTACTGAAAATACGTAAAGAAAGAGAAAAATATTAAAAGTATGAGTAAAGTAAAACTAATTAATTAATAGTGATACCAACAAGACATTGTACGACAATTTCCAGCACACTGTCGTTTTCAGGAGGGTCCTCATGTCTGTATGATTGTGGTGATAATTTATAGAAGTACAATCATTAATAGTCTTACTGAAAATAAGAATTTATGGTAGTGATGAACTCATGGGTGCCCAGACCACAAGTGCATCCCTACCATATTTGTCTCCGTTGAGTATAAATGTATTAATGGTAGACCTCTTGAGATGTGACACCTCATTTTCAAGAGGGACCTCATGCCCATGTGGTGCTAAAGATAGCTCCTATAGATGTATCAACCATGGATAGAAAGATCATGTTAATATCTACATTAACATCTATAATGATTATGAACTGCTGAAATGGCCAAATATGTGTTATGTCTGTAATTGTAGTTATTGAGGCTTCGTGACTCCACAGCAGCAGGCAGTCTACACCAAGGATCCCAGGCCACCTACAAGACAAGAGCCAGAGACCTGAACCCCATGGAGCTGGTTTGGGATGAACTGGACAGAAGAGTAAAAGCAAAGCAGCCTACAAGTGCCACACATTTATGGGAACTTCTGCAACAGACGTGGGAAGAACTTTCTGAAGAATATTTGATTTCTATTGTAGAAACAACGCCTCGAGTGTGTTCAGCTGTTATATCTGCCAAAGGTGGCTACTTTGATGAGTCAAGAGTTTAGAATACATTTGGGCCTATAAATTGATTTCATGATTTCTTTTTTTACTCCAATTGCTAATTTGTACTGTGCTTTCATTTCAGAGTGCAATGAGACATTAAACTGACTATTCAGTAAAAAACTGCAAAAATTGGGCATTCCAAAACTTTTGACAGGTAGTGTGTGTATTTATATAAATATATATATATATATATATATATATATATATATATATATATATATATATATATATATATATATACATATATATATATATATATATATATATACATATATACATATATATATATATATATATATATATATATATATATATGAGGGCTTCTGGAACAACACAGAGAAGGCAATGGACACGAGATGAGAACAAGGCTCTGTTGGAATGCTACTACTCCAGTAACCCTAGCCAGCGGGGTTACATGAACAGACTGTGGGAAAAATGGTTACTTCGATACCCACAGTCAATACTAACGCCGAAACAACTAGTAGCTCAGTGTTCCAACATCCACAAACGGCAGCTGCTATCACGACTAGAGATTGAGGAGATACAACACGTTAATGCTACGGTAAGGGGGAGACAGGACGATAAGTCAGATGGGGGAGTTAACATTGACTTCCCCCCAGAGACTGGGTACCAAGCCCCAGAGTTGAGCGAAGAGTTGACTGACCTGAGAGATAAGATCATGGCCAAGATGAGCGCCTGTGAACCCCGACACCGATTAGCGAAGACTAGTGAAGTACCTCCAGAAATCCTAGCCAATGTAAATGCAGTGATAGAGACAATTCCCACTGCAAACATCACTGAGACCAATGAGCTGATATACAGTACAGCAACAGTGATCCTTGAGATGCTTGGACACAAGATGGGTAACATGAACAAGAACAAAGGGCAGTGCCCACCTTGGAGGAGAAGGTTAGAGGCTAAAATCAAGGTGACACGGAGAGAGGTCAGCCAATTGTCAGAGTTCCAGAATGGTGCAACCAGGAAAGACATACCCAAGAGGTACAGGCAGATGCCCATACCTGAGGCCTTGGAAACTGCCAAACAAAGACTCCAAGCCTTGGCCACCCGACTGAAGAGGTACACAAGAGAGACTGAGGCCAGGCGAATAAATCGGTTGTTCTCCACTGAACCAGCTAAAGTGTACTCTCAGTGGCAAGGGAATAACCCACGAGCTAACCCACCAAGGCTGGAGACTGAACAATACTGGAAAGGCATATGGGAGAAAGAAGCATCACATAACAACGATGCACAGTGGTTTATCAATCTAAGAGCAGACCAAACCAGTCTCCCTGAACAAGATGCCGTGACCATCACAGTAGCAGACATCCAAGAAAAAGTCTCAGGTATGAAGAACTGGACAGCACCAGGCCTGGATATGATCCATACATACTGGCTAAAGAGGCTGACCTCACTCCATGAGCGCCTGGCAGTACAAATGAACCAACTGCTGAGAGATGGGACCCACCCTGAATGGCTGACCAAGGGCCGTACAGTCCTGATCCAGAAAGATCCCCAGAAGGGAACAGTCCCATCCAACTATCGGCCAATCACCTGCCTCTCCACAACATGGAAACTCCTGTCAGGCATCATTGCGGCTAAGATAAGTGGGCACATGGATCAATACATGACAGAGACACAGAAAGGCATTGGTGAAAATACCAGAGGAGCAAAACACCAGCTGCTGGTTGACAGAACAGTCGCTCGAGACTGCAGAACCAGACAGACCAACCTGTGCACTGCCAGGATTGATTACAAGAAAGCCTATGACTCAATGCCACATACATGGATCCTGGAATGCCTGAAGCTGTACAAGGTCAACAAGCCTTCCCTGCAAACTCAATGAGTCAATGAAACACCACCCTTGAGGCCAACTTCAAGCCAATTGCACAAGTCTCCATCAAATGTGGCATATACCAAGGTGATGCTCTGTCCCCACTGCTGTTCTGCATAGGACTGAACCCCCTCAGCCAAATAATCAACAACACTGGCTACGGATACAGACTCCGAAATGGGACCACCATCAGTCACCTTCTCTACATGGATGACATCAAGCTGTACGCTAAGAGTGAGCGAGACATCAACTCACTGATCCACATCACCAGGATCTACAGCAGTGACATCAGAATGTCGTTCGGACTGGAGAAGTGTGGCCGAATGGTGACAAAAAGAGGGAAGGTAGTCCATACAGAGGGCATTACACTCCCAGAAGACATAATAACAGATGTGGAGGAGAGCTACAAATACCTTGGCATACCACAGGCAAATGGCAACCACGAAGAGGCCACTAGGAAAGCAGCAACGACCAAGTACCTGAAGCGAGTAAGGCAAGTCCTAAAGAGTCAGCTCAATGGCAGAAATAAGGTTCGGGCAATTAGCAGCTATGCCCTGCCAGTGATCAGATACCCAGCTGGAATAATAAGCTGGCCAAAGGAGGAAATTCAGGCCACAGACGTTAGAACTCGGAAACTGCTCACCATGCACGGGGGGTCTCATCCCAAGTCTAGTATCCAGAGGCTATACACTAAGCGCAAAGAAGGAGGCAGAGGGTTAGTGAGCATCAGAGCCACTATCCAAGATGAAACATCCAAGCTCCATGACTACGTCAGGAAGATGGCCCCAAGAGATCAAGCGCTTAGTGAGTGTCTCAGATAGTGGAAACTGACAGGGAAGGAGGAACTAGGGGAACCATCGTGGGAGGAGAAACCCCTGCATGGGATGTACCACTGACAGATAGCTGAAGTGGCTGATATGAACAAATCCTACCAATGGCTACAGAGGGCTGGACTGAAGGACAGCACAGAGGCACTAATCATGGCTGCACAGGAACAGGCCTTGAGCACCAGAGCAATGGAGGCCCAGATCTACCACACCAGGCAAGATCCCAGGTGCAGGCTGTGCAAAGAGAGCCCTGAAACAGTCCAGCACCTAACAGCAGGGTGTAAGATGCTGGCAGGAAAAGCATACATGGAACGCCATAACCAAGTAGCCGGTATAGTGTACAGGAACATCTGTGCAGAATATGGACTGGAGACCCCAAGGTCAAAATGGGAAGCACCTCCCAAGGTGACTGAGAATGGCCGAGCAAAGATCCTGTGGGACTTCCAGATACAGACCGACAAAATGGTAATGGCCAACCAACTGGACATTGTAATCGTGGATAAGCAGCAGAGGAAAGCCGTTGTGATTGATGGAGCCATCCCAAGTGATAGCAACATCAGGAAAAAGGAACACGAGAAACTAGAGAAATACCAAGGGCTCAAAGAAGAGCAAGAGAAAGCCTGGAAGGTGAAGGCAGCAGTAGTGCCTGTGGTCATCGGGGCACTCGGGGCAGTGACCCCCACACTGGAGAAGTGGCTCCAACAGATCCCTGGAGAAACATCAGACATCTCACTCCAGAAGAGTGCAGTCCTAGGAACAGCTAAGATACTGCGCAGAACCCTCAAGCTCCCAGGCCTCTGGTAGAGGACCCGAGCTGAAGAGGATGAACAGCCACCCACCCCACCGGGGAGAGGGGGGTGGGTGAGAGAAGAGTTTTTTTTTTTATATATATATAAAATCTGTTTGTATAAACTAACAAACAAAAAAAAACAAAAAACAAAAGAAAAAAAAGTGTAAATATTCAGCCTGTGCAGTGATTTTATTATGCTAAGTTTTTTTTGCTGTACAGTTTAAGCATGAGGCTCTTTGGAGATCAGCTCATTTTTGGAGATAGCCCCTTTAGGACACCCTTAGAACCAGTGGCAGCTGGTGCTAAAAATTTTAAGAGGGGCGCAGCTTTGGAGGAAACAAACCAAAGAAGCGCTTCATACTACAGTGAAAAAAAACTGAAGGCAAAACATAATCACAATGCAACCTACTTTGAACAATGCACTATTTGAACAGAAATTTTGCCCTCCTTTCCTTCTGGGCTGCAAATTTCTCAGTGACCCTCTGACTGAAGTCCATCATATCCGTCACCAGTCTCTCTTCCATTGACAGCATGGCCAGTGCATTCAGCCTGTCCTGGTTCATGGTGTTTCTCTGGAAAGTTTTGATTCTTTTTAAGTTTGAGAAGCACCTCAGCTTCTGCAGTGGTCATGGGTGTGGTGATGAGGATCTTTAGCAGAGTGACAGTCTCTGAAAATACCTCTCCAAGATTATTTTCCATCAACAACAGGATAAGGTCCACAGCTCCACAGCAGGCCTTGAACTCCTCCGTGCTGTAGATAAAGACTGAGCTCTGTCCTCAGCTTGCTTTAGCTGAGCACTGGGTCGGCCTTCAAGGAAACCTTCAGGAAACATGGCATGGTACTGTGTGAACCTGTGACCCTGCAGCAAAGTGGCACTGATGAGATGGTCAGTGAAGGAGAATCGTTCCCTCAGTATGGTGTTGGAGACCTTCAGAAGAGAAATAAAAAAATACATCAAAAGTTAACATCAGCATTTACTGAAAAAAAAATCAATAAAACAGCCAAAGTTTAACCTGCTCCCAGAAAATAAAGCTGTAATTTATGCCATCTTCACCATTTTAAGAAACATTTCTTGTGTCACCTAAACAGTGTCTTATTTCAAACATGTCTTATGTCTTATGTCTCAAGATTGTAAACACAAACAGAATCTTATGTACCACTAAACTGACGCTTTAAAACTAAAGGTAAAAATATGTGATATAGTTTTTGGTATAGATTAAAAGTAAAAAGTACACATAAAACAAAAAACAAATAGGAAAAACAACTTCACATTTTAAAAAGTCAAAAAAATAAACTTTACATTACAGGAGTCTGTTTCCATCTGCTGGAGCTTTTGAATACTCTAACTTTGTACCGTTATGTGCAGTATTCAGTCAGCAAAAACCACCAACAGAATGTATAATTTTTGTATCCCAAGAACATTTTACTATAGCAACTAAACATATGATATACAATTATATAAAATATCAATATTGTATATATTTATATTGATCTTCATTATTTTATATCACATGTTTAGTTGCAATAATAAAACTACTACACTTGGATGATAATGCAGGATGATACATTTTGTTGGTCTGTTTTCATTGATTTTATACTGTGCACAATGGTACAAGCTGGAAAGGTACAAGGTCAGTGTCAAATCCAAAAGCTCCAGTAGATTAAAAAATACTTCTGTAATGGACATACAGTTCATTTTCAGACAGATTTCACTGAAAGTGGAAAATAACCTATTTGGCACAGATAACAGAGTTGAGAGGGTTTATTTAAAATTAAAAAATTGTAAGACGTAAGAATTCATTGGTGGGGTTATAAACTCTGTGAAACACTTAAGAGGTAAATAATGTGTTGTTTACACTTTTGGGACAAAAAAAAACATTATTTTAACCAGTTAATTGCAACACATAACTTGATAGCATTATCAATTCTTCTTTTTGTAATTTTTTAAAGGCTTTCACACAATGTAACAGTAATATTTCATGAGCAGTGCAATAAACCTCTGCAATAATCTGCATGCACTTGTGTATATTAAAATTACAGTTTGTCCTATCTTTAGCATGTTTCTTTGTACTTAAGACTTAGTGTGTCTATTTTTACTCTTCATTAGTGTGCATGGTTCCTGCTTTGCCATGATTTTTTAAAATATAATTTTTTAGGTTCTTTTTTATAATATTTTCAACAAAATAATGTATCAGTTTTGTCAGTTAAATTGAAAAGGAATTTCTAGTGGGTAAAAACAAACTTAGCCATCCATTAAAAGCCCCAATTCTTTCTAAAATTATGTTGTTTTTGTAAAAATATGCAAGAATTAAAAAACTATATAGATTTTTCAGAACTTAAGTCTGCATAAGGATAATGTTCTACTGAACAAAAAATTTATATCCTCTTGGCAAACTCATTTTGTGACTCCTAATCTATAGTTTAGTGCCATGTGTGACATAAAATGGGAAATTTTGCCCCTGATTTTTGTTGTGTGAGTAGACTTACCGAGTATGTCTACTCGGTAAGACACATCCTAATCTAATCTTCAGTGCAGCATAGCCTCTTGATTTTCTTCTCTAATGCAATCTCACCTCTTCTGTGATCCTCTGATGGTTCTCTGGACGACGCCTCTTTGGTTCATGGGAACATTGGTTGGACGCATGAGGGCAGGTGAGATGGTTGCGCATGAGTAAATCATATCTGCTGCGATGACGTGTGGATATTGACAGCGCTCGCTGTCCAGTGACATGAGGAAAAGAAACACCAAAACAATCCTGATTCTCTGCCAGTCAAAGTGGGAGTGTGCGGGGCGCACTTCTCTGCGCCCCGCAGGCAAAGTTGAAGCGGCCAATCACAAAGACGCCTCAGGTCACATGCTGGGGCCAGCACCCCTCCGTACGTAAACTATGTATTCACAACACAGTTACTACGTAAAACATTTTCAAACCCTGTTATTGAATGGTGATAGTTGCTGCTGACAGACTATTACTGTGTGGTAAAAATAAATGTTTTTATGCGTTATTTTTTTATAATTTAATGACAAATTATGTTGTGTTTAACTAGACTTTATCTGTCGAATTTTGGAGGGGGCGGCGCCCCAGCGCACCCTTTTGACAAACCGCCACTGCTTCGAACTGCAGGTCAAAGAGCCTTAAGGTTGCTTCCTTGCATTTTTAGTCTAACATTCAGATGCTTTCTAAATAATTTCTTTCACAATTCTTCAGAAAATGGAAACTAGACACTTTATTTTTCAGAGTAAGGTGATAAAGATCGCTCTTTGTGATGCAAAGGTGAGAAAATGTTTACAGGAGCTGCTGGATTTGACATCTGATTCTTTGCTGCTACTGCTGCATAAAGTTAAAAGTAGGCCAGCGAAAAGGCAGAACAAAGCAGGGAGGACGCCTGGGTAACTTTTACTTTAAAAATACATGAGGCAGGGCCCACCACTCCCCACCTATCAAACATTAAGGAGCAGCGGAAAAGATGTTTGACACACACACAACTCACAAACTAACACATTCGTACACACCTGAATGTAAACAGAGAGTTGGAGCCATGATTCATTCACACACTTTAACACTTAAATACATGAAAAGTCAACCTTAGAGATACTTTAAAGACTCAGTAGGCTAAAGATGGCTAATTACTTTTAAGAGCTCTTAACAAGCTCTGTATGATTTGGGAATATGTGTAGATGTCATCTCATCTCAAAGTGTAAAATGAGGTTGATCCACTGTAGCTGTGATACTGTTTTTTGTTTAAATACTACACATATGCGACAATTCAAAATACTCTCTGCATTACCATTAAACCAATTAAAACACAGGCAGGTCATAAGATGCGCATTTATTCAGCACAACCCTAAACAGCACAGAAGACATATCTGTAATTTCACTGATTAATTTGATAATTTGGGGTCATTTTGATCTTATACAGCCCTTCATAACACAACACAAATGTTGATAATTATTGCTGAGTGTAGTTGTGAAGTCATGTTCGTATTGTGCCATCATGCTTGAGCTCTAGCATTAAGCAAGCACATCTTTCCTGGGCAGACCCCTCAAAGCAATCCAGGGCAAGAGAAATGTACCAGGATTAGAGGTCCTTTTTAGGCATATTCAGCAAGAACATACTTTTAAAGTACTTTGCCTAAAACTCCTCTAAGGTATAGGTTAGTATGGGATGGAATGCCCATAAACCTCTCTGTTTCAGCCCTGGTAAGAACAGCCTGTTTTAGTGCTAATCCACATTAGCTGTGTCTGAATGAGGGTTCAGTTTTCCAGGGCTGTGGTCTTATGCTTTGGCTTCACAGATCTGTAAAAACATGTCCGTCTGAGTGGAGTGGGCTGAGGGCTGAACAAACACCTGGCTCAGGGAGTGTCTCCCATCTGTGACATATCCCCTGAGGACATCATTAGACGAACAGTTTCTAACAGACTGTTTAATCACACAATTTCCTGGTGGAGCATACACAGAGGAAGAGGAGGTATTGCTCTCATGTCTGGTGGAAGAATATTATTTAAAATCATTATAAAGTGTGTTTTTCAGGTTATGGGATCTCTAAGCACAGGGCATTGAATACAACTGAACTAAAGGGCTTTTTGTGCCTTTACCATTGATAACTAATATATTCCTATAAATAAATCTTAATTTTCTGTCTAAGTCTATGGGAAGTTTAATATACTTCCCATAGACTTAGAATAAAACTGCACCTGAAAAACATTTAGGATTTTATTCAAAAAGCAATTAGATAGTGTAAGGTAGTTTGACTGTCTGACTCCCCATGTGTCGATCTGATACTGAATTGATGTGAAACAGTCCAGCTTGCAGCATAAATAAAAGCCTGTGTATCTGCAGCAGAGGGCCTCAGACTGCTGAAGCTAAGACAAAGCAGAAACACTGCATAGCAGAGCTGGTGGTGGCCCTTCCCTTAATTAAAAAGTGAAATCTATAACCTCCACTGTCATAATCCCATAATCTAAAGGTTAGACTTAAACCGTCACAAGATTAGAATTTATCTTAACTTTGGTAACTTGTTTTCTGTCTCACAGCCTGGCTTTTTATCATCTAAACTCTTATCAGCAATTTTCAGGTAAAATTTTCGTGTAACTTCCTGCCTGAACTGCAATTATGCTGTGATATATATATATATATATATGTATATATATATATATATATATATATATTTTTTTTTTTTTTTTTTATCGTGGAACCTAAAGTTTTAGGATGAGATCCAGTGCTGTCAGATGCATTTTTTCCTTAATAAATGGTGATGCTTAGCAAGAGAAGTGTGCAAGAATCTCACTTTTAAACAGTTGTTTCTTTAGATTTAAAAATATGTGTCAGTGTTTTGCTAAAAACTATCATGCTATGATTTAAAGTCCATATCACCACCTTTATATCAACAGAGGAAGAACAAAAACATGATCAGATCTGATGCAGGATCAGGAGTAGGTCAGCTGAATTCTCCAGGATGTGGATATTTTGATTTAATGGGCATAAAAAGGATTGCACGTCCCAAAATTCTAGATTAAAAACCAGGTGATTCATTATTCATTCTTCAAGAGAGAATGGTATCCACTATTTCTCTCAGACAGCTGCAGGATAAATGCATGACAGAGCATTCAAAATGTGGCAGAATACATGAAGCTGTGAGCGAGTGGTTTTCTGAGTGCTGTTTTGTCTGTTCACTTCAGTTCTTCTGTCTTCAAACCTGATTCACACACTGCTCTCCAACCACATCGCAGGACCCCATCTCTCAGACTGAGCCTCTGTGTGGTTTACATGAAAATCCACTTCCTGCCTGATGAACTCCTGTTGGCTCCTCGTCAGCGCCCTCATCCACTCTGCTCATATAAATGTTGCTGGCTTCGGGAGCGACACTTAGACCATATGACGGAGAATGCCTCCAGAGCTTTGTCTCTCATGTAGCCTGAGGGAAGCTTTCACTGTGAACATGTCTGAACAGGATCCGTCTGTCAGACACCCGAGAAAAGATCAGGAGAGGTCACTAAATCACTGCATGATTCGCGCTAAAGTAAAACAACAGCAGTTATGTTATCTTGGTTTACTATGAGTAATGAAAGATAGTATGCTCTATCTAAGTTGATGTCAACATTGGCAGCTATTTAAGACCAGAGGTGTCCTTACTCTGAAAAAAGTATGGTTCATAAGTTTAAGTATGTAAAAACATTGCAACATGGAAACACATTCAAAGCTGTCAAAAGCATGCAGGGATGTTTGAGATGTTCCTACATTTTCTTACAACTTCTGTGAAATAACATTTCATTTTCAAATGCATTCAAATTCTTCAATGTGACTAATTTGACATGTGACCGTGTTAGTAGGGATTTTAACAAATTCATCTTTGTTTAGATTTGAACCCAAGACATATCTGATTCACTAGATCAGATGAAATGAAAAAGCGTTCATGTGTGCTCCTGATGACTTCAACATCTGTTGGAGCCACTTTAACTACAGAGAAAGAAATCCATGAGTCAACATGGTGACTGCAACAAAGGCATCAGCCTCTCTTGAATATGAGCGCATAGACATAATGCCACTATATTATTTGTTATACTATATCATTTTATCCATTTATTTTTTGCACTGTGGAGGTGTGGTGTAAGCATCTGTGCAATCTTGGCTTGAACTGTGATGTTGGGGTTCCAATTGTTATCTTTCCGTGTGGCCCACAGTTTGTGGGGGCACTTGTGGACTTTACTGTCATTCTTAGCTGACAAACATTTTTCTGTATTTAAGCTGTTGAGATTACTCTATTCTTTCTCTTCTTGCTGTGTCTCCTCTCGGCTTGTTTGTAGGCAGACTGAGACGTTCTCATGTGTGGATGTTGGTTTTGATTTTTGACTGTTTCTCTCCTCTTATAAACAAACAGATGAGAGGGTTGACTGAAGCAGCAGGTTAGTAAAAACAGCCCTGTGCAGACTGGATGCTCTTTACAGATCTGTTTACTGCTGTTGTCATAGTAACAGTGAGCCCTTGTCTGCTGGATTTCATGTTTTTTTTCATGTATGAGATGCCTCCTGGGCAATCAGAGAAAAAGAGGGAGAGAGAGTAGTGCATCACTCTGTCAAATAGAAATGAAAGTAAGAGCTCAGCCTGAGGACACGGCTGTCACTCAGTGTGTGTTAACGCTGCTGTCACTGTACAGCTGCGTGTGTGCGTGTGTGTGCTGTCAGTGATTTATTGACAACTGTGAGGATTTGATTACTGAAGAGCTTGAAGGAAGAAAAAACAATAACATGATCTCAATTAACTCCTCCTTGTGTTTCACTTTTTGCTCTGCTTTTCTTTTTCTCTGATACAGTGCACTGTTTTGGCTTGGTTATCCAATGCAGGCCCAAGTGGAAGCTGAACTGGTTTGGATTCTTGTCCTCTTCTCCAAAAGGCCTCTTCAGTTCTAAAGGTGCATTCACACCAGATGCGACTTGGGCGAGTTCACGTCGCCCACCCAAGTCGCGCCACCTGTCAATAAAATAGCTCATTTTGTCACCATCGCGTCATAGCTACATCAGTAACATCACACCTGCTCGAGTTGCACTGCCATCATTTCATATGATAAAGTAGGATGTATTAGCTGACATTATTCCAACTTTATCCTTTTCACTTACCTACCAAACACAAAACACTGCAGCAGCATCATCTGTCAGCTGCACCTCGAGTAGGGAGCTGGTCCCGTCTAGGCTAACTAATGTTCCCACACGGACATGGATTATCACTCTGTGAACCGGAATAAAAACAGTCCGTCACAGGTGTCATCACATGCCCACATAATGCTGATTGGCTGTCACAGCACAGACACACGGGATGTTGCCTGAAAAGTTCAAATTTTTCAACTTTGGCAGCCAAGTACTGCGACCTGGTCGCGCGTCCAAAGTGACACCAAGAGTTCCCGTCTGCAGGGACAAGGGCACCACCATATGTCTCCCCAGATGCAACCAAGTTGCCCTGATCGCGTCTGTCGCATCCCGTGAGATCTGGTCGCACCTGGTCGCACCTGATCGTGCCTGCACATTGACTTTGTATAGAGAGTGGTCTCCCAGGTCACCCAAGTCGTGTTTGGTGGGCATGCGGTTTTAGAGTTGACTGGGGAAGATCTACAAATGTAAATCCTCTGTCAACTATCAAAGGGACAGTTCAGTTTTTTTGAAGTGGGGTTGTATGAGCTCCATATGGCCTCTAAGTACATTAGATGCAGTAGAAAGTTCTCTCCTCTCCCTCAGTAAGCCACAGTCTGTAAGAGTCTGTTACGCAGAACCAGCTGCAAACAGGGAAGTATTGTACCAAATACAGAGGGTATTTTCTCCGCCTACAAGAACTCCCATTAAAAATAATACCACAGTTTAAGAGTACGCTACCTAGAAATTTTGTGCATTAACTTTTAAGAAAAATAAAGTTTATCTGGAACTTACCGACTCACGTCACGTATTCCTCCGCGCAGCACTTAGGACCCGGTGCTACGCTGTGCCATCCCTTATTTAAAGGATATTTGGTTTCCCTGATATGCAAACTGTTGCATTTGTCATTGCATTGAATGACATAAACTACATTATCTGGGTAAAATGTCCTTAGGATGAACAACCTTCTGTCTCAGGGTGTCAGGGGGTTTGAAGTGTACAGGAATGATGTGTTGTGAAAGATCCTCTTGTGCTTTTCAGATACTCTAGACAAGAAGATAATTACAATTCTGTGACACATGATGTTCTCCTATTCCTGAGGTGTTTCTCTTCATTATTACCTTCTGTTGTTTTAGGTAACTTCTGAGCCCTATGTTGTAGAGTTCTGATGACACTTAGTTGATGGTTCAGAGGATGGTGAGAATTACTACTTGTCTGTATGTGGGTGTTTTTGGTAAACCACAATTTTGAGACTTCTGTCTTCTTCAATGTGAACAGTGCAGTCCAGGAAAGCCAGACTGTCTTCTGTCACACCTCTCAGGTTATCTTTTCATGACCGTCTACTGCATTGAAGTGTGTGGTGAAAGCTTCTCCTTCACCTGAATCGCTTGAATCCTCACCCTGCTGTCGTCTTCGTATCTGAACCAATGACTAGGGGTAGCCCCTCTGAAAGTAGATAGAGCTCTGTTTTCCACTTCCTCCATGTAAGGGTTGCCTAAGATAGGTGACAGGGTGAGCCAATTGCATGGCTATGTTTCTGTCTATAGAGACCCTCAGTGTATTGAAAGTAAGTGGTGCTTAAGCAGAGGTCAAGCATGGCACAGATGTGGTCGGGTTGGGGGATCGTTTTGCTTGTTAGGCCCCTTTCCACCAGCAGATGTTTCCATCAGGAAGTTATTCCTTCTAGCCCCCCTAGTGGTGCCTAAGAAGAGTTGGGCCAAATCCTCTGGCACCCCCTTGGGGAGGCTCAGACCCCAGATTGGGAACCATGGCCCAAAAGAGACCAATATGACCTGACGGTTAAGTAAGTGTGCTTCGATAGCTGAGCACTTAAAACACTGATCTACCTGGGGTTTGTTTGGAAAGTGTATTAAACCCTTTACACACTGCTGAGCATCATCTGTTTTGTAGCCCAGACAAACATCTGCTCTGCTTTCATGATTTATTAAATGAGTCTTTTTGTGTGTGATGGTGTGTAACTCTCTGGTTTTATACATTAAACTGAAGGATCGAGCTCAAGAAATGCTTTTATTATCAAGAAGTATGTGGTGCGTTTGCGTGCTGCAGGATGTGTATAATCAGCTGCAGTGTTGGATCTATACGGACTGCTGTCTGCAGCTGTCTGACACTTCTTGTTCTACACACATGCACACACACACTTCCCATCTTCCTCTTCTACTCCTCTTGTAATTATTGCTGAGTGTTCAGTCATTTTTGCCCCTGAATGGCAGCTGGCTGACAGGGATGTTTGGACACCTGGCTACACACACACCCACACATACACACACATATTCACGGTGCTATAGGCTGATTCATGCTAATGGAGAGTGGAAAACAGCAAAATGTGTAGTTATTACAGTCTGGAAAGAAAAAGTAGCTCCCACAGGATTTTATCAGCATTTCAGGAAATACATCTACAGATTCACATCAGTCATACAACATATCATCTTCTTACACTTTCACTTGAAAAGCCCAGTGTGTTTATCCTCTTATACAACATTTGTAGTTTAGTTAAGTTTAGTTTATTTGTTCCTTACCTGAAAGTGGACAACAGATTTTGTACACAAGTGCACTCTACATTTTCAAATAAACCCCTTCAAATTGGAAAGGAGCAGCAAGAAAAAAACATTTCTTACATTTGTCTGTCCCCTACTTGAACAATTAAAAAAAGAAAATATGGTCTGACATCACATACAGTTGATTTTCTATAGCCTTCAACTGCAACACTTTGATAATAACAACAAAAACAAACAAAACAAATACAAAAATAAAATAAATAAATAAGTCATACAAGTACAAACTGACAAGCTCACAACAATTTATCATTAACATCCAGTTTAAGTTTCGATTCCATATTGACATTTTTTTTTTTGCATTAGTACATTTTTTTAAACTGATGAGTTTCTTTACAACCCTTTAAATCCTGTAGGTGGGAATTCCATATTTTTTCACCAACAACCAAAATACACATTTTTTCTTAAGTAGTCCGATCAACTTGGTGCTTTAAATCAAATCTTCTTCTATGACTTTCATCTTCTGAAGTAAACACACGTAGCTTTTGTAGGTTTTCTGGTAAAACTCTGTTTTTGGCTTTGAACATAAGCTCATACAACTGCATCTGTTTGACATAAAAAAAAAAAAACCTGTTTGTGTCAAATGGATGTAGTTTGTTGGAGGTTGTTGGTTGCGTAGGATTAAGTTTGTCAAGTTTGTAGAGGTCTTGGTCTTGAAATTACAATCAAATGAAAACCCAGTATCTGAAGGTCTCTCTTGAAATCTGCCTCTTTGCTGTGACTAGAGTGTAGCCTTTGGAGGTCATAAACATTAACTTGTCAAATGTGACCTTGTCAAATGTCTTATATCTTCCCCTTTTTTTCTCTGTTTTTTCTGCTATTACAACTTTAGTACAAGTCCTTTGGGCGGGTAACTGAGTAAACCATTAAAAGCACGGTTAGGCTCAATTGTTAGCACTCGTACACATTACACTAATGTTTTGCTCCTTTGGCAGGTAAAAAATGCTTTCCTCTGCTTCACACTATATAGAAATTGATGGTGTCTGTTGCCAACTGCATGTTCTAACCAGGTTAATTTGGATTTTTGGGATGAAAGTTATTTTCTATTGGTTGCACTAGTATGAGGAAAGTCCAGAGAGCACCTTCTCAGAGAGAAAACCCATACAGGAGAAAATAATGAATCGATGCTGTCAGATGCTCCATTTTAACCTGACACTCCAGATAGACAGTTCAATATATACTAGTCAGGATAAATCTTATAGCCCATAGAAAGTGTTTAGTAGAACCTTTCAAATACACATCCGGAAGTGACTGGACAATGGCTCTGTCAGTCACTGTCATTAAGGCCTGGAATAGAATAGAAACAGAATCTTAACTGTCATTGCACAGGTACAACGAAATTAAATGCAATCCTTTGTGCGTATAAATATTTACAAAAATAAAGGTTAGGTAGTGTAATAGGTGAGCGCCAATGCTGAGGAGTTCAGTAAAAAGCCAATGAGCCAATGTGTACGGAAAACTCTTACCAAAACCTGCAGGAGAGGAGCAAAAATATCTTTTCCACAGAGAATTTATATCAGAGTTGGTCTGTTTTCCTCATTCAATAAAGGAATGTTGTTCAGTTCTGATCAAACTGATGCTAAAGCAGGTACCATCCATGCTAATCTGTGTACAAGCATTTTCCAGATGCTTTTCTGTAGTCACACTTGTAGCGTTTGCCTCTTTACTCTCAAAAGATGCTGATTGGTCAGTGCCTCTGCAGACCGAGCTCATTTGTCCTTTTCCAGACTGCCGTTGCTCTGTCCATCTTAATGTGGAGTCTGTGATTCCCACATATATATATATATATACATATATATATATTTTTAAAACACATTTTAAATCAGTAAAATAATTTCTAAAGAATTCTTCTTGTCATGTGGACTGAACTACAGCATTAGATGACAGTGTTTAATCAGTGTACTCAGACAGCATCGATAACAGAAGGACATGATCCAGGTGCCCTTAACTCTACTCTTAAATTATTTTCTGTGAGAGTGTGTTGGTAGATCTGCATGTGTGTACAGGTTTGTGTGTGTGTGTGTGCTTATGATAGCCCTCACAACCTCTCGTCATCTTTGATTCTTGTTGCCATGGTTACAGCCCTGGTTGGTGAAGAGATATTCCCCTTTTTTCTGCAGCTCAACAGTTTTTATGACCTGCAGGGAAAAAGAGAAGGAGGATTTTATAACCTCTCTCCCTCTCTTTATTCAGAGCAGACTAAACTGGAGCCTGCAGGTGTGTGAAGTAGTGATGGGGCCACACTGTAAAATACATATACTGTACACTTTCACACATACTGCACTTTTAATCACTACAATTCACTCATGAAATTACATGAAAGGGAAAATAATATGTCTTAATTTATGAGGCTAACTTTGACATTTGATGACAGCGTTATGGTCTTATTTGCTGCAAGATTGAACAAAGCTAACTCCTAAAACATGGTGGTATTTTGATGAACTGTTTGCTTAAGTGGCAGTGGCACTGTTAATTGTTTCAGGAGACTAACTGGCCAAGTTTTGGAAAATCCAGAGGCGTCCTCGTGCAGACACACAAGAAGGGCATGCAGAACAGCAGTACACCTGGTGTGGATGTCATGGAGTTCCTATTAAAATAAAAACAGAAGTGTATAAACTGTAATGTGAACTGAACAAAGCTCATTTTCAAAACAATCCATCTAAAATACCCATTCAAATTTTATGCAATGATTGAAGCTGTGTAATGTAATAGAAGTTCAACCATTCACCTGTTCATTGAAGGTTTTTGAATTTCTCCTCCAGCACCTGCTGACTTCCCAGTTTCTGAAGCTCCCTGTCTGAGTAAGGTCATCAGTCGAGGAAGATGGTGATCAAGTTCAGAGTATAATGTGTTGGTCAGGTTTTGGTTTGTAATTCCAGTGGGAACCCGTTCTACATCACATTTAAAAACAACATAACTACACTGCAACAACACTTCCAACTACTTCCGGGCGCTGGGAGACGGCAGCCTGTTGCAGCAGCTACGACTCAATTTTCTTGTTTTGTGTATTTTTTCTCCCCTTGTTGTTCTATATCTTATTTATTTTTTGGTTTAAGCTACCATTAATACTGCAACGTTTTAGTTGTGGTACTTCTGGCGGAGTTTTGTCGTTCCCTTTGGACTTTTCTTTGTTTACGATGCTCACCTACACACGTGAGGAACTCCTGCAGCACCGTAATGGAGCCGGTTGCCCCTCTGCACGTATACCTGAGGAGATATGGAGGGCGACGCGCAGAGGGAAGAAAGCCTGCTCCAAAGTTAGAGAGAGGATCGAGAGGGACAGGAGATTTAAACCTTTCCTTCCATCGATCATTATGGGGAACGTGAGGTCACTCGCCAACAAGACTGACGAGCTGACGGCGTTAGTGAACAGCCAGCGGATCTACAGGGAGAGCAGCCTGCTTATCTTCATGGATTCATGACTGCAGGGGACAACACCGGACAGTGTGATCGACCTGACTGGCTTCACGCTGGTCAGAGCGGACCGAGGGACACAGAGCGGTAAGAAGAGAGGAGGGGGGCTTGCTGTCTCTGTGAACTCTAAATGGTGTTGTCCCGGACATGTGACTGTGAAGGAGACTGTCTGCACCCCTGATGTGGAACTTTTAGCGGTGGGATTACGTCCGTATTACCTACCGTGGGAGTTTTCACATGCCATTGCTGTTGCTGTTTACATCCCGCCGTCAGCTGCAGCGGCCGGCGCCTGTGACGTCATCCACGCTGTGATCGCGGGACTCCAAACCCAGCACCCCAGCACCCTCATACTGATCAGTGGGGACTTTAATCATGTCTCTCTGTCTCCTGTCCTGACGAACTTTACACAATATGTGGACTGTGCTACAAGAGGGAATAAAATCCTGGACCTCCTGTATGCCAACGTGAAGGGAGCATACAGCTCTTCTTCTCTCCCTCCTCTGGGGGAATCAGACCACAACCTTATTTACCTTGATACCACCTACAGGCCGCTGGTGGAACAACAGGCGGCCACCATCAGGGCTGTCAAGGTTTGGTCTAAGGACACAGAGGAGGCGGTGCAGGAGTGCTTCAATGTCACAGACTGGGATCTTTTTAAAGAGGACTATGGTGATGACACTGAAGGCCTCTCTCACTGCATCACAGACTACATCCATTTCTGTGAGGACAACATTGTCCAAACCAAAAAGATCCGCTGCTTCCCAAACAATAAACCCTGGATTAATAAGGACATTAAAGGCCTTCTCAACAAGAAGAAGAGGGCCTTCATGTCTAAGGATCGGGACGGGCTCAGGGCTCTCCAGAAGGAGCTGAAGAAGAAGCTGAAGGTGAAACGAGTGTGTTTAGGACCCAAATGCAGTACTCAGGCGCTCAGGAACAGTTCGTAATGACCTTTAATTTCACCACAGCAAACAAGGTATGCAGCAGGCAGAGTATACACAGGATACAGTTCATTCTTCAGGCTGAAAGCCCTTACACAGTCTCTGGGGCTCTGACGAGAAGCAGCTTACTTCAGGTAGCACTACTGAGCAGGATACACAGACAGAAGCTTGCTGTCAGGAACAGGAGAAGTGGAGTCGGGAGCGGGGATCGAACCCACGATCTCAGGACCAGGAGCTGGTGACGTTGTCCTCTCGGCCACACCGCAGTCGCACACACCTTCCGCCACACAGAGTCTTTAAGGCGAAGCGGGCTCTGACTCACCCGATCTTTCGAAGCAGGAAGTGACGTAACCTGCCGAGGACCAGACGACCACCACAGATCAGGAGCCGCAGACAGACACTCGTCGTCAGGAACAGGAAGTGGGGTGGTAATCCGAAGATCAGTCAGCGAAGGCGGAGGCACCGTTGGGGAGCAGGCAGAAGGATAAACGAAGCCAGGCGGAGGAGTCGTAACCAGACGAGCAGGCAGATACCAGAGACGCTGAGACAGAGCATGAGGTCGGGGACAGAAGGCAGGTGAGTTTACCGGGAGGCAGACGAGAAGAGCTGGTCAGGGACAGGCAAAGTCGGCACCAGGAGATCAGGCAGGGGATGAACGCTGGAAAGTCTCGCATAACTCTGAAGAACAATCTGGCAGTGAGTGAGAGTTCTGGCGAGGCTTATATACAGGGCTGATTGTAATGAGCTGCAGCTGTGTAGACAGGTGAGTGGAGTTGAGCTGATGAGGTGGGCGTGGCTGGCAGGTAGAGTGGAGCAGAGGGAGGGAGAGTGGAAAAACACAGCAGCAGTGTGACAGGAGGGGAATGAGAGACAGGAACTGTGACAGAAGGAGGCCAAGAACAGCTACAGGGAGAAGATTGAGGCCAAGATGGGGCAGGAAAACTCCAGAGAGCTGTGGTGTGGGATGAAATGGATGACAGGCTTCAGCAGACCTGCACCCAGAGCTGAGGGAGACCCAGAGTTTGCTTCTGAGCTGAACCTATTCTTCAATAGGTTCGACACAACCCCCACCCCGGTGAGCTCACAGAATGGATCTGGGTCTTCAACCCCCACCCCAGCCCCCACTCACAACTCTGCAGGAGACTCTGCCCCCCTCCCTGGCACATCTTCATCCCCCTCCCCTAGCTTGCAAGTGGCTCCAACAGACAGCCCCCCCTCTCCCCCCAACCTACTCCCCCTGGACACCAACCTCACCCAGCACCCCTCCCTCTCTCCCTGCCCCACACTCATGTCCAGCCAGGTACAGAGGGAGCTCTCCAAACTCTGCACCAACACAGCCAGTGGGCCGGACAACATCAGCCCCAGGGTCCTCAGGGTGTGTGCCGGGCAGCTCGCTGGAGTCTTTCAGCACCTCTTTAACCTCTCCCTGAGGTTGATGAAGGTGCCCGAACTGTGGAAGACCTCCTGCATCGTCCCGGTACCAAAAAAAGGACGTCCCAGTGCTCTCAGTGACTACAGACCTGTGGCACTGACGTCACATGTCATGAAGACCTTTGAGAGGCTGGTTCTTCAGCACCCGAGGACTCTGCTCTCTAATTTCCAGGATCCCCTGCAGTTTGCATACCAGCAGCACATCGGCGTGGAGGATGCCATCATCTTCCTCACCCACAGGGCCCTGTCACACCTGGAGAGACCAGGGGGCACTGTGAGAGTCATGTTCTTTGACTTCTCTAGTGCCTTCAACACCATCAGGCCCTGCTGGACATGCAACTGCACCCTGACACCACAGCCTGGATACTGGACTACCTCACAGGCCGGCCGCAGTACGTCAGGGTGAATGGCTGTGCCTCTGAGGTGGTTACAAGCAACACCGGAGTACCCCAAGGAACTGTTCTGGCGCCCTTCCTCTTCACCCTCTTCACTTCAGACTTCCGGTTCAACTCTGGTTCCTGTCACCTCCAGAAGTTTTCCGATGACTCCTCCATTGTTGGATGTATCACCGACGACGACGAGGGGGAGTACAGAGACTGATCGAAAGCTTCGTCACATGGTGTGACAGCAACAACCTGAAGCTCAACATCGGCAAGACCAAGGAGGTGGTGGTGGACTACCGGAGGAGCAGGAGGTCCCCTGCCCCCATCATCATCCAGGGGGAGGAAGTGGAGACGGTGGACTCGTACCTGTACCTTTGGGTCCACATTAACGATAAACTGGACTGGTCACACAACACAGACGCCCTCTTCAGGAAAGGACAGAGCAGGCTGTTCTTCCTGAGGAGACTCAGGTCGTTTGGCGTCTGCAGCAGGCTCCTGAAGACCTTCTACCAGTCTGTGGTGGCCAGCACACTCTTCTTTGCTGTAGTGTGCTGGTGGGGCGGCATCAAGACTGCTGAGGTCAACAGGCTCAACAAACTGGTGAAGAAGGCCCGTTCTGTGGTGGGCCTTCAATTGGACACTCTACAGACTGTGGCTGAGAGGAGGATCAAGGACAAAATCATGTCGATCCTGGACAACCCCTCTCACCCTCTCCACGACGAGCTGTGGGACATGGGAAGCTCCTTCAGCCAACGCATCATCCCCCCCAGAAGCAGAACTGAGCGCTTCAGGCGCTTCTTTGTGCCCACCGCCATCAGACTTTACAACAGCAGCGGAGGCCACAGTCTGTCACTGCACTGACCCCCCCCCCGAAACAGCAATTCCTTCCGGACTGTACTCAAGCAATATGACACTGGACAGCACTTATAGTAATCCTCCATATGCTCCAAACCAGCTCTGTCCATATTGTATTGTTATTGATTCATATCCCTGATCACGGTTTCATTACTCTAGGTAAATAACTTGCACTGTTACCGTGTGGTCAATAAGTGCTGTTACATTTCAAATTGTCACTTTAATATCACTGTCACTTTATCTTTACTGCACTGCACAGGAGGCTCAGCTGTTTTGTACTGTGTTAAATTATTATTTTAGTATGTTAATTAATTTGATAATTGAACGTCACTTACTCTGTTAATTTAGCTTTTTAGTATATTAGTTTATTTGATAATTGAACAACACTTACTTTGTTACTCTGTTAATTTAGTGCTTTAGTATGTTAGTTAATTTTGATAATTGTAAATATCTTCTATTCTTTTGATCTATGTCTTATGCATGCTACTATCCCTGTACTTGCCCTGTACTGCTGCAATACCAGAATTTCCCCTTTGGGGATCAATAAAGGATTATCTTATCTTATCTTATCTTTTCTAATGGAAACTGAAAGATACACTGCTTAATCTATTTAATTACACTGAGCATATTGGTTTACAGTGTATTAAACAAATTCATAAAGATTACATTTCCAGAAAGGTTTAGAATTAAGAATTTATTATAAGAAAAGCTTTTAACCGCCGATTGAAGTTGTCTTTCTGAATGTATTGTAAGTTACAACATACTGTATGCCTCCTTTATTGGGCCTTATGTGAGGGAAAAGGCTTTTTATACAGTGCAGTAAATTTACTTCCTATAGGAATTCAGAATAATCTTTGATATCTTAATAAAAGGCTCCATAAATAGCGAGTGGGGCCAATAAAATCCTGTAAAAACGAGAGAGAAAAGCCCTGATTGTGCATCAGAGGGTTATTCATGTCACCCTCAGTCCCATTTTGCAATGCTCTCCTATAAAAACACTCTAAGCATAGTTTTCTCCCTGAAAAAGCTGTAGCCTTTATGCTGCACTCATATGCCAGTGGGAAGGTCCGACTTTGAAACTTTAAATAGAAACCTGCCAATGGGAATCAAACGGCTGTGAGAATGCTGTAATTTAGATCCTGCTCTGTCCATCTGCCTGTATGGGTGTTTATGTGACTGCATAATGAAATAACATATTTGGTTTATTTACAACAATAAGACTGTAATCAGGAGACATAAATATTATGTTCTTTTAATCTGATGTAAAAATGACCTTAATTTCTAATAAGGTTCTGTTCAGGCTTTATCACTGAACAGAAGTTCTGCTGTCCCACTAAACGTTTCCTGATCAAAAAGTAAGCATAGCTAGGTTAATGCTTCATCAACAATATGGTGCTTGGTCATTTTTTCCATGGTTAAATAAATCTTTATTTGGTTAAATTAATTGTAACTATGCCACCTTTAAGTTGCATTGTTAAAACCCTTGTGTCATGCCATAGTAAATAGTTTGCTCTAATTACATAACCGTGTACGGACTGGCACAGGGAGTGTTCTGTAATTTGTTATGCTGTTATTGATCAATACTGATCATTCAAAAATTCCAAATGTACAGCACCTGAGCAAAACTAACATCCCACCTCTTGAAAAAGCGAAGTGAAACTTAAAACAAAAGCCTGATGTTTGGAGCTTTAACAAGCTGCAGAAAGCTGCTGAGGAATTAAAATTAAAACTGAGCCGCTGGAGACTTTATGTGGGCCACATGGAGTATGTGCAGCCTAATCTAATTACACACAAAGATGTGTGTGGGAGAGCTGGGTATTGTATGAGGAAGACGAGGGGGAGCTTCTGATCCCCTTGCTGGGTTTGGATGACAAATATCGGTTCTTCAGGATGCCATTATTCACCGCCGGACAAAAGAAGTGGATCCATATTTACATTGAATGGATGTTTGTCTATAGGATCTTTGTATCACTGATAGATTTCAGTGACAAGCAGCAGGAATAACATGCTTTGTTTAAAATGAAGTAAAGACAGATGAATAGATGGACACAAACATAAAGGAAGGATGGATGGAGAGAGGGTTCATTTAATGACCTATTGTTGTTTGTTTTGCTGCTGTTTGCAGATTGTTTTCAAAGGAGAGTGGCAAGGAAGTTGTGTGTGTGTGGGTGTGTTTGAGTGTGTGTGTGTGTGTGCTGGCCTATTACTGTATTGTTTGTTGCTGACTTCAGTATTTAGACAGTCCCCCTTTCTTTTTTTGTTTCCTTGTTCTTTTTCACTCCACCGCATCTTGTTCCTCTGCTCTTGTTTTGTTTTTGCTGCTTCCACCAGAAAATTCAAAGTTACAGCCTTGGACCGCTCATATTCTAAAAATTTGAGTTAGAATATCAAACTGCATAGCATTTACATGTGGCACCTTTCAGCGGTGACAACATGTAATATACACCCACCTGCCACATCATTAGGTACACCTGGCTAGTGCTATGACTGACCCCTATTTGCCTTCTGAGCTGCCTGAATTCTTGGTGGCATGATGCATCTACACAGTTGCTGCATATTTCCCAGCTGCACGTCCATGACGAGAATCTCCTCTTCCACCACATCCCAGAGGTGCTCTACTGCGGCCACTGGAGTTCAGTGAGGTCTTTGTCAAGTTCAAGAAACCAACTTTAGATGATTTGAGCTTGTGAAATGGAGCTTTATTCTGCTGAAAGTAACCATCAGAAAATAGGTACACTGTGGTCATAAAGGAATGGACATGGTCAGCAACAATACTCAGGTATGTTGTGAGGTTTAAACCATGCTCAGTTGGCACCAAGGGGCCCTAAGCGTGCCAAGAAAATCTCCTCCACACCATTATACCATCACCAGCTAGACCAACATCCATGCTTTCCATCTGAATGTGGCAGCAGAAATCCAGACTCATCAGGTGATACATTTTTACAATCCTCTGTTGTCCAGCTTTGGTGAGCTTGTGTGAGTTGTTAACCTGACACTCCAGATGGACAGTTCCACTAGTCCATCTGGAGAAGAGCCCATAGAAAATGTTTTCAGAGGCAGAACCTTCAAAAACAACTGCAGCTGATGACTGGACGATCATTCTGCCAGTCACACTCATCACAGACCAATCATATCAAGCCACAGTACGACTTAGCAGCTAGACCCTGTGGTTAGCCAGGGCCGGCCCTACCCAGTGTAGCACCCTAGGTGAGATTTTATATGGGGCCCCCCCTCCATTGGTGATTTGCATATGCATACAAAAGAAATCGAATTGATTTAGAAAACACATCAATTTACTTATTTGGTATATCGTTTGTAGTAATGTTAATTGGTCATTGCTTTACATTTGAATCAATGTGAGCTTTTCCATTTTAAGAGTTAATAGTATTAAGTACTTTTATTGAAGGTGAATTCTTTCCCAGTTTTGTTGCGCCCCCTGGAGGCCACAGCGCTCTTTCCTGATTATTTACTGCTGCATTCACACTTTGGCTCACCCAGACTTTACACAGAAAACATACAAGAGGGGAACAAGGAATTTACCCAGGTTAAGTCCCAGGGAAACATCTCGGCAGTTTGCCCTTCACACATACAGCTCACCCGGGTTTTTCGCAGGCATGTACAGGGTATAGCAGTCATCAAAAATAAATATATCTTTTAAATTGCTTAAGAGGGCTAACAATAAGCATATATTAGTCTGCTTATGGTATTTCGTTACATTATTTCATCATATATCATATCGTCACCTCTGAATTGTGTATTGATATATATTGACTGATTCCAACCAGTGCACAACCTTAGTACATAATCAACTAAATGCACACAGTGTGTAAAAACAGAATTAATATTTTTGGCATAAATTTGGAGCTTAAACATGTTTTGACTTTAAAAATGTTTAAATATTATTGAAATCAATAACTTTGTTTGCAGATCAACCGTTAACAAAGTTAATAATCGATTGAATGTGCCCAGATGTAAATATACTAGATGAAAACTATATATATATTTTTTGTTTTGTTAAAGTTTACGTAAAGTAGTCAATGCTCTTTAATTAGACCCTATTTAACCCTTTGACAGTGGGGATAGACTTATTGTGGCCCTCCTGGTTACCAAAGTTGCCCACCCCTGGTAGAAAGTGTGTTATTGTGAATGAATGAGTGGGGTGTGATCAGTAAAGTGGGGTTTATTGTGTTTTGAGAGCTCCAGACGCAGCGCTGCGCCCTTACCCGCGCTGTCCTGGAGGAGTACAGATCCTCGACTAGATTCCAGACCACGGGCTGCCACCTCCTCCACTGGCTCACATTCCCGTCCACAGCCACATCCTCAATCCCGAGCCTCTCGTCATCCTCCTGTTGTCCACGTTGAGCTCGAACATGTCCAGAGCCTCCTCCACGTCCTGGTGCTGCCTGTATGTCATCCTGCAGCACGGCTCCACTAACTCCTCTCTGACTTGCTTGAAATGTGCCCCCACGTCACGTACAGTGGGGCCGCCGCAAGTGACGAACATTATATGTATTAACTGCTTTATTTTGTTTATTCATTTGTTAGTTTCAAGGCAGAAAAGAAAGGGAGGGCGCCAATGGGCGTCACAGATTATTATTATGATTTTATTTTAATTTTTTTCCCGAGGGTGAGGGCGCTGGCAGTGCGCCTTTCCAGCAGATGGCACCCTAGGTGACCGCCTATTTTGCCTATGCTAAGGGCTGGCCCTGTGGTTAGCCATTAGCTTAAACTATGTTTCAGTCCTTAGACTACCGTCTTACATTAAATTATACCACACAGATGTATCATTTACCACTTTTATGTGACATGAACCTCGTCATGTCACATAAAAGTTCTCCCACCAAGTTCTCCCGGTAAACTTCTGAGGAGAGCAGATTTCACCAGGTATCGCTGAGTAACCATGACTACCACAGACTAACCGGCATTGTCCGGAGGATTTCCACACCTCTCCCAGTATCCCAGCAGTGATCCCCGGTCAGAAAGAGCAAAAACATGATTTCCCGTAAGAAAAGCTTCAAGAGACGTTCTTTGCTCCTCTTTTAAAAAAGAAGTTGCGTCCATTTCTGATAAAACTGCAGATATTGCTGTATCCACTGTCACCTTTTCAGTTTCTGCCTCTTTCCCTGATTGGGCCGTCCAGCTTTTGGCTGATGAAGTCATTGGAGGTTTGAGCTTGGCAAGACAGATCAGCTTGATTTCAGACAATCAATTAAACCGGTCCATCTGTTCTGCAGGGTCAGTGAACTGTAGGGTAGGGTATTGTTAAGAACCTAACAATTCTACTTGATTTCGATTCTTTAGGTTGCGAATCGATTCAGTATTGACTCAGTCGGAAACTGAAATACACAAATGATTAGAGTACCTGTGGACTATTTTTAATTTTTTATTTTCATGCCAGTGTGAACTTGTGGTATGTCACCTTACATTTTTGAACAATCAAACATCTGAAAACAAAACTTTGCAAAATAATAACTTATTTGTGCATATGGAGTACAAAAGTAAAAAACATGACAGTTAATACAATAATTATAAATGTCCACCTGGTCTTTTTTGTCTTTTTTGGTCAATAAATGTGTCAGGAATTGTCCTTTAAATAAACATTTTCTAAATAGCACATTAAGGGCCTGGATAAAAGCCACACGAACAAAAACACTCAATAAAGATCTGATGTATTTAAGAGAGATAGCAAATGATAAAGACTTTAAACCGAGTATGATTGATGATACTTTTAAAATGTGGGCAGAAAAAGGTTTGACTAGATACTTTCAGTTGATTACAGATAAGGGAGTGGACACCTTTGAGAATCTTGTAAAAAGGTTTAATCTTCCAAATTCTCAGTTTTTTAAATATCTCCAAGTACGAAGTTACCTTATTAATTTGATGGGCAACCATAAAACATTAAATGATATTCACCCCTTAGTTATGTACATAACCAATACATACAATAAAACTAACTCTAAGAATATATTAGGAAGAATTTATAGAATTATCGAAGGAGAGATAGAGGGGGGTAAACCCAAAGCATTGATTAACTGGGAAAATGAATTAAACGTAAGTTTAACAGAAGAAGACTGGGAGAACATATGTTTTAACACATGGAAAACAACAAACTCTTTATTTTGGAGAGAATTCTCCTGGAAACTTCAGATCAGATACTTTATAACCCCTATTATTCAATCAAAATTCAATGGCAATATCACACCAAGATGCTGGCGTAACTGTGGAGAAAGCAAAGCTGACCATACTCATATCTTATACTCATGTCCGATTTTGGAAGAATACTGGTCTGCAGTCGAAGCGGAAATGGGAAAAGTATTTAAATGCAACCTTTCCTTAGGCCCCCAAAACTTACTCTTGGGAACCCCCCCTAAGGCCCTCCTCCTCAAATCCGATATATACTTGTACAGAATCTTGAGAATAACTGCAATTAAACAGATAACGAAAAACTGGTTAAAACCAAACCCACCACAAATAAACAAATGGAATGAATCAATAAAAGAAATATATAACATGGAAAGAATTACACATAGGATAAGAAATCTCAGTGATGTTTTTGAGTTGCGATGGAAAAAGATAAATGAACTAATGCAACTTTAAAAAATACTTGAAAAACATGGGTCGAAATGGAAGGGGAAAAAAAAAAAAAAAAAAACTCCAGAAATATTAAAAAGACAATCCATATTGCCAGCACTGTTCTGTCAGTTTTGTTTTGTTTTTGTTACTCTTTGATTAATTTCTGTTTTGTCTGCTTTCTCTGTCTAGAGTGTTTTTTTCTCTTTTTTTTGTTTTGTTTTTGTTTTGTTTTTTTGTATATGTATATGAATATGCTTTTTTTTTATATGTAACCGTAGTATACATTTATTTTATGGGGAAGTATATCTGTATATATAACTTGTAATGCCATTGTTATTTAGATCAACATAACTTAGTATTATTCTTTGTTTACACTCCAAAAAATATCAAAATAAAAAGTAAAAAAAATAAAAATAAATAAATAAACATTTTCACCACTTTTTCACGAGGAATAAATGGTAACAATTCTGGAAAGTATTTGTCATTATTATGTTATAAATGCTTAAAATGGTGTGTAATTACAAGAAAAGAATATAAATGGATGTTAATTTTCAACAGGATTCTCCTCATAAACAATTGTAAATGACAGGGAGAAAGTTTCTGGAATGACCAAAAATAAATTTAAAACATTTTACACACACTCAAACATTTTTGTCTACAGCAGTTAGTGTCCATGTTACAGCTCATTATTTAAGACCATTCTTCCCCCAATATTTCTAAAATTACTGTTTATGGAATCCATAAAAATGAAATATGATGAAAAAGATGATCAATGACAAAAAAGACGATAAAACACAGGGAAAATATGTCGGGAATACGGCAAAACATGGCAAAACACAGAGAAAATACAGCAAAAGAACAGAGAGTAAACACTCCAGAATGATACTAATGCTACTGTTTACAATATTTTATATTATTTACACAGAAAATACGGATAAACCACTGTTAAATCACTCATGTTTGGCTCTCAATCCTATCACTCTGCTGTTCAGATAAGCACAATTCCAACCCATGCCCCTCAGTCCAGGCAGCCTCTACCATAATGGTTATCAATGGAAAGCTCTGCTTCTCAGCTTCCAGAATCCGTGGGAATTGTTTGGACAGCGTGAATACTTGAGGAGTTACAGTAATATGAATCATGCATGTCTTCTTCTGTCACTGGTGACAGCTGGATATTTTGCTGGATATTTTTGTCCACCCCTAGTTAATTGGAGCCTAAATTTCCTGTTTTAGCCAACAGGAGTGGCACTTGGTTTCACCTTCTACTGCTGTAGCCCATCTGCTCTTATTGTGCATCCAGAAATGGTTCTCTGCATGCCTTGATTTGAGGTACTGTTGCCTTTCCATCATCTTGAACCACTCTGCCATTCCACTCTGACCTCTGGCATCAACAAGACATTTTTGCCAAGGGAACCTCTGCTCACTGGATATTTTTTGTTTTTGGACCATTCTCTGTAAACCCTAGAAATGGTTCAAAAACAGAAATCTCAGTTGACCAGCAGTTTCTGGAATACTCAAACCAGCCAGTCACAATCAAATTCACTTAAATCACCTTTCTTCTCCATCATGATGCTCAGATTGAACTTCAACAGGTCATCTTGACCATGTCTACATGCTTAAACCCACTGAGTTGCTGCCATGTGATTTGCTGATTATCCATTTGCATAGCTAGAGCAGAGTACTTAAATAGATGCACCCATAAGGTGGCCACTTAATTTAGACACAGTGAAAATATTGAGACTATATAGTTAGCAAACATGACTGAGCATAAAAAATGAGTTTAGATATTTCAGTCTGGACCTTCCAACTTACATTGTCATGGACTTACTTTATTTTGCAAGATTCACATCTAAAGTGACACTTACCACTCATCTTCATCAAGGAAGGGATGGGCGCCGTGACACAGAAGCTCTGCAGCAACTTATTTTCAGACTGTGTAAAAGAGAACAGGATTTTGCTGCAGCTTTTGACAGAATAATTTTAGATTGTTTCCAGTAGAGGTGTAAAAACCACAGGAGAAAAGCTTACTCACATTCGATTCCCCACATTCCCATGGAAGTGGACTGAAGATGGTGAATATAGGTTTTTGTTTTAAACTCCTAAAAAATGTATAAAACTTTCTGCTCCCCTGACCACAGAGATGCTCCCTGCTCTCTCTGAACAGTTTATTGGAAATTTACACCCCCTCACAGAGAAGACACACTCAGTATAATGATGAAACAAGCCTGGAAATAATAATTTAATCTGTTTGTTATGAAGAAGATACACCATATTGCCAAAAGTATTGGCTCACCTGCCTTGACTCGCATATGAACTTAAGTGACATCCCGTTCCTAATCCATAGGGTTCAATATGACGTCGGTCCACCCTTTGCAGCTATAACAGCTTCAACTCTTCTGGGAAGGCTGTCCACAAGGTTTAGGAGTGTGTTTCAATTAAAAGTCACCAAGCTCCAGTTAATAAAATTTCCTGCAATTAAAGGTCCAAACCAAAGTCCAGTTTGTGTCTTATAGCCTTCCCCTATGTCCACATTTTTATGGTTTCAGCAATATTTATTGTAAATTTTTAATGCAGGATATGTTTTATTGAGTACACAGCTAGCTCCTTTACCATAAATAAAAACAGTCCTATGCAAATTAATTTAAGGCCTTTATTTCAGATTAAAAAAGAAAAACCTAAACTAAAATAAATAAAAAAGTGCAAACAGAGCCAAATAACCCGTTTTTTCTCTTAAATTAAAGAGGTCCCAGCCAAACCCAGACTCGTCCATCAGACGATGCTCTAGAGTCCAGTGGCGGGATGCTTTACACCACTGCATCCGACGCTTTGCATTGCACTTGGTGATGTATGGCTTGGATGCAGCTGCTCGGCCATGGAAACCCATTCCATGAAGCTCTCTGTGCACTGTTCTTGAGCTAATCTGAAGGCCACATGAAGTTTGGAGGTCTGTAGCGATTGACTCTGCAGAAAGTTGGCGACCTCTTTGCACTATGCGCCTCAGCATCTGTCAGTTTACGTGGCCTACCACTTCGTGGTTGAGTTGCTGTTGTTCCCAAACACTTCCACGTTCTTATCATACAGCTGACAGTTGACTGTGGAATATTTAGGAACGAGGAAATTTCACGACTGGATTTGTTGCACAGGTGGCATCCTATCACAGCTCCACGCTGGAATTCACTGAGCTCCTGAGAGCGACCCATTCTTTCACAAATGTTTGTAAAAGCAGTCTGCATGCCTAGGTGCTTGATTTTATACACCTGTGGCCATGGAAGTGACTGGAACACCTGATTCTGATGATTTGGATGGGTGAGCGAATACTTTTGGCAATATAGTGTAGATTATGAAATCAGAACCCGGAGCTGTTCAGACAGACCTTCAGAGTCAGAGGTAGGTGTACAGATCAGGTAACAGTCATCCCAGTTAAATACAGTATTATCCAGTTAAAGGAGTTTTTTATTTTAACAATCAATGCAAAGCACAAAGAACTCAAGAATGGATAACGAAACTCAAAAACAGCAAAACAAGAAGCAGGACAACTCACATAACTACATGACTAAATCAGTTTAAAATATTCAGGTTTTACTGGACAGCTTGTTCCCTGAACTCCACACAGTGTTTCTGCACAGTGTGCAGAAGACCACCACCATTCTAATCTATCCTTTGTCGGGTTTATTAATCCTGGGGTGTGTGCTGGGAGAACCACTTCACTCTGAAGCACATACTGTATCATAGGCCCAGTCCAAAGTGTCATAGCGTGCAGTGCAGGTGTCTTTCCTGTTTCCATTTGATGCAGTTATTTTTATGCTGTGCCTTTTTGTGGTTGAACCTCCCCAGCTCCATAGGTGTGCCAGCACCCCCAAGAGGTAAAGCTCACTCTGTTTGCCAATATCTCTAGACAAATCTTGATGAGGGCAGCTGTGTTTGGTAGCTCACTGTTTTGATGTTCTATGGAAGGCATCAGGTCAAATACCTCCCTTATCATTTTTTTACACCATCCATCCAGGGCACTGTTATTTATGTGTTTTTTTGTTTGTTTGTTGCAAAATATGTGTATTTGGGAAATCTTGTGGATCCATATTGATAAATCTGTTATGAGTGAATTTTTAATCTCATTTGCTAATGAAAAATATAGTGGTGATGTCATTAGACCTCCCTTTTGACCCTTAGAGAAAATGACAGCTTCCTGACTGTCTATTGACCAATCACATTAGCCCAATTTCTTCTTCTCTTGCTTAAGGATGGTAGTATCAAATCAGGAGCAGTCAAATGATGACAAATTAGTTACCTGTCAGAACCAAAATAATTAAAAAGGAAATTTTCAGTCATGTAATGTGGCCTATTATAACATTTCAAATAATCTACTCCAAAGAGTTCATGGCACAAAGAATTCTTTGAGGTAAAAAAAACAACATCTAGAAGAAAAAGTGTGATTATATGAAGCATTTTTGCTTTTAAGTTTCTGTCCATTCTTCTGTTTTTGTCTTCCAAATAGCCAAGGCTAATATTGTCTTTGCCTCAACATTTAGAAAACAAAACATACACCTAATGATGTAATTTCTACCAATCAAACACCACAAAAATTAACTTCATCACAGCTACCAGGTTATTATGTATCTTGTAGAGGCATTTTCCATCCATAGATATAAAGTAAGTGAAGCTTTCAGGGTTCATTATATTCCTAAATCATTTTTGCCTCAGTTTGGCTAATATATAAACTAGAATCATCTACATTAAATCACTGTCACATACACAAAATGTACCTTGAATCTGCGACCATCAGTTAAGATACTTTTTCGTGCAGGGTAATCTAGTTTGGTTTAGCCAAGCTTGCAGTTTTAAGACTTCCTGGTGATGAATATTTTAGGGATGGAGGAGCTCTGAGGTCACAGGGAGACGCCAGAGATGTCACCTCGATGTGCCAACAAAAACAGACGAGCAGGTTTTTTTTATTGCAGAGGAGCCTGAGGACCAAACACCTGGCTTTCCATTTGTCAAAACTTTTACACAAAGTTAACTCCAGCTCCGTTTCTGACACGTCTCCAAATGCAGCTGCACTTGACAATTTAACACCCACTTTCCCAGAATTCTCCACCATATTCTCTACGCCTGTCCTCCTGCAGATGAGTGGAGGCGAGGATGAAATTCATCTGCCAGAGGACATTTGGTGGTTCTCCTGTCTGTCTGCCTCTCTGCCTCTCTCCCTCATTTTCTTGAGTTTCCCTCTCCTATTCCTGCCTTTGTTTGGAGTTTGCAGACCTCCAGATTCTCCTGTTTCCCTGAAGCGATGTTTAATAAGGCAATGATGATGCAGTCATATTTTGGCTGAGGTTATGTTTGCTTACTTGGCCTCATTATTGCTGAACCTCCTTTCCCTCATTGTCTACTGTCACTGGCAGCCCCATCAGCGCTAACAGGATCTGTCTCCCTTGTCCCTAAGAAAGTGGTGAAAGTTTTGACTTCTCTTGACCACAGACCCACTTTGAGGTAAACTTTTTAAAGACTACAAGGAGGAATTAGGGCTCAGACACGCTCTTTCTCTGAGTGGATCGGCTTAATTGCTGCCAAATCCACCTCCAGGGAGTTCCCCAAACAGAGGGAACCCTGCCTGAACTCACCCTTAAATTTCCCCCTTTGAGTAGCTTTAAATGTAAATGTTAAAGCATTTTCTCCAAGGGGCAAATTCATGCATATGTAAGAGTTTCATGGGTTGGTATATGTCACTTTTTGAATGCAGTCAAGGACCTTTAGGCGTTCCCTTTAATCTTTATTTTTTATGAGATTCCAGATTAGTCAGATTTTTGAGGTTTCAAACTCACCCAAGGACAGAAAAGCTGCTTTTCATGGTGTTTTCTCTGTTTATATAAATGCAGTTTAGTTCTACAAAATGTTTTTATTGCATAAATTTCAACACTTCCTCCTGGGGGGCTGGAGAGCTGTAATCCTCACCTCTGATTGGCTGATGACATCTTAGATTTTATTTGGGTAGACAATATCTCATTTCATTTAAAAGCTGACCCGTGATTTGATCCATGATGAGAAAGTTACCGAAATAAATGAAAGAATATGAGCTCAGTGAAGAGAAATCTTAATGTCGCTTATATCCAAATCCACCACTTAAAGGATAAATTCGTTTTTTTGACACCTGGACCTTATTTTTAGGATTAAATACGCTCGTAGACTCACCCAGACAATTTTGGCTGAGCTCGAAGCCGTTTTCGAGCAATTTAGATCCATCTGACGGCATTTTTTTCTCATGCCATAGTAGCAGACGGGGCCAGAAATCGAAGCCCCTAAATTAGACATTATCTGCTGCGAAACTCACTCCTCCTCTGTTGCCATTGCCGTGCAATGTCCACAACAACACCACCAGTTAGCCCCCATTCGTGGACGTGCAGTGGTTGCTTGTTCTCTGGCCAGCTGTTCGGCTCTTTCCCTCTGCATCCTCCTTTCAAATAGCTCCTCGTCGGTATATTCTGGCTCAAAACGATACGGGCATCCATTATACTCAAAGTCGTTGTCAGACACTTCTACATCGGATAAATATTCCGCCATGTTGCACAAAAATAGCCGTGTAGCCGTTTCGCCTAGCAACAACAGCGGCTCTACTCATGTTCTTGTCTGTGACGTCACCAAATGTTACCCATCCTTGTAAAGCCCCGGATGACCATAACAACGAAGTTGAGCTGACATGGTGATAACACTGGCCATTCATTTATAAAATGTAGCTGAAATGAGTGAGTTTCGCAGCAGATAATGTCTAATTTAGGGGCTTCGATTTCTGGCCCAGTCTCCTACTACGGCATGAGGAAAAATGCCGTCGGATGGATCTAAATTGCTCGAAAACGGCTCCGAGCTCCGCCAAAATTGTCTGGGTGAGCGTATTTAATCCTAAAAATAAGGTCCAGGTGTCAAAAAACCGAACTTATCCTTTAAGAGTAACAAAATCTATCCCGTGGCTCTTTGTTGCCACAGCAGTGCTACGTTCAACTGACCCATTGTCTGTTTACTTGAGCTCCAGGTAGAGACAATATTTACGCTATCTACCCTACTGCAAGGTCTCTCATAAGCTCTCCAACCCAACTAGTCGACTAATGAGCATGCAAGAGCCAGAACATTCCTGGGGTCATCCAGTGCAGACCTCCAATATTAGGTGTTTTGTTCAATTAGCCCTCATAACACCTCTAAGAGGCTGACCAGTGAACTTTGGTCTTACCACAGTGGTAAGTAAATAAAGCAGCCCAACAAAGTGTTTTGAAAGACAGACAGCACAGTTTGAGTCCTGTCTGTTGCAAGGTTTTAAAGTAACCCACAATTTACACATAGTCCACTTACATAGCATTTACTACATGCAGTGCCAGAGATGGGGACGCGAGTGTATGACACGTACTTGAGTCGCACGGGACAGGGATCGTGAATCACTTTGTGTGTTTATTGTAATTCAGACAGTGTCTCGTTGGCTCACTTGCACGGTTTAAGTGAACACAATGATTTAAAGAATGACGAGTCAGCCTTTTGGTTAATTAAAGCTCAATTGTCTTGAGCAGTCCAGCTCTGGTTTTCACTTACTTTTACTACATGAATGAATTCATCCTGAGGTTTCTTGCATCACTTATTCACCATGATATAAGATCAATCTGTAAAGGATCAAGCTCCCAATGCAGTCAACTACTTCCGCGGTTCTCAACCAGTGGGTTGAGGCCTAAAAGTGGGTCTCAGAGCTGTTTTCAGTGGACGGCATATAAATCAGGTCAAAATGTGGCGAAAATGTCTTCAGTGTACAGAGGCCCTGAGCTGACAAACTTCCATACATTTTATTTCACTCTGTTGCGCTGTATCAAGTACATATTTGCTGTTCTCTCAGGATCTCCACATATCCTGTTATCTTAGCATAGAAATTGGGGTTTCCCTTTGATGAACTTTTGACTTGAGATATCTAGAAAACAACCAACATATAAATGTTATGATGGGAAACATAGTGAGTTAGATTTATGGATGTATGATCTCTCAGGGCGCTCATTATTATTTAATGTTTAGAACATTTTTTTCCTCCAGTCTCTTTGCACAAAAAATTATGTTTTTTTTTCTAATCTTATGACCAAACTGCAATGTTACTTCACTAAACAAATTAAAGTGGCTGGTCTTTTTGAGATTTGGGTCATGATGACTGTTGAGATGGTGAATGTTTCTCAGGATAGAGCTGTAAGAGCCGTCCCTTCACTGTATGTTTTATCTAAAAAGAGAAAATATCAATGTTTCCTTCCAATTTCCAAATTCACTTATGATAAAAGCTTTCATGCATTTCCAGCAAAAAGACAGAGTCACCCCCAGAATTTACCTTGTTTGACAAATTTGCCATCGTACTGGACATCAGTGATCATCAACTGGTGGCCTTGAGGCCACATCAGGCCCTCCACAGCTTCCTAACCAGAATGGTGTTAATTTTGTGTCCAGCAGATGCTTTGAATTTCGTAGATAAAGCTGTGCAGTATTCTTAGTAGACTGAATAGCAGCAGATGATAGAAGGCTCATTGAAACAAGAAGAGACATGAGAAAATTATTTTATAGAGACTTGAGACTTGACTTGGACTTGCAAAAAAAGACTTGTGAACATCTCTGTGCAGTGCACTCTGCAATAAATTAGCCCCCTAGTTTCGTCAATCAGTTGGGTTTTTTTAAATCATGGCAGATTATCTGCTCTGGTTATATGTGAATGTTTCTTTTTTTTTTTTTTTTTTTTTTTTTTTTAAATATGAGAATATTTCAGAGAATCAGAAACCATCAAAAAGACAGACAGTTGTGTATGAGCAAAAAAAGGAAAACCTCATTTACCTTAAAAGTCTCTAGTTTAAACTGAGAGGATCAGGCAGCTTTATATTTATGATAGACCTAGTTACTGTTTATGAAATGTGTGTTTATTTTGCTTTAGGTAATTTATTTTCTCATTTTCCCTGCAGAAATCTGTAGCTCTGTTCACTATTGCATGCGTTAAATACACTGGACAGCCAGTTTTATAATCTGTTAACATAATAATCGTCAGTGCGTATACACATATTTTAAAAATAGCCCTGTGTTATGTGAGGAGCACACCAGCTTTTGACTGACCAATCCTTATTTTTAGACAAACACACCCCAAACTGGAGGGCATGTGTATGTGCTATTTAAACAGCTTGGGCGAAAAACTGACTGTGGAAATTAGGGAAGACACCTGCTTCTCACGCCAAAACACTTTGCACCCAGGATATGGCCCACAGTGTACACTGACAATAGTTTTCTGAGCCCACATGACAGCATCCAACAGAGAATGATGGTTGCTTTTAATACAGGTCATGGGCATTCAGTACTGCTTTTTGGTCTTGCTTATAGGTATCAGCTTCTTATGCTGAGCTCACACTCTCCACATTACTTTAATGGCCCTTGTGCTTGAGAAAAAAATAAATGTTGATATACCCAATTTAGCTTTGGAGATACTAGGTGAGGGCTATGATGAGTAATATTTTACTGAGTCATTATGACGTTCCAAGGGGTCCACACTCTGGACAGGCAGCTTTTGTTTTGTTTTTCAGAAGTTGGTGACTGAGTTGGATTAAATCACATTTTGTGGGGTGGTACCACACTAAAGCATGTGAACCAAAATATCCAACAAGTAGGTTTTTATGCATACATATCATGTACTCTTTAAGACAGTCCTTAAGTTGAGATGTGTATAAATGCTTTAATGGTGTTTTAGTAGTTCTTTTCTGGCATGTTCCCTGTACATCCTGGGGTTGGTCATGCAAATGAACGCTGTTGGAAGCTCATTTAAACGTTTGGGTAATTAGGTTCCATCAGTAATCTCGGGTGTGAATGTGGTTATTTTTAGTGTCCTAATCTGAGAGATGAAAGCTGATTTCCTGCTCATACTGATGGATGTTTCTGGAATCAGGTTAGTGCCCAAACAGCAGAGGAATCAGCTTTAGAAGTGGACCTTTACTGCAGCGAGCTTAAAGACTCTTTGAGCTTCTTCTTTTTTGTCTGTAAAGATCTTTTTAGTTAATCCCCTCATCTTCCCCTCTCCTTACCTTTCCTTTGGCATTATTTTTACCTTCCCCTCTTCATGGCTGTAGGTAAAGAGTGAAGGTGACAAGCGTGCAGAGATTTTTAACGTTCCCCTCTGCTGTGTCCTCACAGATGACAGCTGTTATTACATGCCCAACAATAATGCCGTAGTCAGCGCTCCTGAACGCTGCCTAATATAGCCGCTGTTTTCACTGTCACTATGAGAGGGGGAGAGGAAAAAGAAGAGAGAAGAAGAGGAAGAGGAGGATGTGATTTGACAGGATCCAGCAGGATGAATTATAGCAGCATAAAAGAGTGATGAGGTGAATTTACACCCTCCTGCTGTAATTGGATTAAGATTAAATCAGCCACGTTAACAGGAGGATAATCCCCAGAAAGTGTCAAAATAACACACCGCCTGCTTTGACAAATAAATTAATGTCATCTAGACACACACTGATGCCAACTAAATAGGAAATACAATTATGAGAGAAGTGGAATAAAAGACTTAAAATGTTTTATATGGATGTTTTGCAACGTTCCCATTTTTCTGTATTCTTTTTCTCATGAAGGAGATGTTTAGGTTGGTCCAAAAGTGAGCAGGGAAAGACAAAAACATAGTTTAAGGCTGGATGAAGGAAATCCTCTATTTTTAACTAAAAAGTCTTGTGGACTTATTACTTCTAAAGAAGGCAGTCTACATTCTTGGTCTCCAACCTGGGGCCCAGGCCCCCTTACCCTCAATTTCCAAATAGTCTGCTTGCATAGTGCTCTGTGTGAGCAGTGCACAGAGCGCATTGTAAAGTTATCATTTTCTCATGGACTTGTGATCTCATGTTTCAAGCGGCTGGGGTTGAATATAGTTTTATCCTAAGCCCACTGGCTCTGGGTAGTAAGCCTATTGCAGAGCAGAGATGGTAGAATCAATGGAGAGCAAGACTCAGCACTTGTTAACCAACATAACAATCTGCTTTTATTCACTGCAGTCCTCTGTCGTTCTCTGCCAGATGAAAAAATATTAACTTGCAGTACAAAGTTCCAGTAGTGGTGGACTTTCATATTTTTTTTTGCCAAGTTTCATTGACAAAGAAGTCTAGCATCTTTGACTTGGTCTTGTCATTAAACAGAAAAGCTTTGTTTGTGTTGGAGTTGGCACCATCCCCATATGGAGAGTAGACTGCCTACTGGGGTAGGTGTAGGGCAGGGTGTGCAGTTGCCAAGGACCAGCTCTTCCAGAGAGGTAGAGTCCCCTCGCTGGAGGGAGAGCAATGGTCTTGAATTGTGCTCCAAAGACAGGGAAAATGAATATTTCCAACCACTGGCAAGAGAAAATCCCCCACCAAAGCCGAGGACGAGATGAAGGCAGGGCTCAAAAGAAAAGAATGTTTGTTTTCCAATGACTCCTCACTTCCAGAGCAGCCTCAGCTTCACCTAGATCCTGGCCTTTTTCCCTCCCCTTTCCGATGCTGCCAGTAGAAACATTGCCGGTGCCTGCCACCACCAATAACACCCAGCGGCTTGGGCAAGGTCAAAAGGTATTTCAGTCTGTCAGTCCATGGAAATGGAAAGCTGTTCCTCCATGGACAATTGGATATAAGAGTTTGGTGATCATATACGTGAGCAGAAAGACAGTCTTCGACAAGCAAAAGACAGAGCAACACAAAACACAGGACTGGCAAGACCCAGCGAAGTAAATGAGCAGCCGCCAAGCCAAACACAGGCACCATCATGAAATGCCACCCAAACATGTCACTTCTGTCAGGTCTATGGTGTTGTCTGTGCTAATGGACTCTGACACTTTGACCACTTTCTCTATGCAAAAATCACTTTCTTTTAATCACATTCTCAAAAAATTGTTTAAAAGTTATGTATCATAACTGGAAAACCTCTGAAAACTGCTAACACAGTTGATTTAATACATCATTCAGACGTGACACTAAAACAAAATAAAAGGGCCCCCTCTCAGCAAACACATCAGCTAGTCTGGAGGCCATGGTGGCAGCACTGCTGTGGGGAATGCAGAGTTTGTTAGTTCAGACATCACAGAAGCATTGACATGGACATTGACCAAACATTTATGGTCCCAAGATCACCTATAACTGCTCTGATGCTCCTTGAGCCTTTTCCCTGACACCAATACAAAGTCCAAACGACTGTGTTTCAGTACATACTCTGAACAGGAATGTTATGGATTGCTAATAAAGTTGGCAAAGACATTTACATTTCCTTAAAACATGAATTGCAGTAGCTTGGAACTTTTAGGTCCACACATACGTTCATCTAACATTTTAGTATTCCAATCAAATTTTATTATTTTTTAAAATCCTTTTCGGAGCTTGAAAGTGATGTTGAAAAAGTGTACCTCTGATGTCCAGGCTGACTGAGCTTTACAGAGCATGCTGCTAAATAAATGACAGTGTTGTCTGTATACAATATTTAACAGTGTATAGTTAAGTTGTCATTGCATGCTGTATTCATCTGCAGTGTGTCACCTTAAATTCCAAGTCCACTTGTTTGAGATCTGATAAAGATTCTGGCTGACATTATAAAGTAGGACGCTCTGTATTCTGATACATTGGACTCAAACCGACACACGTCAAAACACTGCAGCTGTCTGTGTCCTGTGGCAGGGTCTATATTTATCTTTACAACTGTTTGTGTTTGACATTGTGGCTGTAGTGAGCACTGCAGCCTCTAGGGGGCATGATCAGAGAATGAAGATGTTAGTGTGGGGTGTGTTTGTCTGTCACAAAGCTGCTGCTGTGTGTGTGTGGGTGTTTATGTGTGTATGTGGGTGTGTGTGGGTGTGTGTTTGTGTGTGTGAAATTGTGTGCTCCTGCAGGTGAACTGCTCAGAGGGATGCTGACACTTCTGTTCCAGCAAAAAGCTCCCAGGCATCTGTACACAAACACACACGCACACCTAAACACACACGCACACACATCTGGGGAAAAGCTGTTTTAAATCTGCTGTCAACTGAACCCAAACTGAGCAGGAGCACACAGCCAGTACAGATGAATTTGTGTGTGTAAACCACTGCAAGCAGGAGACAGTGTTGAATGTGAAACACACTCTTGGACAGGTGTGACTGTGCACAAAGGCATCATGGGAGCTGAAGGAATCATGTGAGAGAAAAGCCAAGGTCAGAGCTATAAACAGAAGCACACTCAATGGCCACTTCATAAGGTACACCTGTTCAACTGCTTGCTGATGCAAATTCTGTTGCTAATCAGCCACTCACATGGCAGCAATGTAATGCATTTAGGCATCTGGACATGGTCAGAACGACCTGCTGAAGTTCAAAGTGAGCATCAGAGCGTAGAGGAAAGGGGATCAATGTTGTTGGTGTCAGGATTTCAGAAACTGATGATTTGCTGGGATTTTCATTTATGGCCATCATTAGGGTTCACAGAGAATGGTCTGAAATGGAGAAAATATCCAGTGAGTTGCATTTATCTGGGCCAAAATGCCTTGTTGACATCAGAGGTCAGAAAGAGAATGGCCAGAGTGGTTGGAGATGATAAAGAGGCAACAGGTAACAGTATGAGCACATTGAACCTTGAAGCAGATCAGGCTACAGCAGCAGAAGAGCATGCTGGGTGTCACTCCTGTCAGCTAAGAACAGGAAACTGAGGCCAAAATTCACATCAAAATTGACCAAAAGAAGATTGTAAAATTGTTGCCTGGGCAGATGAGTCTGGATTTCTGCTGCTGCACATTGAGATGGTAAGGTGAGTTTAGAGGAAACATCCTAAAAGCATGGCTCCATCCTGACTTTTATCATGGTTCAGGCTGGTGGTAGTGGTGCAATGGTGTGGGGGATTTATTCTTGGCACACTTTGGGCCCCTTAGGGTCATGGGTAGAAAGCAACAGTTGCTTGAGATTACAATAAAGCATGTGTTTGTTTAAATCAGGTTGATAAATTACATATTTGTCTTTTAAAAGAGCAAAGACCACTGTTTTATGCCCAGGTAGCTTGTTGTAAGTCTGCATTGGATGGTTATAATATTATTGCCACTAATTTAACACATGCAAGCAGTATAAACCATATGATCAAGCTTTGATCACACAGTATGAACCTGGAGCACTGCAGTTTAAAGACTCTGCCACTTGATCTGGCTTACATGGCATTATGTGATACTTAAATGGTGCATTTTAAATCCCCCTCCACCTCTAAGAAGGCTGATGGGCAACTATTCTTGTGTTCCAGAAAACCAGGCTCTAAGTCTTTAAAACTTACAATCTAATTTGTATGTCAGTGGATCCCAAACAAGCCTTAAGATATCGTTCTTTCCTGTCAAATATGAAAAATCACCCTACAAAGGTACTTGTGTGAATTTGAAACAGAATACAAATTTTATGGGCATGATGTTACAGAATTGTCAGAACTGCATACATTAAAGTAGCTTCTGAGTTACTTAAATTTCATAGTTTGATTTATCCTGCGCTGTAATCTGGGCTGTTATTGCCTCTCAAGTTGTTTGGTTCAAACCTGTTGGATTTGTATGTATTTAGTGGACTTATTTTATTGCTATTATTTTTTAAGTACCTTGAATTTTCTGGACTGTCTTGTGTGATTACCTGGAACACATTTGACATACTTAAATTTTACAGCATCCTGTCATCTCTCTTTTCCTACATCAGAGTTGCTCTGAAGTGCAGAGCTTGAGTGAATGTGCATTGTTACAGACTGGAAACGAGGGCAGTGAGGAGTAATAAAACAATGGCACAAAGGCAGTGAGAAAAGATTAAGACGAGAGCGAGAATCAAAGAGGAGAATAAGGGAGGAGGCAGAGAGGGAGAAGGATAGTAAACGGGCAGAGAAACAGAGGAAACATATGAGAGAGTGTGTGTGTGTGTGATGATCAGATTTAGAGGCTCAGCTGAGCAGAAGGTCTGCAGCCTTCTCTGTTCTTTTCACAGTCAGGATACTGTAAAGATACAACAGAGAGATCAGTGAGCTGTTATCGGAGTAAAATCTCAGAAACATGGCACTTCACATTTTTGATCTAATTTACAGTCTCGAAAGAAAAACTTTTGGTTTTAGCTTCATATATTGCTGAGTAAGGTACTTGTAAAATTTGATTGTTTTAAGTTTTCATTTTCGTTTGTAGAGCCAGCTCAACTTGGCTTGACTCTGCTCACCTTTGGTACCAGGGTCTTTGTTTTCTTTAACAGTATATGCTTTGTTAGTTCTCCTTAACATAGGCTGGTATGTTATTGTGATGTTACGTTAACAGGAAGTAAGAAGGGGCTTTTATTTTGAAGGTGACTTCCTCTCTGTAGCTGCTATTTTCAGCTAACTTGAAGCATATTCACGAGAGCTGCCGTTCGGATGCAAGCTAGCTTCTACTCAGGAGGGTTTCTTGTCATCCTAGCTCCTGTTTGTTGTTTCTACTCACTTTGTGCTTGGGAAAGCTTCGTCTGTAAGTTTGCTCCTGTTTGGTGTCTTCCAGAAAGACTTTTGTGTGTAAGAGATAGTGACTTGAGAGCTGTGTAGCATTTAGCTCACCTTTCTATTCCTTTACTGCACGTTAGCCTGCAGACTAGCTTTCCGGCTCTCTTATATTAAGGATGCGATGTCTCATTGTTCTCAGCTAATTCATATTAATCATATTTCATGTGCTGTTTCGAGGTGATTGCATTGTTTTATATGCATTTATTTACATTAATTCATGCGGACCATGTTTAGATGCGTGTGTGCAGTAATGACATACAGCAGAAATTTATTAGAATTCATTTAAAATGTTTATTTGAATACTCCCTTTTCTCTGTGTTGCCTTTACAGTTTTACAAGAAAAAAGAAGGAAGTGGATTCTTCAATGAAGATCACTAAAGCTTTCAAATTCAATCCTGGATTCTGTCTTCTTTGAGATCCCCACCTCATGTTAACTATCTGTCAACCTGTTTACTTCACAGACACAGACACGTGGGACAGAATAGTAAAAAGATGTCTTCAAGGCGGGCACTATAACTACAGAAACAATAAACAATGACTGACAACACTGAAACAGGTGGAGAAATTGACAGTGATGAGACGGTTGTCACGGAATGAGACCTGGGACTTGATGCTGCCTCCCTGCATTCCACCACATCTGGAGGATCCAGAATCTCTTCAACTAGCAAAGCTGCTATAAGGGCCCGCGCCAAGCTGGAAGCTGCACGTGCACGTGCTTCCTATGGACTCAGAGAAGCTGAATTAAAGGTTAAAGAGGCCCAATTAGCCGCAGAGTTATCATCACTGAAGCATGAGCAGGAGATAGCAGCAGCTTTAGCTGAAACTCAGTTCCTCGAAGCAACAGAGCGTGAGAGTTGTGAAGAAAGTAGGAAGAGCCACTACAAATTGGCTAGCATCAGCATTCAACGAACACGCCACTATGTTGAACAACATGCTCCTCAGTGTAGCTATGGGGAGCCTCCAGTACTTAAACCATATACATCACAAACCCCTCCCCTCTCAGTCAGCAACGACGTCCATGCAGTACATCATCCTGCAAGCATTGCTGCAGCAGCTTTGGCACACCAACCTACAGGTACAACAGCAGCAAGTCTGGCACACAAACCTGCAAGTTCTATGCCCTCAGTTCCGGCACATCAACCTGCAAGTTTAACGCCTGCTTCTCCCTCTCCCCTGCCTCTCTATGGCGGGGAGAGGGAAGGAAAAGCACCTGCATCAACAGTCACATCCAAGTGTACAGAAGTGTGTGGCAAAGGGCAAAATCTCTGGTCCTGTTCCAAGATCTGCCTGGTTAAGGTTTATCCCAAAGCACAACCAGACAGGGCTACTAATGTCTACGTTCTCATGGATGACCAGAGCAACAGATCTCTGGCCACATCTGAATTCTTTGACCTCTTTCAAATCAAGTGTTCGGACTCACCTTACACACTCTGGACATGTGCAGGGGTCACCGAGACATCCGGAAGAAGAGCTACGGGGTTCGTCGTGGAGTCCCTGGATGAGAAAACAAACGTGGTACTTCCAACACTCATAGAGTGCAATCATATGTCAGAGATCCCAACCCCCGAGGTCGCACAACACCACAGCCACTTGAAGTCCATCACTCACAAGATCCCTAGCCTGGATCCTGAGGCCCAAATACTGATACTTCTAGGACGTGATGTCCTTCAGATCCACAAAGTCAGGGAGCAACGCAATGGTCCTCACAGCGCCCCCTACGCCCAACGTTTAGACCTTGGATGGGTCGTCGTAGGAGATGTGTGCCTTGAGTCGGCCCACAAGCCAGCAGCTGTGACTTCCTATCGCACCACTGTGCTTGAAAATGGGAGGCCGTCTCTCCTCACTCCATGCCCCAACCAAATTCAGGTCAAGGAAAGGTTCAGCTCCAAAGTACAGAATGCAACCTCTCCTCGCAACCTTAAATACAACAGCCCTGCCCTTTACGACTGCAACCTGGGCAGCACAATTTTCCAAAGTACCAAAGACGACGACCAACTGGGGCTTTCCATCGAGGATCGAATGTTCCTGGAACTCATGGACAGAGAGATGAGAGTCGACGACACCAACAGCTCGGTGGCGCCTCTCCCGTTCAGATCCCCTCGTCGACGGCTCCCAAACAATCGAGAACAAGCAGACTTACCTTTCTCGGTCACACCCTTGGAAGAAAGCTGAAGATAAAGGCAGACTTCATCGCCTTCATGCAAAACATCTTTGATTGCGACCAGGCCGAGTTGGCCCCATCCTTAAAGGAGGGAGGTAAATGCTGGTACTTACCTATTTTTAGCATCTATCACCCCCAGAAGCCGGAAAAAATCAGAGTTGTCTTCGACTCCAGCGCTCAACACCATGGCATCTCCCTGAATGACGTACTGCTTACTGGCCCAGATCTAAACAACAGTTTGCTTCGAGTCTTGCTGCGCTTCCGAAAGAGAGGCAGTCACCATCATAGCCGACATCAAACAGATGTTCCAGAGCTTTGTCGTTAGAGAAGACAAACAAGACTTTCTACGCTTCTTGTGGTTCAAAGAGAATGACCCCAACCAGGAGGTTGTAGAATACCGCATGAAGGTCCATGTATTCAGCAACTCGCCTTCCCCAGCTGTAGCCATCTACGGACTTCATCGAGCAGCAGAACATGGAGCGGGTGACTATGGGATGGATACCAAGCACTTTGTGGAACGCGACTTCTATGTCGACGACGGACTCAAGTCGCTCCCGTCGGCCACAGAAGCCATTGACCTACTGACAAGGACACAGGAGATGCTGGCCGCTTCAAACCTAAGACTCCAGAAGATAGCATCAAACTGCCCTGAGTTGCTGAAAGCCTTCTCTCAAGGAGACCATGCCAAAGGGTTGCAAAACTTGGACTTCGACAACAACTCTGCTCTCATCCAACGCAGCTTAGGTCTCAGCTGGGAGCTCGACATGTTCACCTTCAGAGTGACAACCAAAGAAAAGCCCTACACCCGAAGAGGTGCTCTTGCTGTAGTGAACAGCCTTTACGACCCTCTAGGTCTCGCTGCTCCAGTCGTCATACATATATATACATATGTATATATATATATACCGTATATGTATATATATACACATATATATATTATATATATATGTATATATATATATATAAATATATAAAAGTTTTCAATCGGAAAACATTCCCGTTATCTTATTACTAGCAATTTAGAAGAGGTTCCAAACAAGCTGAGTTTTTTTACAAAAATGTAACATGAAGAGTGGTCAAAGGATCTTGTCATTAAGAGGTTCCAACATGGGGCTCAAACTCTTTTCATCATTGTTTATATATATATATGTATATATATATATCTATATATATCTATATATATATATATGTGTGTGTGTATATATATATGTGTGTGTGTACATATATATATATATATATATATATATGTATATATATATATATATATATATATATATATATATATATATATATATATTTACATACACACGTGGACAAATTGTTGGTACCTTTCCGTTAAAGAAAGAAAACCCACAATGGTCATTGAAGTAACCTGAACTGAAATTTACTGAAAATTAACTAATGTAAAATCAGATATTGCATTTGAATTGTGGTTCAACAGAATCACTTTAAAAAACAAAATAATGAAACTGGCCTGGACAAAAATGATGGTACTCCTAGAAAATATTAAAATGATTTGACCATAGGGACATGTTAAACTAAGGTGTGTCCTGTAATTAGCATCACAGGTGTCTTCAAGCTTGTAATCAGTCAGTCTGCCTATTTAAAGGCTGAAAAGTAGTCACTGTGCTGTTTGGTATGGTGGTGTGTACCACACTGAACATGGACCACAGAAAGCTAAGGAGAGAGTTGTCTCAGGAGATTAGAAAGAAAATTATAGACAAGCATGTTAAAGGTAAAGGCTATAAGACCATCTCCAAGCAGCTTGATGTTCCTGTGACTACAGCTGCACATATTATTCAGAAGTTTAAGGTCCACAGGACTGTAGCCAACCTCCCTGGACGTGGCTGCAAGAGGAAAATTGATGACAAATTGAAGAGACAGATAATACGAATGGTAACCAAAGAGTCCAGAACAACTTCTAAAGAGATTAGAGGTGAACTCCAAGGTCAAGGTACATCAGTATCAGATCACACCATCGGTCGCTGTTTGAGCCAAAGTGGACTTAATGGAGGACACCACTGTTGAAAGCAAATCATAAAAAAGAGAGACTGGAATTTGCCAAAAGGCATATTGACAAGCCACAAAGCTTCTGGGAGAATGTCCTTTGGACAGATGAGACAAAACTGGAGCTTTTTGGTAAGTCACATCAGCTCTATGTTCACAGAGACAAAAATGAAGCATACAAAGAAAAGAGCACTGTACCTACTGTGAAACATGGAGGAGGCTCAGTTATGTTCTGGGGCTGCTTTGCTGCATCTGGCACAGGGTGTCTTGAATCTGTGCAGGGTACAATGAAATCTCAAGACTATCAAGGCATTCTGGAGCCAAATGTGCTGCCCAGTGTCAGAAAGCTTGGTCTCAGTCACAGGCCATGGGTCCTCCAACAGGATAATGATCTAAAACACACAGCTAAAAACACCCAAGAATGGCTCAGAACAAAACATTGGACTATTCTGAAGTGTCCTTCTATGAGCCCTGATCTAAATCCTATTGAACATTTGTGGAAGGAGCTGAAACATGCAGTCTGGAGAAGACACCCTTCAAACCTGAGACAGCTGGAGCAGTTTGATCATGAGGAGTGGGCCAAAATACCTGTGGACAGGTGCAGAAGTCTCACTGAGAGTTACAGAAATCGCCTGATTGCAGTGATTGGCTCAAAAGGTTGTGCTACAAAATATGAAGTTAAGGGCACCATCATTTTTGTCCAGGCCAGTTTCATTATTTTGTTTTTTAAATGATTCTGTTGAACCACAATTCAAAAGCAATGTCTGATTTTCATCAGTTAATTTTCAGTAAATTTTTATTTATTGTTGCTTTGTCAGTTTCAAGCTATTTCAGTGACCATTGTGGGTTTTTCTTTCTTTAATGGAAGGGCACCAACAATTTTGTCCACATATATATATATATATATATATATATATATATATATATATATATATATATATATATATATATATATATATGTATATATATATATGTATATATATATATATATATATATTATTTCCATCCAGTGTTGCATTAATTTTTCACCAAGATCTTGTATTGATGATGGGAGAGTCTGACCACAGCGTATGGAGGCCCTAAGAGGACCATCCATCAGAGTATGTCAGAGTATACCCACTAGAATAAACCAGACTACACCACTGATTTGAGGATGATTTAGATTGCTGCATTATCACATCTTGTTTAGTTTGTCTTAATTTGAAATATATTTTCTCCTTGTGTAGCCTATGTAGTTAGTTTTACTTTCCGTGTTTCCCCTGCTTTAGTTGATCTCCTCATGTGTTTCACTCACCTGTGTGTCTAGGTTTGGTTTTCACTTAAGTCTTTGTCCGAGTCTCTGTGTTCAGCTGTTAGTTTGCTGTGTTTCTCTGTGTTGGTTAGCCATGTTAGATTGCTTTGTGTGTGTTTTGCCAGCCTGTATTCTGTTGAGAATAAAGCTGATACAGTTTTTTGCAACCACTTACGTAATTTTTCTTACTGCGCTACTACACTGTATTTTAGGGCTCCCCCACCTGTCAGATCCAACTTTAACCACTGCGTACGAGGCAGCAGGGATGTAGAGGTGATTCGGCGAACATCACAGCAGAGCCAGCCCAAAAGTCCTTCACAACACTCCCTCCCCCCAAAAAAACTTCAAAGAAATGCTGTCCCAGTTTTTCTTCTGGTTATCTTCATATGAAGGTCGAGCCGTGTTGTTAGTTTCGGATACTCTGACACCAACATTATGAGCTCCTCCATTGTTTGCTTTGACCCGCAAAGCCTGCTATTTCTGGGTTCTCTCCTTCCTTTGATATGATTGGCTGCTGCCAGGCGGCTGCCGCCAGAAAGTTCAACACGCTGGACTCTGTTAAAACCGCTTCCTGTCTGCCGCCCGTCCCTCATTAAAATGACTGGAGGCGGCGAGTTGCAGCGTGGCAGTGTGAAAAGGGCTTTAAATCGCAAACTACAACTGTTAAGGATGTGTTGCCAACAACAGCCTAACCTCCTGACTACCAGTAGTTCAAATTTGTCCTCTGTGGAGAACATTTCTAAACCTCAGTATCTCCCCCCACTACATACTACTGAGTTATCTTCTTCTGTCATCTAAAGAGGACATTCAGGGCTTTTCAATGATACCAAATGTGAAGGGGTGGGGCTTTGCTACCTTTGTGTTGCTCAACAAGGAAGATGGCGTCCATTAGTGCAAGCACATTTTATCGAAAGGGGAAAAGTGCACAATACTTTTTATTTAGCCGTTTTTTTCTTGAAATGTTCTTTGCATATTTTACTTAAATCTCTTAAGAACACATTTAAACATTTTCTGAGTTACTTTGACAGTATTTTACTATAATATTTCAAAGTTTAAAAAATGTCCTCCATAGTCGACATTTGTAGTTATTTCCTTTATTTTGTTCTTTTTTTTAAATGATAAGAAAGGCATTCACACTCAGAAGCAAAGATTATTTTACTGCAAATTGTTGATGGAAACTCAGATATTGAGTTGTCTGATGAGGAAGAGCAAGATGTAGTGTTTGAGGCAGAAGCAGAGCAAGATGATTCAGAGAGCTCTGAGGATAAAATTCAGGCAGGGCAAGAGGATGTGATGTGCACAGAGTGCAAGGTTTTTCTTTTTGTTTCAAAGAAGGGAAACTGCTTTTTTAAATATCACACCAAATAAGCACAACAAAGCAGTGATGGTGGAGTTTGGTTCATAGGGCTTATGTTTACTTTTTTGTATGTTCATACACCACAAGACAAATATGTGAGAGTAAAACTGATTTTTATCTTGACTTTTGGTGTTGTCTTTGGGACTAACTGGTTGCTATCGAGGTACAGTTTCACATGTGGGACGCTCCGATGTCCACTGTAGTGGACACATGGTATCTCAAAACAAAAAATCAATAAATTAAAAAAAAAACATTTTCTGTGATCTAATTACCTTGACAATATGGAGGAATTTTGAAAAAAAAATGTGATTGGAAAATATTTTTTTTATGGTAGTCAGTGGTAATGAGGTCCTTAAAACTTTTGAAAGGTTTTTAAAAAAGTCTTAAAAGGGTAATGAAATTAACCTCAGGATTCCGGCATACACCATGTAGCCAACTCACGTCACTTATTCCTCTGCGCAGCGCTGCCGCAAGTTCCAGATAAACTTTATTTTTCCGGAACGTTAATGCGCTCAAAAAAAATTTCTAGGTAGCGTACTCTTAAACCAACACTATGTAGTTTTTCCACCCTAATATAATATTTCTAGAGTCATTGTGATGGTACATCACCTTACAACAGGTTGAATGACACCTCTGTCATGGTCTGAGGGGGTCTGTATCACCTTCACTGGCACTAAGTATCTTCGATGGGGATGGTAGGAACACTTTCACATTAAAAACTACACATTTTTACTGCTTTGACTGCTTTACTGCATACGTCACTTCCCCCTCCTTCCCGATTTGTTTGCAAAAGCTAAACTTAGGGTTGTTATCATGGTGGAAGCAGTGAAAAACCCAAAGAAAAGAAAAGTTTTATTGGAGGAGACAAAAAAGAAAGCGGGAGAGTAACAAGCTAAATGCGCGGACAGGGATAAACACTGGCCCGGCGTTCACTCGTGGCATGAGCTGAAAGACGAGGAGGGATGTCCGACCGATGCTGATTTAGTCCTGTTATTGTTGGACTTGTAAGTGCATGATGATTTATTTGAAAAGAAACATGATCAGACTGTACCTTATCAGTCCACATGGTTTATTTGTCTATCGGGACGTCCTGTCAGCTCGATTCTCCTCCCTCTGTATTGCACGTTTTGATGTGAGGCGCTCTGTTTTACGACAGTGCAGTTACACTCAACGACCATAGAGGCCCCTAGAGAGCTGAAAGCCAGAATCTTACTTAGTGCTGCTTTAAACTGTGGTATTATATTTTGATGGGAGTTCTTGCAGGTGTATTTGGTATAATACTTCCCTGTTTGCTGCTGGTTCTGTGTCACAAACTTTTACAAATTGTGGCTTGTTAGAGCCTGATATGGAACAATGACCTGAAATGTAAAAATGTTCTAAAAAAAAAAAGGAGAGAACTTTCTGCTGCATCTAATGCACTTAGTGGCCATATGGAGCTCATACACCTCCACTTAAAAAAAACTGAACTATCCCTTTAAAAAGCCCTGTTCGCTTAACTGACAATGACCTGCTGGCGGGCCCTTTTCAGCTGTCTCCTTGGGTAACCTGGTCACAATTGTGATGCATCATTGAAAAGCTTTGATTCTTGTGATTTCAGCCAAATAAACCAATATGGGGTACAAACACAAAAGCAAATAGTGTTTGGCTTTTTGTCAGGCAAGCAGCTGCTGTAAAAGCAATTGTTACTCATGGTTTCATCGGCTTCTTCTACCCTTAACTTGCCATAAGCTTTAGGAAATGAGCATGGCAAGTTTACAGTGCAAATTGCACCTCTGAAGTGGTTTAGATTTGTTTTCACCACATCAGTGACCAGAGAGGTGCGAAGACAGAGGAGGATGACTTTTCACCGGAGGATTCCTGAAGAGGAGGATATGGTTTGGGATGTGGAAGATACTTTGCTTGGCAAGTAAGAAATATTTGTTTGCGTACATTTTAATCACAAAAACAGAAAAAGGCTTAGGAAGTTACTTCAGACTGCAGAATTAGATACCTCTAAGTCTAACCTTTCTATAGAGCTCAAGATCATGATATATTTCAAAGCATTCAAAAGTTATAGTCATTTTACTGGAGGAATATCCACATGGTCACCACCGTGCAATTTGGAGACTGCAAATGACACAGCTTGGAAATGCACAGACATAGTCTAAGAAAACTAAGTGAAAAAACATTATTTTTAAATTTTTTTATAGAAATTTTGTATTTGATTTGGAAAGACAACAGATTTTGCTTTATTTTGTTTTCCACCCAATAGGTTTTAGTGACAGTGATCTGCAGGCAGTTGTTTAAAAAAATCAGCTAAGAACATCGCCTTATTTTTTGTGTGTTCAAGCTTAAGTTAGCTGTAATAGTACCTACAGTGATTTTGTTTATTGTGGAAGAAACTTTTGAATGTTACCTTTTAAAAGAGACCAATCCCATGCATGTACCCAAAAGGGTTTAAGAGCAATAATCATGTTGCTTTGGGTATGTCTTGGAAAATTGTTTTTTGGAATATCTGAGCGGAATGGTAAATAGCCTCAATCTAATTTGATCTCTTTTTAATTAGCCCAAAATCTGATTGATTATTTAAATGACTGAATTTTCAAAGCCACAGTGTGTTAAACAGAATGGATGTCATGATGGCTCCCTAAAGTGAAGCCAAACCCCTGTAATCTCTGCCTCATGTTTGGCTGCAGTACAGGTCCTAAACTCCACTCCCTCCATGTTCACAGATGAGACATCGGTCACACTATGAAGTAAAATATCTTTGTTAATGTTAGTTCTCATCATGCTGATTTATGTCAAAGTGTTTATATCATGAAGTTTACTTTTTTTTTAGTTATGATGACATTATGATTGCTCTGTTAAAAAGTGAGGCTCTATCTGTGCTCAAGGAAAAAATCTGCTGTATGTATCCCTTATAAACTGGTCTGATGGTAATAATAACCATCTTCAACTCGTCATGATTATTACAATACTCATGAGGAGGAAAAACAAAATCATTACTAATGAGCTTTGTAATTGACCCCAGTGTTGCCATAGTATCTAATGAGCAGCACCTGACTGTGAACTGTGACACACTGCTTACTTACAGCGAACAGACACACACACTCATTTGCTGATGGGGATCAGTGTACTTGAGTTATATGCTGTTTCATTGCCAATGTTAACTCTAATTTAATTGTATTCAGTTTCCGTTCTGGAGTCACCCGTCACTGTCCCCTGCCATCTAAAGTGACAACTCAAACATAGATAAGACCCCAAACACACACAGCCTGTCACTCCAGCTGGGTGTCTTATTAACCCTCATTAGATGTTTCCCTCAGATATTAATGAGATGATCTAATGACTAACACTCCCTGCCGAGCATGCTCAGTGTGTGAGTGTGAGCAAAGCAGGAGGTCTGAGATAAAGGGGTGGGGGGCACAGCGATGTAACAACATAGATGGACTGAAAAAGAGGGATAGAGGGAAGGGTTTTGTGTCAAGGCAAAAGAGTGGTGTAGGAATGAGTGCTGAAACCGTTAGCATTTCAGCATTTCGGGTTACCATGTCTGAAAGTTGATGAGATTTTAGAATAGCTTTTCAGATAAATCCCTGAAATAAGATCTGTGCTAAACTTTTGAAACAAAATTTCAAGGTTTCCTCTTGCAACATAAAAAAAGCACATGATGTTACCCTTCTTTCATATTTTGAGTCATTGTCATGTTTTTAAAAGACAGTTGCCAACAGATTGCTAACAGAGACGACAAAATTGGCCAGGGACCATAATAAGAGCATTTCTGGTTGTTTTTTGACAAATGATTAAACATGCATGATAGCCACAGCTATAAACACTTACTTGATCAGGACATTCAATTACGAGGAAATTCTCAAACAAAAGCATTTAAGTCTCATGAAATATTAAAATCTCCAGTTGAAACCAACAGAATCACACCTCTATATGTTTATGAAAGACCCATTTACTGTACATCCACTAACTGCAGGCTTTAAAAAATGTAATTTCTCTCTTTCCCTGCAGGAATTCTTGGCTCTTTTCTCCATTGTGTGCTTAAAACAAACTGGACATCCTGTTTTACTATCTATAAGCATGATTAGTATATTCATTTGTTTACAGATATTACAAATGAGGCTCTGTGTTGCATGAAATCTTAAGCTGTGTGTGTTTTTGTTGTATCTTGGAGTATTACCTCCGCTGGAGTGCAAAGGAAAAGCTCAGTGAGGAGCACTGAAAGCCAGGCTGCCTCTGTGCAGCAATAAACTTTAAATTGAATTAATCAACAAAAACTCTGATATTTTATATTAGAGGCAGGCTACTTTGCGTCGTATATGAGTGAATCAAAGAAAGTAAAGTGTTTGTCTTGATCTGATGGATGTGTGTCAGTCTCTCTAATGACACCTAAAAACTTCAGCTCAAGGAGGCTCAAAGTACAGCCATTTTCTGGATCCCCAGGTTAGGAACACACCAGCATTCTGACTCCTCGTTTTCAGACAAACACACCTGAGTACAAATGGGGAAGCATAATAATTTGCTATTAAAGCAGTGTGAGCACTGGGCATAAAAATGACACGTGTGTTTGCACTGGGCATAAGGTAGGGCCCTTAATATCTTTAAACATTGCTCTGTATCTTTTATTATTCAGTTAATTTTAGGATCATTTAATGTCCTCGTGAAACACAGGATTGTTGTGTTGCTGATTAATTTAACTTGTCTTTGTAACTTGAGGCATTTTGTACAGTGATGATAGCAGCCTTTGAGACCAAACACAAACAAGGCTGTAAAATGTAAATTACCTTATCATTTTAAAAAAGCATTTTTGTTGGGTGAAATTTAGATGGATACTTTGAAGAGCTTTGGCTGATGTTATTTTCCTGCTAATGAATGCACACAGACCGGGTCATTTTAGGAGCTTCAGGATTGGCCAGGAGCTTGCAGAAGTGTCCCCCAGCTGTGAGGCCCTCGGGCTGGGCAGCTGACACAAAGAGCGGCCCCCCTCCTGATACTCTGCTTCTCTCAGTCTTAAAGAGAAACGATGTGACTGAGGGGCAGAGAAGCAGAGAAGAAATAGCAAATGTGGTTAAACTAGACAAAACCCATGAGGCACCATTAACACACAAGACATAAAAACGGAAAAAAAATAGATTACAGATCCTCATTTTCTTGCATCTTGAATTTATCGCACAGATTTGAGCACATCCCTCTGTTTATTAGACTTTTAAGGCACTCATCTAATGAGGGTAACACTGCTGAAGATGCCTTGAGTTAAATGAGTGTTCTCATGCTAATAAAAGCCTTTTAGTTCATGTTAACTGATTAAAGTGGAGTGCTTTTAACAATCTGAAGTCTGGAATCATATTTAACACAGATTCATGTCTTCAGGTCCTTTTACACACATGGACAAAAATGTTGGTACCCTTGCGTCAAAGAAAGAAAAGCCCACAATAGTCAATGAAATAACTTGAAACTGAAAAAATGAACAAAATTTACTGAAAATTAACTCATGAAAATCAGGCACTGATTTTGAATTGTGGTTCAACAGAATCATTTTAAAAAACTAAATAATGAAACTGGTCTGGACAGAAATGATGGTACCCTTAACTTCATATTTTGTTGCACAACCTTTTGAGGCAATCACTGCAATCAGGTGATTTCTGTAACTCTCAATGAGACTTCTGCACCTGTCCACAGGTATTTTGGCCCACTCCTCATGAGCAAACTGCTCCAGCTGTCTCAGGTTTGAAGGGTGTCTTCTCCAGACTGCATGTTTCAGCTCCTTCCACAAATGTTCAATAGGATTTAGATCAGGGCTCATAGAAGGACACTTCAGAATAGTCCAATGTTTTGTTCTGAGCCATTCTTGGGCGTTTTTAGCTGTGTGTTTTGGGTCATTATCCTGTTGGAGGACCCATGACCTGTGACTGAGACCAAGCTTTCTGACACTGGGCAGCACATTTGGCTCCAGAATGCCTTGATAGTCTTGAGATTTCATTGAACCCTGCACAGATTCAAGACACCCTGTGCCAGATGCAGCAAAGCAGCCCCAGAACATAACTGAGCCTCCTCCATGTTTCACAGTAGGTACAGTGCTCTTTTCTTTGTATGCTTCATTTTTGTGTCTGTGAACATAGAGCTGATGTGACTTACCAAAAAGCTCCAGTTTTGTCTCATCTGTCCAAAGGACATTCTCCCAGAAGCTTTGTGGCTCGTCAATATGCATTTTGGCAAATTCCAGTCTCTCTTTTTTATGATTTGCTTTCAACAGTGGTGTCCTCCATTAAGTCCACTTTGGCTCAAACAGCGACGGATGGTGTGATCTGATACTGATGTACCTTGACCTTGGAGTTCACCTCTAATCTCTTTAGAAGTTGTTCTGGACTCTTTGGTTACCATTCGTATTATCCGTCTCTTCAATTTGTCATCAATTTTCCTCTTGCAGCCACGTCCAGGGAGGTTGGCTACAGTCCTGTGGACCTTAAACTTCTGAATAATATGTGCAGCTGTAGTCACAGGAACATCAAGCTGCTTGGAGATGGTCTTATAGCCTTTACCTTTAACATGCTTGTCTATAATTTTCTTTCTAATCTCCTGAGACAACTCTCTCCTTAGCTTTCTGTGGTCCATGTTCAGTGTGGTACACACCACCATACCAAACAGCACAGTGACTACTTTTCAGCCTTTAAATAGGCAGACTGACTGATTACAAGCTCAGAGACACCTGTGATGCTAATTACAGGACACACCTGAGTTTAACATGTCCCTATGGTCAAATCATTTTAATCTTTCTCAGGGCACCGTCATTTTTGTCCAGACCAGTTTCATTATTTTGTTTTTTAAAATGATTCTGTTGAACCACAAATCAAAAGCAATGTCTGATTTTCATTAGCTATTTTTCAGTACATTTTTATTTATTATTACTTTTGTCAGTTGCTTTTTATTTTAGTGACCATTGTGGTTTTTTCTTTCTTTACGAAAGGGTATCAACAATTTTGTCCACGTGTGTATGTGTACATTTGGGGCATCTAAGACATGCAAACACATTGAAGACACTGGGCATAATCCTAACGAGTTAATGGTCTTCATCTTGAGTTTTAAGTCTTTTTGATAGAGCATATTTTTCATTTTTTGTAAATGGTAAATGGTAAATGGTAAATGGACTTGAGCTTATATAGCGCCTTTCTAGTCTTTTGACTACTCAAAGCTGCTTTACACCGCAGGTCACACTTACCCATTCACACCCATTTGCTCTCACAGTCACTCGCTGATGGTTCAGAGTTTCTATGTTAGTTATCCATCAGTATCAGCTAACACTTTCACGCCCTTTCACGCCCATTTACACGCCACTGACGCAGCAGTGGGAGCAACTTGGGGTTAAGTGTCTTGCCCAAGGACACATCGCCATGTGTCACCCGGAGCTGGGCTTGAACCTGCAACCTCCCGATCACTGACCAAGTGCACTATCCAGCTGCACCACCGACGAATTACAGTACCATATGAATAGACCAAAGCAGCTACCTCCAGAGCAAAAATTAAGCCAATGCTCAGGGGCAAGAAGATGCATTTCAAAATAAAGAAAACTCCCTTTACCTCATATCAAAATGTTCATTTAACTGAAAAAAAAATATTTTTAGGGCAGTAACAACCATCTTTCTTTATGATAGTCATCATATTCTGTGTACATTTGCAACAACTGCTGCCTAGTTTTTCTGTTTTGACAACCACTATCGTTTGGCATTATGTTGTCTTTTCAAAAGCCTGAAGGTGAATGTAATGAGACTTTGTAAGGGCAATATTAAGTAAGACATAAAATGAACCACTAAATGAAAGTTCCTGGCTACTATGATGTAATTATGAAGCTCTGAAATTCTGGTGAGTGTTTGGATCCGCTATTCCTCCTGACTCATCCACCCATCCCTCCTATCATTTATACATCCAGCCGTAAGCAGGTCATATTTTGCCTTAATTCAGGTTCATCTCTTCATTTTGATGACAACTAGGGTATGTTCACAATAACTAGTGTTAAAAAATATTGTCATGTTCATAAAAGTGCTCTATCATGTTGAAGGAACATGTTAAATACTCTGAAGCAGATGTCCCCAACCATAATTGACAGGCACTGGACCTTAGATCATTTGGTACGCGGCCTCAGAGAAACAAAAATAATTAATTTCATTTAGAGTCCTGCTAGAAGTTTTATTCTGAAAGGATGACCAAATCCTTGCATACTCACCTGTGTAGCTTGTCTGTGCAGATTTTGTACTCAGGCTCTCTGCCTCTGCTGCTGTGATGAACCAAAAAGTACAACCAACGATAAAATCTCTGTTTAACCTTTTGCTCATGCTCTCCTCTCCTCCACCTGTGCTCTGGATGCAACTGTAAATGTATTTGACTCTACATGATGTGTGTAACTGGAGGACAGCCAAGACCCATGAGAGCTCCCAACCTCTTGATGTTGAAAGATTTGATTCAGAAATACCCATCAGTTTAAAACAAGATAGGATGGAGCACCAAAGACACTTGGTTGTATTAAACATCGGATCAATGATAAGAAAAACATTTTCGTTCAAGGATCTTATCACTGAACACAATCTTGGTTCTATGCTGCTTAGATCAGTGCAGCTGCTCTTATTAAGCCAACCCCTCCCAAATTCATTTTTAAGCCAGGCCAGAGTTCATAAGAGAGGTTAAGAGTAGCAGTTTTGCATAAATGTTCCCTTCAGCTGAAGGGAACAATATTTGACAACATGCAGCCAATCAGATTTTTATACACACCAAGACCATAGTGTTCTTAAATAAACACATTTATTCATTTTTTACTACCTCAAATAAATACATAGGTAAATCAAGGATAATGTTTCTGTGTATGCCTGTGGGGGTGAAGGGTTGGTGTTTGAGCTGTGTGCCTCCTGATGCAGCAGCTATGGCCTTGGTTCTCTTGAGAGCTGTGTTAACACCGGGGTTAATAAGCGGTGACCTTCATGTTTAATGAATGCTTTGAATGTTAATCTGCTCTCCACCCTCTGACCTCAGAGCAGTAGAAACACTGAGCTCTGAGAGGGAACACATGATCCATACATCCTCAGGTAAATTTTGGTGTATTCCCCAGACCAGTTGTTCTAAACTGACGGACAGAGAACCCAATAGGTGGTTGCTTTCAATGTGTGCTCCCCCCAAAAATAAACACAACAAACATGTTTCTTCTTTAGGAACATCTTTACCAACTGTAAGGTAAATAAAAGAACTATAAATTAAGCATGGGCAGCTCCCCACAGAAGAATGCAGGAAACTGCTGGTGCCTCCAATCATGGATGTTGCTATAACACTCTGGGATCATGGGAAGTGTATTTTTGTTTGCTTAAGATATCAGTGAACTCTATATATCTTAAAACAAGGCTGACAGAATACAGAATACAACTTTCCACGCTATATAGTGTCCTATGTGGTCCGCTGTAGAGACCAGCAAGCATTAAAAACCCCTCTTCTTCATGAACAAAAAGTGTTAACACTCATATCTTTAAACTTGTAACACACTGATAAATGTGATGAAATGATACAAGGCCATCTCTGGCCTTTTGTGTGACTCTGTCTGGTCTTGGCCTGCTTTAAAATACTGCCTGAACATGAAACAATCCAAAGGAAATGTGACACTTCAGCATTTTTGTAAGATGATAGGAAAAAAAATAAGCTGTAGGTGTAAAAAAACATCTATTACATAAAAACAGCAGAGGTTTTGAGTTTTTTCGGATTATTTAGAGGGCAGGAAGAAGTGAGTGGTGTGTACCCCTTCCTGTTCTTACAGGAAGGCATCATGGTTGGCCAAAGCCCTTGTGTCTAGTAGCACTTTGATGATTTTATATTTCAGAGGTGATCATATCAGTCAGATTAGGTGCTTTTGGCAAACTTTTTATTTACTCAATTTTCTAAAAAAATCAGAAATTCTGTTGTTTTCTTGAACTGTTTTATTGATATTTTGTGTTCTCAGGTTTGCAGAACCACAAAACAAACAGAAGTTCAAACTTTCCTCATTAGTGTGGATAACAGTGGCATGGCAGGACCAAAACAATGACCAAAATGTGTCTACTTTTTATTCAAATCAACATTTTTTTGAATTACCAGAAAATCATCCAATTAAACTGAGAAAAGAAGTTTGTTATTCAGAGAAAATGAGGAAAGTACAGTTGAGAAATACTGAAAATTGCAATTATAACAAGATCACAGTAAATATGAGACTGAGATTATGTGTGAATGCATGTCCACTCAGGACTTCCATCAGCCGGTACAAAGAATAAAAGATACACTGTATTGCCAAAAGTATTTGCTCACCTGCCTTGACTCGCATATGAACTTAACTCACATCCCATTCCTAATCCATAGGGTTCAATATGACGTCGGTTCACCCTTTGCAGCTTTAACAGCTTCAACTCTTCTGGGAAGGCTGTCCACAAGGTTTAGGAGTGTGTTTATGGGAATTTTTGACCATTTTTCCAGAAGCGCATTTGTGAGGTCACACACTGATGTTGGACGAGAAGGCCTGGCTCTCAGTTTCCGCTCTAATTCATCCCAAAGGTGTTCTATCGGGTTGAGGTCAGGACTCTGTGCAGGCCAGTCAAGTTCATCCACACCAGACTCTGTCATCCATGTCTTTATGGACCTTGCTTTGTGCACTGGTGCACAGTCATGTTGGAAGAGGAAGGGGCCAGCTCCAAACTGTTCCCACAAAGTTGGGAGCATGGAATTGTCCAAAATGTCTTGGTATGCTGAAGCATTCAGAGTTCCTTTGACTGGAACTAAGGGGCCAAGCCCAGCTCCTGAAAAACAACCCCACACCATAATCCCCCCTCCACCAAACTTTACACTTGGCACAATGCAGTCCCACAAGTATCGTTCTCCTGGCAACCGCCAAACCCAGATTCGTGCATCAGATTGCCAGATGGAGAAGCGCGATTCGTCACTCCAGAGAACGCATCTCCACTGCTCTAGAGTCCAGTGGCGGCGTGCTTTACACCACTGCATCCGACGCTTTGCATTGCACTTGGTGATGTATGGCTTGGATGCAGCTGCTCGGCCATGGAAACCCATTCCATGAAGCTCTCTGTGCACTGTTCTTGAGCTAATCTGAAGGCCACATGAAGTTTGGAGGTTTGTAACGATTGACTCTGCAGAAAGTTGGCGACCTCTTCGCACTATGCGCCTCAGCATCCGCTGACCCCGCTCTGTCAGTTTACATGGCCCACCACTTCGTGGCTGAGTTGCTGTCGTTCCCAAACACTTCCACGTTCTTATAATACAGCTGGCAGTTGACTGTGGAATATTTAGGAGAGAGGAAATTTCACCACTGGATTTGTTGCACAGGTGGCATCCTATCACAGCTCCACGCTGGAATTCACTGAGCTCCTGAGAGCGACCCATTCTTTCACAAATGTTTGTAAAAGCAGTCTGCATGCCTAGGTGCTTGATTTTACACACCTGTGGCCATGGAAGTGATTGGAACACCTGATTCTGATTATTTGGATGGGTGAGCGAATACTTTTGGCAATATAGTGTATGTTTATGCTGAACTATGAGAGGTCATGCCCTGTGCCAAAGCAACACACACACACAAGCTGACACACCAAAGCTTTGATGCTGCATGAATTCCCTCTGAAGAGGATTCAAACCCAGCAATGATTCATGCAGCTTCATTTACCACAGCTCAGATATATGTACAGCAAAAATGAAATGCACAACTTACAAGATAACTTGTACTCACTGTGTGTGTGTGAAGTTATTAATCCATGACTGAATGTGTATTGGTATGATGAGAGTGTGTATTTGTGTGATGTACCATGTAAGCATGTTTCTTAGTTAATGCTCCGCTGATCTGCAGCATGTTCAGAGATATGAACATGTAAGCACCCCCCCCCCCCCCCCCCCCCCCCCCCCACACACACACACACACACACACACACACCCACACACACACACACACCCCACCACCACCACACACACACACACACACACAAATTCAGCTCCATGTCTCATGATTGAGCACTTTTCAATTTCTCCATGTTTCTATTGTGGCAAATTTCTTCTAAATCATAGGCAGCCCCATCATTTTCCTCTTTTTGTGTCTGTGATGTTGATCAGTTTTTTTTCTAATGGTGGTCTGTTAGCTTTGGCAGTTTTTTCCTGCATTTGTGGGTGTGTCTTTATTCCCAAGGTCCTATGATCCTTGACTTAATATCTACTAAATGTAACCAATGAAATGGACCTTCTAAAGAGAAGCCAAGACTATGCCCGGCAATAGGTTGTTATATTTGAAAACAGTTTTCCTCCTCCATTTAAAAAAAAAGATCCACTCTACACACAAAGAGTTTTCACAAATAACTTAATCCAAATGAAAACACATAAATGCATTGTTAATGTGCCTGTCAACAACGTTCTCACATTTCATCTGTAATAATTGATTCATTTTCAAATTGATCCCACCAACTCTAGGTCTAACTGGAGTTACAATTTAATATGTAACAATTTTAACTGGTGTTAGCAGGCATTGCTAGCCAATGCTTGTTAGATCAGATACTGTAGAAAAAACATACGCGTGTACTCTTGTCAATTTCAGCATATGCTTTATCTAGAGCTGCTTTCCACCGAGCAGTCTGGTTCAGTTTGGCTCGGTTCAGCACGCAATGACTGATGTTTCAATTGTTGGAAAAGGAGAAAAGATACCCGAACAACCGATCAGTGCCATCCCACTTTTTAACACTCCTCTGAAGGGATGCAGTCTACCAAACTGTCCCCAAACACATACGTTGCCATGTTCAGAAAAGCCGTTGATTTAGTGTTTTGTCCTCTGCTGTTGCTGTAAAGAATGTCCATATGAAACAATACTTCATGGAGAACTGACATAGATGGTGCGACTCTCTACTCCCAGCTCACATCACTGCCCTCAAATGAAGATATGGCTGGAAGTGAAAACACAAACAAGATAAGGGCTGTGATGGCCAAAATTTCAGCTTTGTTCAGCCTGAACTCCCAGTGGAAATGAGTTCACTCTCTTGGTAAGGGGCATTTTTAACCCAGGGGGTGAAAGGGCAAAGATTTATCAGCCTCTCATTGGGGATATAAACACATTTCTGCTGAGACAACAGATGAGGAACAGCCTTCAGAAAACAGCTGGTCTTGAATGATTGCCTGTCAGCATGTTTGAAGCCTGGTTAGGAAACAAGCAACATTTGCAGTGTAAAGCAGGGTGTTGCACATTTCTACCACAGCCATTGTTGGGTTGATGTGTCCATCTGCATAGATGTAGTAAAGGTCAGAATGCCTCTCTCCTGGGTGGTTCTCAGACTCTTGATTTTTCTCCTGTTTTTGAACATTGATTTCCATGACCAGGGTTTATTGCTTCAAACTGTACCAAACTGTACTGAACCAAATCCGACCACTCTGTGGAGACAAGGCATGAGGCAACTACAAACACAGGCAGCCACTGTTTGCCAGTTCACACCATCACTGTAATTGTTGCATTATCTTTGTCAGTTGATGACAATGACATTACCACCACCGTCATTACCAATAAGGACATGTGTCCACAGCTGCCGTTTTTTGTGCTGGAAGCGTCCACATCCTCAGTTTCAGAGCACCTCTTACCAGTGTTAAATGCTAGGTTCACTTTAAAATCGCCCCATGTGCTTAATGTTGGCTTCATTTATGGAAATACAACTCCCCCAAAGACATTAAACAAATCAAGGAATCATGTCCTTTCACGAGTAGCAGCTGAAGATATGGAAATTGTTCTGTTGAAAATACAAGTCTTAACATTTTACTCGGTCATTGTTGTTGACAAAGTGAACATCAAAGTCCTGTGCCTTCTTGATTTTAACTGGTCATTGAGGGAGAAGTGACATTGACAGGCACAATGCTGCTCCCAAAGTTGAACTGTTTCTGTCTGAGACTGCTGAGAGCTCAATGACGAAAACCACTTGATGCTGAGAGATTTTTCCCCTGAACATGCCAGGCTTCATTAGTTTTGAATTGAAATTGAAAGCTGCCTGTGAAGGCATGCTCCGTCATTGTCAATACTGATACGGTCTGCAGTCATCATCATGATCACAATCATGATCCTTATTTTCATCAGTTGTTGTAGTTGTCACCATTGCTGTCATAACTGTCCCTGATGCTGCCACTTTTGTCATTAGTCAACATTGTCATCATCATTGTTGTTGTCATCAGCATCATCATTGCCTGTTAAGAGAGCTAGTCAACACAGTCTCATCCCAAACCCCCAGTTAAAGAGCGCATATACGGCCTTTAGTCAGGTTCATATAATTTGGGTGACTGCAAGAGTATGTTCTCAGTTGTTAATCACATACAATTTAGTTCAATGTTTAAAATAAATGAAAATAATAATAACAAATAAAATAAAATAAAAAGCTGTACTTTTCACATACTGAGTACCCCGAGGCAACCTTTATTCTCACTCTGTCTGATATGCTCTGTTGGAGCTCCTGTCCCTTTAAAGCCCCTTTCCCTGTGTTGACCTGTGTATTTATTCCCTCCTTGTGTTGCATTGATGGATCTGAGATTGTATGTATTGGCATCAGTTTGGGTTTGGGTGAATACAGTAATGATCATTGATTATTTTAAGTTGCTCAGTGAATATCAGCAGGTGGATCAGCTTTCTACAGACAGTGTTTTCAAAAAATCTGTCTACATGTGGTTAAGAGCAATGATTTCAGAAAATGACATATTTGCTGTGAAAACCATAAATGTAGAGCTGAAAGCATGACTCTTCATTAAAACTGCCATGAAATAAACATTTACAGCTTCAAATCCTCTCAGCTGTGTGTGCATGTGTATCCCACAGGTAGGAAAGGTGCTGCTGTCAGCTGCCTTCTCTGCTCCTTTGGTAATGGATTTGACCTGGTAGTGGGTGTGTGTGTGTGTGTGTGTGGGTGTGTGTGTGCGGGGGTGTAGGTGTGTGTGTGGTGTGTGTGTGGGTGTGGGTGTGTGTGGGTGTGTGTTTGTGTATGTGTGTCCTGGTCAGAGTACAAGAAAGGCTAAAAGCAAATTCACACCTCTGCAGTGTGATCCGAAGTGTGAAAGTGGAAACAGTCGTACATGAAGCTGACCAGGTGAGAACACGGACTCACTGTAACCGTGACAACAGCTTCAGGAGGACCTACTGTATGTACATGATAAACAAAAACAATGAAATCAATTTCAGCACAGGTAACATTTAGTTACAAGAAATAAATCTTTATACCAAATGTAAGTGCAGATAACTTTAATTTATTCACAGTTTTCTGCTCCAATCTTTATTTTTTTCTTCTATCAAGTATTTATATCCTCTCTCCTTAATGTAGTTTGACTCACACTTGCAAACACACGCAATTAAAGTAAACTGCATTGTTTGTGTGCAGCAGCATCAGCAGGGAGCTGAGTCTGACTCACCCAAAGAGGAAGCAGTAACATTAATGATTGTCTATAAAACAGCACAAACACACTGTGTATTGTTAAGATATCATGCAGGGACTTTTCCACAGAGAGGCTGTCTTCATGAAATATTTATAACACCAAAACTGTTGGAACTTTATGAAAATATGTCTTTAGAATAGGAGACAAAATGTGTAAACTTGAACTTATCTAGCTCAGTGGTGTAAAGCTGTAGATATACTTGAACACGTTTACCATAGCCTGACGTTAATGTACTCTTCTGGCTGCGGCATGAGAGAAATGGAAGAACATTTCACAATACTTGACACTTCTAATGGAAGTTTCACAGTGGATGCATGATAGCAGTGGTGCATGTGTGTTCTCATTTAGGAGAGCATGTTATCAAATCAGAGTTTTCGTACTGTCAGGATGAGCGCCACATCTGCCCTGTTTCCTCAGTGAAAAATCTTGAATTAGAGGGTTGTTTATTTTTTTCCACCAGTTGATCTTGGTCTGAATAGACAGGATAATAGTAAATATAGAGCCATATTTACCTTATTTCAGATGGTATGCATGTCCAAAATGCTAGAAAATGTCACTGGCAATCTACACACACTTCAATTACACTTCCTATCGGTGGTTTTCCGAGTAAAGCTTAGTTGGCACTTTTGAAAATACATAAACCATGCTCATATCCACAGGTATTTATCCTGGCAGTGTGACAAGGGGAAGGATTCTCCAACAACATATTACATAAACACTCAATTACATTCTGACGACAACCACTAACACACATGTTGTGTAGAGTGTAACTCAACATAACATCAGATCAGAGGGAGCTTTGGTTTGTTTCTAAACCTCAAAAAAAGGCATTCATGAAGAATCACTCTGCCTTTATCAGCTGATTAACACTGACATTCAGGAGCACAGTTGGCTAAAATTCACCAGGTGGCACAGTTAAACTGCTCTAAGGCTACATTCACACTGCAGTCAAAAGTGACCTGAATCTGATTTTTTGGCTCAAATGTGACCTGTATCTGATTTGTTTTTGACAGTGTGAACAGCACAAGTCACATTGAATCTGACATTTTGGAATCAGATTCAGGCCACTTTCAAATGTGGTACTGAATCAGATACGTATCTGATTTTCTTGAATGCGACCGCGGTCTGAACAGCCAGGTCGCATTCAATGCGACTTTGACGTCATTCTAGAGCAGGGGTCGGCAATTTACCTCGAGTCAGATTTTTTCAGAGTCACTTCATGGCCAAAACATAAGGAGAGGTTAATATATAGACATGAAAATTAAAAAGTTTATACCATTTTTTCCTAAAATAAAGAGTTTTAGTTGATTTTCCCCCTACAAGCATGATTAAAAAACGCATAAAGGGGGGAGTGACGAGAGAAAGTGAGAGAGCGCTGGTGCAATCGACTGATGTCTCCATTAATCACACAATAAACAATAAACATGAATGAATCCTACATCTTTACACTGTTTGTATTATGATATCTGATAAACTTAGTTTATTAACACTGCACCAACAGTTTTAATGAATTTATCAGGCTAAAATAACAGTTTACAGGACACGGAAAGACACTGATGATCCACTGCTGACCATCTCATCCGTGCGCATTTGCGCGCTACTGTGTGTTTCTACGAGACAGCGTCAGTCAGTGAACAGTCTACTCCTGTCTGATCTGCTCTCAGACAAACTAAGAAACATCAGAACAGATGATAAAACTAAGTTTTTGCCTCTTTGTTCACCTGTTCAGCGCGCTATGGCTCTGAGCTGTTTTTCTCTCCAGCAACAATCTCTCATCGGCAGGGGTCGACGGGAAAGAGCGGCCGCCTTTAGGTTCATAAGAAATAAATTATACCCATAATTACTTTAATAAGAGCTCACTCAAGGTGAGCTGCTGTAACACCAGGTTCTGCGTTATGAGAACAGACTTCTCTAGCATTGTGAAGCACATGTTTGGTCTGTGTTTGTTGCCCTCATCACACCGTTCTGTGCTTGATGTCATTAATATTCAACTGAGTATGCGTGTCACTTCTGAAGCGTGAGCTGTTCACATCATAGTCTGCAGACAGGCCACATTTAAAGGTGTAATCTGAACAGCCAAACAAAAAAATCGGATTTGAGCAATAAATCGGAATTGAGCATTAAGGGCTGCAGTGTGAACGTAGCCTAAGTTGTCCCCCTCCACATCAGATATTCTAGCACTCTCATGTGCCTCAACTGTCCTCCATTTAGGCACATCATTCAGACTCAAGAATATTTACCACTAAGTCCAGAGCACAGTTGGAAGATTGCATGAGTACAGAGTTTAGCAGTGAGTTTATCTTTGGCTGTACTTTTTGGTTCATTACAGCAGTGACGGAGACCCAGAATGTGAAATCTACACAGCAACACAGAAGGATATACAAGGATCAGGTTTTCCTTCCAAAATAAAACAGCCTTTGGTCTCAGTTATTTAAAAGTCGGTAATGAAATGAATCATTTCATCATTTCTCTACAGCAAGCTACCAAATGATCTATTGCCCTGCAGTGGTTTGGGACCTCTGATCTAGAGGATGCATAATCCTGGAGTTAAGACAAGCGCAGAGTACAAAAGTGATCAATTATGTGTCTTGATTATGCATTTATTGTGTTTTAGGTGTAACACAAAACAAACCAATCAGAGTGTCAGCTCTAAGTCTCTTTAAAAGCAAAGTTCATTTTGTTATTTAGACAGCAGATTTTATAGTATGGTCTAAACTCTGGTCTGATCATTTAATTTCCCTCCTTTTCTTGTGCCACCAAAGACACAAGGACACATAATATGGGGGCACATTCCAGGGGGGATTTGACCCCCCCCCCAAAGTAATAAAACCATAAATCATGTGTCATGTGACATATGTCAGGGGGGTGGAGTCTAGTAGGAGGGGTTTAGGAGGCTGTGGCGTCAGGGGGTGTGACATCAGGTATATGTCATCAGGGGTGTGTTAATAGAGGGGTTTTGGAGGAGTGTGTGACCCAATAGATTTCGAGTATTAGTTTTATTGTGTTTTTTATGACTTAAGACCCAATGAGAATGTGATAATGTGTTTTTTATTGTCTTTAGAGAGGTGTGTTTAGTTTTTTTTTGTGTTGCTCTATTTGTATTTTTTCAGGATTAACCCTCTTTCTTTCATTCATCCCTGTGGTCTTGAGGAAAGTTATTTGTCCCTTGTTGCACACCCTGTCTTTATTATTTTGCATTGCTGCTATTTTAGCACTTTGTGACAGACTTTTCTCACTCCTGATTTTTGGGTGAAATTCCTGCATGCGGCTGCAATACCACACCTACCTTTAAAGCAAATGACCAGTCATGACAGTAAGGTTTCTAATTTCGTTGACCAGGCGCAGGCGCAGCACACCTGCCCTGCTCCTCGCCTGCGCCGCGCCAACGGGGTGTGTCCAGGGCATTTTGCAAGTTTTGTGCATGGCGCAGTCTGGCTCAGGGAGGCGCACCCACGCCTCCGTACTTCCTACCGGCGCAAGTAGCAGAGAGGGAGGAGAGAAGGCGTGAGTGGGTTTAACACAGCCGAGCATAATCTTCACCAATTAAATGAACGCCTCTCCTCGCCTTTAAAGGTCCTATATTATGCTCCTTTTCTGCAGTTTAACATGGATCCTTGATGCCTTCATGAATCGTTAATAACATGCTTTGGTCCAAAAAGCCAATAAATAAAGCACAGCAGCATTGTTTCCAGGCTCACATAGCCCCTCTGTTCAGAACGGTCTGATTTAGTAGGTGAGACCTTAATATGTTAATGAGCCACTGCTGATACGCCCTGCTCTTCCGCATGGTCTGCAGAGGGGGAGGACGGCGTTGCGTAACCATGACGACTGAGCCCTGAGAGAAAATGGCTGCAGGACAACAAACTGTGGTTCAGCCGTTCATGTTTGAGCCCGAGCCAGACCCCCAATATGAAGAGACACCAGAAGAAAGTCGAGAGCCAAGGTTAAACCATGAGGTCTGTATGTAAAGTTTGTTACTTCAATGCTAATGTGTAGACGAACTAAAGTTGTTCTGAAGTTCTTGCTCCTCCCTCCCCCTCCGTGTGTTGTTGTTATTAGCTCCTCGACTGTGTAATTTGTGTTCATGCCGTGCTAACCAAAACTTAGACTGGCGTTAAATAGCGTTTAGTAAGGGATAGTGTAGAGTGAGCAGGTTACTACAGAGACATATAAACCCCGACGTGAGGCAGAATTAACTTTTATTGATGTGTAACACTAAATGAATCGTTGCTACTGATAGTGAAATAAGACCGAGGGAAGGGGACTTCTTTGTTGTTGTGAAATGTCAATAATGTCTGGGTTCAACAGGGCCGATCAGGGCCACAGTGTTTTACAGAAATAACATTAGTTATGTGACTGACCCATCAGAATACAGCATTTAATAGAGCCATATAGTGCATGGCAGTAACGTGCTGCCACTGAGCAAATGTTTGTCATAACCTGTAATTCTAAGCAATTTTCTGTGAACCATATCTTTCATGTATGCCACACAGTAGCTGTCTTAAACACCTCTTTACTTGCAATATTGTTTATTATTACACAGACCTGTGTATACTAGCATTATATTGTCTTAAACAAAAACAAGACATCATGATTGCTTAACTAGTACATTTCCTTTAAATAAAAATTCTACTGAACATCCTGTTTTCACTCTTCTCCTACAGAGGTGCTCCTGTGGCAACTGTGCAAAAACACATAGAGCCTGAAAATGTCCATTGCATGGAGATACCAAAGGTATTGTGAAAACTGAGTGCAAAATAATAATTTTGTACATTACCTTTTTGTACTATGATGTCACTTACTTACCCTTTTTAATTAACTAGGTCAGAGGTCAGAGGAAGACTACAGGACCTCCCAGACCCACCATCCTGCATGTTGGACCATCCTGGACTCGGACCTCTATACTTTAATGTGTTTTTTCAGTGCAAAATGTATTCAATATTTATAGATATGACTATGGGCCTTTACATCTAAGAGGAATAATGCAGAAGTGTTTTGACATAAACGCTCCCATTACTGTTACACAAAATAGTACGGATTAAAAGTACATCACTGTTTCCTCCATCTTACATTTTTACAGTTTATCTTTTTTGTTCTTTACTTATTAACATAACATGTAACATAAGGAACACTGAAAACACACAAAACAGTTCATGTAATCTTTTTATTGTGAAAAATATTTTTACATATAAAAACATCAAATGTACCGACTGGTACTGCAGACATTTTTTAATAAAGGAGGTAAAAAAAGAAATGAAAAAAGAAAAGGAATTTTTAAACAGAAACTGTAAAACCATAATAACAAATATATAAGAAAAAAATATATACATAAAAGTACCAATGAAAGTAACCCTTCAGTTCTGACAAAATCTGCACATCATGTCCAGCCGTTACAGATACCAGGCCTACAGACCCTCTGTGAGCTGGTGTTGGAGCTTCTGGGCTGAAGAATCAGGGTGGTGCTGCCTGCCTGCGTGGAGCTGCAGATAAGAGCGGAGTTTCCTGATGCAGAAGACCAGTATGAAGGGGTTCAGAGCTCTCCTTGGTTGAACCTTGACATGTAGCTGGCTATCACATCCACCTCGTCAGGTCTGTCATATTGAGCAGAGAGGTCTTCTGGGTCTGGTATTTTCTGCAGCTCCTTCAGGTATGAGGCAGGGTCCTGGAAAACCTTCTCAAAGACAAGGTCCAACGGTGCCTCTAACATAATCTGAAATGCAAGAAACAAAAATGTTTGATTACAAAAAGAAAAATCAAAATGCCTCACTGCAGTGTTGTACACTTTTTTTCATTGTCTTTTATTTACACATTTCCTTATTTATTATTTATTCTCAATGCCATGTTAAAAGCACTTTTATTGAAGTTTTCTTTATGTTTTCCTTTTCATGTTATGCCTATTTGCTGATGTTTTTAAATTTGTGGATTTTTAATAAAGGCATGTGAATTTTACAGACAGTTGGCTCTGCTTTCACTGGCTTTGCTGTGCAGTCTCTCATCTTGGATTTTGGGAAGATGACTTTAAACAGGATTCACCATCAGAAGATGTTGGCTGAGGTCGACCAGCATAGACACAAGACAGAAAAATGTTTAACCTTTTAAAGCAAGAAAACACAAATTATAGCCATAAAATGTTATTATTTTGTGGAGCTTAAATGTTTTTTTCACTTTGTACTGAAATAAAAAAAAAAAAATCAATGAAATGTAAAATACAGTTTTTGTATCTCATTAGATACATTAGGTGTTTTTGGCAACTGAAAATTCACTTGAGTACTTTTATTTTTATCATTTATCTGCTTGTATTCATATGTTTTTTTTTTAGATATTTGTTGATCATATTGATCAGACAGAGGTATCATAAAGTATATCAAATATGATACAACAGGCTTTCAGGGGTTAGTGTGTTTTCACTTACAAATGTCTCATTGGTGATACATAACCAAATGTCTATGCCTATATGTTTTTAGTAAATAAATCAGGAGGATAATCATCTCACAGATCTTATTTGACTGCCTCAGTTCCTCCTAACATACTAACGTGCTGTAGTGTTATGTGACTGTAACTTTTCCTCACAGCTAAACTCCACACAGTCACACAGCTCGTATGACAGCATCCTGGGGGCATTTCTGAGTCTTTAAACTTACAAAAATCAGATTAAATTAATTTGGTCAAAACGACACTGTGGCCACAAACGCCGGTGACATCGATCACATCTGCAGATACACTGATCTGAGCCGACGATAGAGTTACATGTTATATAGTTTCCTCTGTTGTTAGTATTGATGTTTACATGACCTGCTGCAAAATGCACAGAAACACAGCCTTCACCGATCGTTTCCCTCGTCCACAGTTTTGACACAAAAATGAGTTTTGAGACCATCGGAGATAATTTACTGATTACATTGCTTCAGTGAGTGCAGAGCAGTTTGCCTCGTACTCAGATCTCTATACATTTAACAGCAGACAGCACAGTAACACACAACAGGGACTTCACATTACAGTCCTGAACAAACACGACTGTAAAGTCCTGATGGATAGAAAAGAGCGAAGATCGTTTCCCCCAAACATTACAGGCTAAACAACAGGCTAACCGCAGGCTAAACTTAGCCTCCTAAAGCTAACACTGAGGGAGGGGGAGAGGAGGGGGTGTATGAGGAATAATTATATTCCTCCAACTGTTAAACTCCTCTTGACTAATGCAGGAATATCCATACATCTAAGTTTACACTGCAGGCTGTCAGAGTAACTTTAACACAGACGAAAATCTTGAGCTCTTACATCTGGTCCACTTCCCTCTGCTGTTAGCATTAGCTCGTAGCAATAAGCTAAATAAATACCACACAGCATTAAAATACTCACATGTCCATGGTCCGAGGTTTGGTGGCAGACAGTTGGTGCTGAGCCTGGATTCAGGAAAAGTCTAGTTCCCAGTCCTGTGTTGAACTGACTGAAGTTGAAGAAGCAGTCTGACGTGAAGTGACTGACACACACATACAGGTTTTAGCCGACTGTAGCTGCTCATTCCCTTCAAAAATAAAATTAATCCACTTGGTCCTCTGGTCCTCTGAGGCTGGTAGGTATATGTGAAGAAATATGTGTCTGTTTACAGCCAACAACTGAGCAGTGGTAACTTTTGAGCTGAGACATGCTGAACACAGATCTCTCACTAAGAGTGAAAACAACATGGCTGCTCTTCACAGAGGAATCTCTGCAGCAGGGTGGGAGTGGAGATACTCAGGTGGACCAATCAGAGTAGTTTATGCAAATAAAATATACAGTTACGTAACAGTATATCCGCAGACTCAACAGCTCGCTGAAGGACATGATTTTACATTCATGCAGCCTACTAAATACAGGTTTTGTTATAAAAGATAACATTTTGTGGGTTGTGAGGAAGGCCAAGGACCCAAAATTGTGTTCAAAAGACTTAAAAAAGTGGATTTTGCATAATATGGGACCTTTAAATGCGCCGCGGGTGAGGCGCAGTGACAATTTCCCTTCACTGTCTCTTTTACAGCAACTGTGAGAGCGCAGGGGCCACCAGGCCGCGCATCTTGGCCTCCGATGCGCATCATCGTGTGGACCACCTTGAGGGACAGATGTAATCTGTTCCTGTATCATGAATAGGAGTACAAAATTAAGTGGTAATTACATTTAAACACAGCAGCTAATCCATTCATCATGCTTGTGATCCACCTGCATTTCTGGTCTGTCATCTGAAAATATATCTCCTCCTCATCCTCCTTGCAATAATGTACGCCATCTTTTTAGATCACGTTAAGAATAAAGATTAAAACAGAAATATGGGCAATCACAGGTAAATCCTTAAGACACCGAATGACTTACATTTATTCAGCGAGCGTCTCTCTCTTTTTTCTTTTCTTTTGAATTTCATGATATGAGAGAAGCCGGATACTCCGTATCGGATGATGTGGCTGTTTGTGGTTGGCTGAGAGATGTGAACTTGTTAGTTATGACAAACGTCTCTGATCTGACATCAGATGTGACGGGACAATTAATATAGATACAAATGTATGTGCTGGTTCAGACGGTTACATGAAATAGTGGTTGTTGTGATTGTTTATTGCATTGAAATGTGCCTGACACTCTGGACACCTGCCTGTAAGGTTCTGGTGACGTGTGCCCACTGTGTGCCTGTCAGCCACATTACCACTGCACGGGGTGTGCCGAGAATAGACCAGGTTGGAGCTGGCGAGCTTTCAGCGCACCTTCCGCGTGGATTTTTGGCATGAAATTGTCACTGCGCCAAGTTGAATCTTTCGACACCTCCCCCTGGTGTGCCGTCACACCCTACCAAGTTGCCAAATTGGCTGCGCATGGCGGGGCGCCGGACAACATTACCACTGCGCGGTGTGCGCCAGGCTGTGCCACCCTGCGCCAGCCTGAGTTGCATCAGAAAATTAGAGCCCTAAGTGTTGAATGAGTTTTCAGCTCATAAATATTCATTTATTAATTTATTTCTCTAATATGTATTTTTTAATGTGTTCTCATAAGGGGTATTTATTAGATTGGGAAAAAGATCCATCTCTAGATATCAGAGCTTAGTGATGTTTAGTTAAAAATGAAAGTACAATGTTAATTTGGGTGAAAGGGTAAATATGCAATCAATGTTTTTATTTATTTTTTATTTCTTCTTTTTAATTTGTAGAGCACAACACAGTCCGAATGGCTCTTCTATCTTTCTGGTCATCCCCTTCATCTCCAAGCCCAACATCTCTGGTGATCCAAAAACCTCCATCATCTCCATCTCCACTACCCACTTTGATCCACACACTGCCGTCATGTCCACCCCACTGTGACTCCAAAGAGCCGACTGAAACCCGGACAAGGTGTCCTGGGTCACCGATATTCATAGCCAGTGTTAAGACAGTTGTTCTTCACTGACTTAATACTGTTTTGTATGAATATTGGAAAGAGATCTGCTACGACTGTCAGATTAACCACACAAGCCAGAAACGCTGTCTAGCAGAGTTCCCTGAATTCTTCTATATAATACACTTTGATAATCTGATGAGTAAACTCTGGAGTGTGCGATTCATCACCACCATCCAGCATTATCTGACCACAATCGGCATCTGTGTTGAGGATGACAGAGTCCAAGGTGTTGCAGAGACATTTCTCCATGATCTGAAACCAGTGGCTAACATAGCAGATAAAATAAATGAGTTGTCTAACACAATGGTTGATGACTGGTTTTTCAAAGTAGTCACCCTTTGTGAGGCTGGTGAAATTTGGAAGGAGAAACCAGCACGTGTTGACTCTGTGTAGTCCATCATATGCACAGGCGACCATTCATTTAATTGTGAGGGGTGAGTTTTATAATCATTTGTTGTGGATCAAATAGATGACTTTGTAACAACTACAATCTGATCACATGTGTTTCTTCTCAGCCATGGTAAAGAAATTGCAGAGAATTTATTATGACCCATCACATCCAGGGGGTTTAGCTAGTGTGAATGTGCGTATATGTGTGTGTGTGTGTGTGTCTCTCTCTCTCTGACCAAAAGGGTGGTGGGGGGTAACTGGTTTAAATGGTTGTAAGCGTATGTGCTTAGAACGTGAACAACAACAAAATCAAAAGTCAGAGCTCACTCTAAACTTCAAGTTGCCCACTCTTTGTTTCATCAAATGAACCAGAGTCTTTCATGGTCCTTAAAGACATACTGCGTAACCAAACTACACAGTATTTTTCATGGAGCAGGGGTGGGTCTCATGAAGAAACAGCATTGACCCCACCAGCTGGAACCAGCCCTGATCACACTTCTATTCTACAACCCCTCATTATGAAGTCCAGAAGTCCAGAACTACTAAGTCAGGGATCTCAATGGATAAGTCATGTTAAACAGAAAGTCCGGGATACATAAATAAGACACATAAATCTGTGCAGAGAAGAAAGATACAAACATATAATCTTATGATTTCATACTTGAGAGCCTTTGGCAGCCAAAGACCCTAAAAGTCCCTCTTATTGTTGCTCACAAACAGCAACCCCTATGTGGTGGTGATTGTCACAGCTGACAAGCTGTTTCATGTTACTGCCTGAACTATTCACACAACTTTGTCGAAGGAAGTTCATGGAAATTTGTTTCTCATTCATAACCGTATATTGAATCTATCGGTCACACATTTAATTTCTGTTATATCTTATGTCTCATACCAGAGTTTTGTGTTTATTTCAATCTTTTTTGTAATTATGTTTAGATAAAATGTAATGCACAAAGTAAACTCTTAAACACACAGCCTGTCCTAAAATTATCATCAACCATTATGCTTTACCTTGATATTGAATGTAGGGCAAAATCTGGTGTTAAGGACCAGTTTTCTGTAAACAGCATATTTGTCAAAGAACTTTTCACATGATCTGATGGTGGCTTTATTCAAGTTTAGAAGCCTCCCCAGAAACACATGTTTAATATGTGAAAAATGTAACTTTGTCTCTGAAATTGGAGTATCAGTATTTTCATTTTGAGCCTCACCACAATATTTGGGCTAATAAGGTGATTTCCATGGGTGATCTTTTTGATTTATATCAGTACACTGAATCAAACTAGCAATACTGAAAACATTTCAAAGAAACGTTTGATTTTGAATTCTATTATTCACTTGTTCCAAATCTATATGAAGATTTTTACTATTTTTTACACACTAATGTTTTTTTTTCTTTTACAAAGTTTTTATTAATTTTTAAAAATCAGGCTAAACTTTGCTCCTTGTATTACTGTCAAAGGTGCTGTTGGTAAGATTTTGGCACACAGCCAGCTAAGATGTCGATTACAAAACCAGCACAGCCCCTCCCGTCCTGTTTTCTCTCAGATCACTCCCTCAGGTGAGTTTAGCCCCTCCCACAAAAATGTGCCCGCAAACTCGACATTGCACCGGTATCAAAACACTGCAGTACAGTGAGCTGTTTACCGAAAGGCTTCTCAATGATGAGCAACACAACTGCTGCGACGATGTCTGATACTGAGGTTACAAAGCCCCATGAGGGAAACAGGCTGTGCTTTCACGTATAAAGTACATGCCAATAAGGTACTCGTCTAAGAGGGAATCTAAACAGATTTGTTTGTTTTATATCATAAAACCGAGTAATACATTGCATGTTGCGAAACAACATAGGAGGAAAAAAATAACTTACCTGTCCAACAGAAACGTAGCTAGCTCTGCATCGGATTTGAAACCCTTGAGATCCTGAAGGGTCCTCCACCTCTCGAACGCAATGCCGACATTGATTCTTTTTTGCGCACGGTCCTCCTCCTTCTTGTACTCTCGCTTTTCAGTAAGCGTTTCCACGGTCCTTGTCTTTTAGGTGGCAGCTGCCTGGGGCATAGGTGGAATCAGCACTTTCCCGCTGCCTGCTGGATTATTGCTGTCTGCCATTGTACGAGATTTGTTGTTCTTCTTCTTCCTCATGTGCGTTCACGGGATCAAAGAGCTTTACAACCAATCACGATGAAGGACGAAGTGCCGCCCCTTGACCAATCAGGATAGAAGCCTCAGGGGCTCTTCTGATTGGTCAAAGATACCTGGAGCGGCCAAAAATTTTTGACAGCTCATAAGAGAGACAGATAGAAATGCAGAGATCTCGCACTAGTGCAATTATACTACTCTCATAAAGGGATCTCAATGGATATTCCAACATTTGATCTAAATGGAACACAAAAAAATAGCATTGGCTAGCAAAATCCTACCAACGGCACCTTTAAAGGGGTTCTGGGTTGTTAAATGACTGGGCTTTAGCTCGCCAAAAAACAATCTCAAATCACCTGCTATCACTGTTTTATGTTTTGAAATGGCCATTCTAGTTCTAAAAACATTAATCTTCATGGTATTAAACATTTCCAGATAGTAGGGAAAACCTACCATCTCTTAAAATAGTCACAGGAATATCATATAGTATGTACGTATAAACTGAGAAAATGGGCTGTGTTTGGAGAATCATGACTGTAATGAAGGCCAGTTCATGGGTAGAAATGCATCAATACCGCTTTTTCTAACAGTGATTCTGAAAGTTTGTTTTCATTAAATTTTGTTTCAATTGATGTTCCTCACCTCATCTGTTGTCAGCATAGGAGTGCACAGTTTACAGTTTGCTCAACTATTGTCATCCTAATTAAGAGAGAGATATTCATGAATTCACAAATATGAATCAAACTTTACATGCGCTAAGACAACAAAATGAAAACATCACACTGTAAAATGATGCTAAGGACAATATCTAAAATGTTGAGAATCCGTTCACTGGTTTGGAAGAAAATGTGCCTTTTAAGTGAACTGTTTACATTACTCCAGTCTTTAAAAAAAACAGACAGTGTCTGAAAACAAGAAGACAGAGGCAAACACCATATATCCAAACTTGCATGACCTTTCAGTGGCAAATTACTGCAATTAAATGTAAAATCACAAAAAAAAAAAAAACAGTGGAGTATGACAAAACAGATCATTGGGCAAATTTCGACACAATAACATTTAAGCATCACAGCTCTCTAAAATGTGATTGCTAATCACAGTGGCTGCTCTTGAATTGTTTCCTTAACCTTTATGGACATTAACAAAAGTTTTATTGGTCGAGGTGTCTGAGGGGGGTGAGGCATGAATTGAGGGTAGGATGTACAGAGTATAGATCAATGCACTTAGGTTAAGTACAGTTATTTTGATATAATGTCACTTAAATGCAATTATAAGTAGCACTGTATGAATCTACTCAAGTATAAGTAAAAGTACTTCTTCTGAAATATACTTAAAGTAGTTTGAGTATACTTTTGTGATTCTTGTTAAAAGAACAACAGCAGGAGCGTGATGAGTCAGCCAGCATAGTTCAGTATAGTATATGAAAATGTTTGACCCAGGAAGGGTTAATCTATCCACCTTCAAAAATGAAAAAAAAAAAAGTTTCAGCTCTAAGACATCTTCCAAACTGAAATTTGAACAAAATTATTTGCAACTTATTATGTTTGCATTGTAGAATCAAACAGAGGTAATGCTGCTAAAAAAAAAAAAGAGGAAAAATATCAAATGGAAATCAATCTTTTATACCTTGTAATTTTGATTGTCAGATTTTTCAGTATTTTTTTTTTTAAAGAATATTTTTATAACTGATTTAGAAACTTTTAAAATTTTCCAAGACCCTGGGAACACCCTGACTTTATGTTGTCCATTAACTGTGAGGTCCAGTGTGATCAGTCAGATCCACAGAGGTAACAAGTATTATAGCATATTCACTTCAACACCAAGGATTGTCTCTGCATTTATCATGATTCTAAACTTGGTGTCAGTGTGGAAATTAAGTTTTCACAGCTACAACACTGGCTAGTAGATGATGGTGGAAAGCTTTTATTGGTTAAGCTTTTCTGTTCTTTTCTGTTGTCAGTGGCAATGTGACCTGATGTTAAGTACAGAATATTTCACTGACATTACTAGAGTGACAGCAAAGATAGTAATTTTAAAGAGTCCCCCAACAAAGCTAAAGTATAGACAGTGCTACTCAGTTACACTACTGTGAGTACTTTACATCCATGGATATTTAAAGGATAAGTTCGGTTTCTACAGCTTTCACATAGTTTATAGAATGAAGTAGAACAATATACTCACCCAGAAGGCTTTCCTGATCCAAACAGTGCTTCGGGAGATATTTAGATCCAAAATCGAGCGGCGGACATCCGTATAAATGGTAGCAGACGGGGCATGTATAGCCGCTCCTAAAACTGCATTAGTCGTCCAAAAACTCATTAGTTTCACCAACATTTCATCATGGTCCGCTCGCGCTACTCCTCCACGACAGTCCGGTGTCACTCCATCCATGTTTTTGTGACTGTGCTGACCTCTGAACTGAAAAGTTTCTTTCCGGTTGCGCGCATGCGCAGTACGGCTCATTGTTTCATCGGCGAGCGGTGGCTACACAATAACTTTCTTCTTCCAGTTTTGTGCAAAATGGACGAATATCTATCGGATGAAGATGTTGTGGACGAGAACTTTGAATATGATGGGTGTCCTTACAGTTTTGAGCCAGAGTATACAGATGAGGAGCTTATCAAAAGGAGGACGCGGAGGCAAGAAACTTTTCAGTTCAGAGGTCAGCACAGTCACAAAAACATGGATGGAGTGACACCGGACTGTCGTGGAGGAGTAGCGCGAGCGGACCATGATGAAATGTTGGTGAAACTAATGAGTTTTTGGACGATTAATGCAGTTTTAGGAGCGGCGCTACAGATGCCCCGTCTGCTACCATTTATACGGATGTCCGCCGCTCGATTTTGGATCTAAATGTCTCCCGAAGCACTGTTTGGATCAGGAAAGCCTTCTGGGTGAGTATATTGTTCTACTTCATTCTATAAACTATGTGAAAGCTGTAGAAACCGAACTTATCCTTTAAGACAGCCATAGAAACACATCTAACATGATCATGTACTGTTTGTTTTCAGTGCTCCACTTGTTCAGCTTTAGATTGGAGGAAATGTTTTCAGTATTGCTAGTTTGATTCAGTGTACTGATATAAATCAAAAAGATCACCCATGGAAATCACCTTATTAGCCCAAATATTGTGGTGAGGCTCAAAATGAAAATACTGATACTCTAATTTCAGAGACAAAGTTACATTTTTCACATATTAAACATGTGTTTCTGGGGAGGCTTCTAAACTTGAATAAAGCCACCATCAGATCATGTGAAAAGTTCTTTGACAAATAAGCTGTTTACAGAAAACTGGTCCTTAACACCAGATTTTGCCCTACATTCAACGTCAAGGTAAAGCATAATGGTTGATGATAATTTTAGGACAGGCTGTGTGTTTAAGAGTTTACTTTGTGCATTACATTTTATCTAAACATAATTACAAAAAAGATTAAAATTAAAAGAAAACACTGGTATGAGACATAAGATATAACAGAAATTAAATGTGTGACTGATAAATTCAGTATAAAGTTATGAACAAGAGACAATGCTGTTTCTTCATGAGACCCACCCCTGCTCCATGAAAGATACTGTGTAGTTTGGTTATGCAGTATGTCTTTAAGGACCATGAAAGACTCTGGTTCATTTGATGAAACAAAGAGTGGGCAACTTGAAGTTTAGAGTGAGCTCTGACTTTTGATTTTGTTGTTGTTCACTTTCTAAGCACATACGCTTACAACCATTTAAACCAGTTACCCCCCACCACCACCCCCCACCACCCTTTTGGTCAGAGAGAGAGAGACACACACACACACACACATATACGCACATTCACACTAGCTAAACCCCCTGGATGTGATGGGTCATAATAAATTCTCTGCAATTTCTTTACCATGGCTGAGAAGAAACACATGTGATCAGATTGTAGTTGTTACAAAGTCATCTATTTGATCCACAACAAATGATTATAAAACTCACCCCTCACAATTAAATGAATGGTCGCCTGTGCATATGATGGACTACACAGAGTCAACACGTGCTGGTTTCTCCTTCCAAATTTCACCAGCCTCACAAAGGGTGACTACTTTGAAAAACCAGTCATCAACCATTGTGTTAGACAACTCATTTATTTTATCTGCTATGTTAGCCACTGGTTTCAGATCATGGAGAAATGTCTCTGCAACACCTTGGACTCTGTCATCCTCAACACAGATGCCGATTGTGGTCAGATAATGCTGGATGGTGGTGATGAATCGCACACTCCAGAGTTTACTCATCAGATTATCAAAGTGTATTATATAGAAGAATTCAGGGAACTCTGCTAGACAGCGTTTCTGGCTTGTGTGGTTAATCTGACAGTCGTAGCAGATCTCTTTCCAATATTCATACAAAACAGTATTAAGTCAGTGAAGAACAACTGTCTTAACACTGGCTATGAATATCGGTGACCCAGGACACCTTGTCCGGGTTTCAGTCGGCTCTTTGGAGTCACAGTGGGGTGGACATGACGGCAGTGTGTGGATCAAAGTGGGTAGTGGAGATGGAGATGATGGAGGTTTTTGGATCACCAGAGATGTTGGGCTTGGAGATGAAGGGGATGACCAGAAAGATAGAAGAGCCATTCGGACTGTGTTGTGCTCTACAAATTAAAAAGAAGAAATAAAAAATAAATAAAAACATTGATTGCATATTTACCCTTTCACCCAAATTAACATTGTGCTTTCATTTTTAACTAAACATCACTAAGCTCTGATATCTAGAGATGGATCTTTTTCCCAATCTAATAAATACCCCTTATGAGAACACATTAAAAAATACATATTAGAGAAATAAATTAATAAATGAATATTTATGAGCTGAAAACTCATTCAACACTTACTGTCATGACTGGTCATTTGCTTTAAAGGTAGGTGTGGCATTTCAGCCGCATGCAAGAATTTCACCGAAAAATCAGGAGTGAGAAAAGTCTGTCACAAAGTGCTAAAATAGCAGCAATGCAAAATAATAAAGACAGGGTGTACAACAAGGGACAAATAACTTTCCTCAAGACCACAGGGATGAATGAAAGAAAGAGGGTTGATCCTGAAAAAATACAAATAGAGCAACACAAAAAAAAACTAAACATACCTATCTAAAGACAATAAAAACACATTATCACATTCTCATTGGGTCTTAAGTCATAAAAAAACACAATAAAACTAATACTCGAAATCACACACTCCTCCAAAACCCCTCTATTAACACACCCCTGATGACATATACCTGATGTCACACCCCCTGACGCCACAGCCTCCTAAACATTCTCATTGGGTCTTAAGTCATAAAAAAACACAATAAAACTAATACTTGAAATCTATTGGGTCACACACTCCTCCTAAACCCCTCTATTAACACACCCCTGATGACATACAGACCAATCCTACGGCTGATTTGTGGGCGCCGCCATTACAAGAGGCCGCCATTTCTGCGGTGGATCAGCGTGTCTACTCCTACCTGCTGTCTGAGCAGGTGTCTGACTTTAGATATATTTCACAGATTAAGGATTTTATTCACATCAATTACCTATCTAAAAAATAAAGTAAAAAATGTGAAATTAGGTTACGAGTTCACGCTAGACTCTCGTAGCTGACCAACCTCAAGAATTCAGTCAAAAACAACTATCGAGCATAAGCAGCGTCCAACAGCAACAAAACAGACAGAAACACAAACACTGATCCAGTATCATGTCTCACAAGAGCAAGGCTGGAGCCACATCATATTTCAGTTGAAAATTCACCAGAGTTCAAGATGATAAACCAAACCCAACCTCAGCTGACCATCCTGTTTCTACAGCCGTCTTTGAACACAGTTTACACAAGACCAGAACTCCAAAATGACTGGAAAAACTCATAAATCCATCTATTTGCAAGCTGGATAGAGTAGATCATTTAGTATGACAATCTGCTTCTTATCTGTCTTTTGTTTCATTTCACACATTAAGCAGCCAGTAGCTTCAGTAAACTCCCACTTAGCTCACAGCTTATTAGCTCTGATTAGCAGCTCACAGCCACATATCCTTCAAAACACCAACACAAAACTCTGCATCTTTAATGAACTATGTTGCTCACCCATTGACGATTCTGATCTTCATAACCTGATGAATTCAGCTGCAGCCGCTGTTCACCTTAAACTTTAACATTCAGCCGTGAAAAATGGGTCCTCTGGTTCAGTTGTAGTTAAGTGTTGTCCTCCGTCTGTTGGTAGTTAAGTGCTGTGACTGTCCTTTTGTTGTTTATCCCTCCATCAGATTTACGACTTCACTGCTGTGAGCCTGGATAGCCTTCAGCATGCTAACCACCAGCTCCAACTCCGTGTTCATCTCATGAATAGTCAGTTAGCCATGTGCTGCTTACGTATTTCAATAACTTTGGCACTGAACAGGAAGGAGTATCGCTACCTGATAGTTACACAAAGAGAGTTGAGAGGATGTTTTTTTACAGTGATAAAACAAAAAAACTTTGATTTTTGTTGATTCTGCTGATCTCTCTCATTCAGATGTATGCTAGTCACAGGACTTTTACCACCGCAGTAATGGCGGCTCGTCAACTTCCGGTATTTCTCAGGATTGGTCTATACTTGATGTCACACCCCCTGACGCCACAGCCTCCTAAACCCCTCCTACTAGACTCCACCCCCCTGACATATGTCACATGACACATGATTTAATGTGCCCCCATACTACTACTCACACACATAAAACTGAATAAAATATGTTGATGCTCAGATCACAGTTATATTTTACTGAAGTATTCCCACAACATCAGAGATGAACAGAAATTTTGTGTGCTGGGGAGCACAAGAGATAGAAGCATAAAGCCAGTGACACTCTACCTCTCAGGCTTTTGTCCCGTGTGGATAATGTGAGTGCCAGCTCTGGCTCTCAGACAAGGTGCGTCATTGAGCTATGTTGTGGTTGCATCCTCCTGCTTTCAAAGCTCTTTTTCTCCAAATATATCACCCCAATAATAAGCTTCTTAATAAGCTTTTCTTGAAAGGTTAGAAAGAACCACAATAAATTTCCCCACAATGAACCTGATTCATTGCATGATCTGGGAAACCTGCAGAATGAAAGCCTTCTGACGAGCAAGGAGAGTTTCTCCACAGAGGAGGCAAACAGAGATTTACAGTTATGTTCATAATAATAGCAGTGTGTTTAAAAAGGTGAGTAAACCTCAAAATTCTTCAAATAAATTTTATTTTAATGCACACAAATGCATTGGGGACACTGCACATTCTATTTCAGAGCAAGAAAATGGGAAAAAGTAATTGAATTTGATAATATTTTACAGAAAGTCAAGAAATATAATGTTAAAAAAAATAGCAGTGTTGACATCTTTATTTACAAACTGAAAAATGTAGTGTATGAACTAAGAATTGCTTGATGATTCAACTTTCCTGAGAATCATAAACTAATATTTAGTCGCATAACCACAGTTTCTGATAACTGCTTCACATCTGTGGTGCATGGAGCCTACCAACTTCTGGCCCCGGTCACCAGGTATTGAAGCCCAGGACAATTGTACTACGATCCACAATTGATCTGCATTTCTTGGTTTTGCCTCATGAACAGCATTTTTTATGTCAGCCCACAAGTTTTCTATGGGATTAAGGTCCGGGGATTGTGCTGGCCACTCCATTACTTGAATTTTGTTTGTCTGGAACCATGATTTTGCTCGCTTGCTGGTGTGTTTGGGGTCATTGTCTTGTTGAAACACCCATTTCAAGGGCATTTCCTCTTCAGCATACGGCAACATGACTTCTTCCAGTATTCTGATGTACTCAAACTGATCCATGATCCCTGGTATGCCATAAATAGGACCAACACCATAGTAGGAGAAACATCCCCATATCATGATGCTTGCTCCACCATGCTTCACTGTCTTCACTGTGTACTGTGGCTTGAATTCAGTGTTTTCAGGTCGTCTGACAAACTGTCTGTGGCCCTTAGACCCAAAAAGAACAATCTTACTCTCATCAGTCCACAAAATATTGGGCCATTTCTTTTTAGGCCAGTCAATGTGTTCTTTGGCAGATTGTAACCTCTTCAGCACGTCTTTTTTTTAACAATGGGACTTTGCGGGGCCTTCTTGCTGGTAGCTTGGCTTCACATAGACGTGGTCTGATTGTTACAGTACTCACAGGCAACCTTAGATCTTCTCTGATCCTCCTGGAGCTGATCATTGCTGAGCCTTTGCCATTTTGGTTATTCTCCGATCCATTCGAATAGTCGTTTTTCTGTGTCTTCCTCGCCTTTCTGGTTTTGGCTGCCACTTTAGAGCATTTGATATAATTTTAGCTGAACAGCCTATCATTTTCTGAACTTCTTTATAGTTTTCCCCTCTTTTATTAACTTCTTAATCAAAGAACGCTCTTCTTCTGAACAATGTCTTAAACGACCCATTTTACTCTGTTTTTCAAGGACAAATGCACAGCCAGCATATGCAGCGTCAGTTGCCTTGATCCTTAAATAAGAGCCACCTGTTTAACACCTATTTTTATCACACAATCAATTACCTCACTAATTGAACTCAGCACTGCTATTTTTTTGAACACGCCCCTTTCAGTTAATGATTCAGTTTCACAGAATCAGCAGCATGCACGTCATGCCTGTTGGGTCTGTTGGTTTTCTATACCTTTACTAAACCTTCTAGAAACTTACTTGCAGTGTAGAAGTTGAAATTCTAACAAAAACAGTGATTTATCTTGCTACTGATGTGGGACTGCTATTATTTTGAACACAACTGTAACTCTGAGAGGCACAGACAGGCAGAGTAAATGGGCAGTTTCTATCTTTTTTGTGACCTATTATACTGCTGTGGACATACACACCAGCTGGATTTAGCTAGTTATGGTTCTCTATTTTTCATTTCCCATCTGTTTAGGCAGAGAAATACATACAGCTCATGGACAAAATAGACAAGCCTCCTGTTCACATGAGACTCGCTTCAAATCTGAAAGCTCTGACTTGAGCAAGTGCCTGCCAAAATGAAAATACACACGCACTGCTGCTGTCATTCAAATAAAATGCATCCAGTGTGAAACTGAACTAAATTTGAATTTGACAATGAACGCTGTAGATTTCAGTGTGACTGTCTGTTTGACAATCTCTGGATAAAGAACGAGCACAGTCAGGGATGTTCATAGTGGTCTTGTAGATTTGTCTCTCTTGAAATATCAGGATCATGCTCTGTTACAGACTTCAGACTTAAGTCCAGGATTAAGTGTTTTGAGATGCTGTCATTTCCCGCATTCTTAATTTACAAGTGAGGAACACGCCAGCATCTTCTCATTTTAAGATGAATACACTCCTCTATCCTAACAGAACATGACAGTTTTCTATTTAAACAGAATTGGCACTGTGCGTAAGAACAGCCTCTAATTTTATTAAAATAGGATAGACACCTGCGCTGCATGCCAAAAGGACAGCATAAGCCAGTTTTTAGGTACCAAACCAGCTTCTAAACTTAAGGTTTTTCTGCCATTGTATACAGTCCCCATCGTCCTTTCAAACCACCCAGTCATTTATTTTCCATAGTCACTTCTCCATCCTGCTGGCTGGTCAGGTTTCAGGTTCATGTCTCATTTGTCTTTTGTTGGTTAGTGTCTCCAGTCTGTCAGTTAGCAGCAGGTTCTCTGCAGCAGTGCTCTGTAAAAATACACTGACAGCTAAAAACGGCTCAAAAAAAGGTTCAGTGAGGAAGTTTGGCTGCAGCAGAGAGAGGCAGAGAGGCTCATTTTAACATGTCACCGCTGTGTGTGCTGCTGTTTGAAAGTTTGTTTACTGCATTCAGCTCAGCTCAGACATGGAGAGGAAGTTTTTAAACCCTTAATTAAACAGGAGAGATTTTGGACTGAGGAATCTTTAACAGAGCTAACTAAAACCAGGGCTGTGCATGAGCACTGACAGCTATCCAAGATAGGCTGCACATATTACCAAAAATATTATTCAGGTGCCTGCAAGTTACCTCAGGCAGCTTATTACTTTTTTATTTTATTTTTACTTCTTATTATTTTTATCATTCATCTTCCACCATTTTTTTCAAAAAGCTTCACTCGCATCTTTAAGAGAAAACAGGCAAAAGCACTGAAATTACAATGCCATCAACCAAAAATGTCTAAAATCTTCAGAGAAACTGAATAGAGAAAGATTATTTCAAAATGACCAAAGCACTAATATTCTATGTCCTTTAACAGAGTTCATTTTTGTTTCAAAACCGAATAAAAGTTCTTGCCTATTCATGTAGGACTCTTCTTTGTGATATCTTTGCCAATCTTTCAATAAATCACTGTCAAATTTTAGCTGATTTTTGGTCTCTCCTAATGGGTCACAAGCTGCGAACGAAAATCAGGCTCCATGACCTTGGTCTTTGTCTTGTGATCTCAAAACTCATGGGAGTTAATCCTCTCCACAGAAAAGTATCTGTGTGAAGGTTGAAAAAAAGGCACTCTAAATATGACACTCACATGAATATACTGGTGGATAGCCCAGAAAGCTAATGCCTCCTGCATATTTGCTATAAAAGTTCAAAGGAAATTTTTTTAACAAACTTTGGTGTTGTTCATGACTCACTTTTCTGCAAAATCCCCAAAGACTGAAGTAAAACCCTAACCAACAGCGTCCAGACTGTTATTGCTCAGCATATTTAACACCCAGTCATGGAGAGTGAGCAGCAGATGATTCAGCAGAGAACAGACGTCCACTTTAATTATCAGTTTGAGCACAAACAGCAGGGCGTCTGCTCACCGACTCGTCTGCCCCTGCTGTTTTTGTTTCTGGACATCAGCCTGATATCTGCAGACAGTCAGAGGAAACTGCACAGCGAGAGGAGACAGAGTAAAGAAAAGAACGTCTGAAGTCTGATCCAACAGGTTCAAGATAAATATGGTATATCTTGCTGCTTGGATACCTCTTTTGGTCTAACTTAGACATGTCCAACTGGGAGGACACCCCTGGGTAGACCCAGAGCTCAGAGGAAGAATAATATATCCTGTTTGGACAGGGAAGCCTTGGAATCTCCCTGGAGTAGCTGGGAAATATTGCTGAGTAGTGCGATATCCTGGTACCCTGCCTTACCCTGCTGCTATAGAGACCTGATCCCAGATAAGTGGCAGAAAATGAATGCAGGAATGAGGAACTAAAGGCTTTTTTATATACAAAATTACATCAGCACATTTTAAACAATATAGTTGTCTCTTCCATAAACCAACTTGACATTTACATTGGGTACACAAGTGACAAATATAGCTACAAGAGCCTGTGGTCTCTTGATCATAGGTCTGGCCGATATTTGTTAAAGTTACATGATCTGCTGATTGAAAGAAAGGCCTGCAGTCGACCATACGATCAGCTGTGCTATATGTTCATGCTTGACTTCAAGATGTTTTTACAGATCACTCCACTCTAGTGATGGGAGGATTATGAATTTTGGGGCATGATAATTACTACAGACATAATCTCACTTTCCCGATAATCTTGATAATGTTGCAATATTTTAGCAAAACCATGAAAGCTTATTATGGTTTATTTGGGGGCTCCTGTCTTTGCCTTATCTGAAAAATATCAGTGTTTATAATTTTTTTTAAAGGAAATATATGAATAAAATTACATTGTAGATATTTTTCTTCAAGGAAATACAAGAATAAAGTTATATTTCTATCATCTTTAATGGTTTTCAAAATGATATTTATTCATTTAACCAATCTGCTATCCTTTAGAAGTACCTTTTAATGAGTTGAACATTGCAGACTTTCAACTTTAAAGGGCCCATGTTTTGCTTCTTTTTGCAGTTTAACATGGATCCTTGATGTCTTCATGAAAGTTAGTAACATGCTTTGGTCCAAAAAGCCAATTAATAAAGCACAGCTATGGTGTTAGATTTCTAACAAAAGCCTCAGAAAGTGCTCAGAAATTAACTGCACACAGAGAGTTGATGCGTGAGAGGAGCTGTGTGGGCTTCTCTCTCTCCAAGCTTACCTCCCTAAGGAATTTAGGCAATTTCCAGACACCCAGGTGATCCTGGATTGTACAGAGCTGATGTGCCAAACGCCAACCTCACCCCTCCTACAAAGTGAGATATACTCTGCATACAAAACCCACTGCACTATGAAAGCCTTGGTTGGCATCGCTCCACGTGGTCCAGTCACATTTATGCCCCAACTGTATGCTGGTCCAATTAGTGACAAAAAGATCTTTAAACAATCAGGAATAGGTGAATTGTTGACAGAAGACAGGGCGGTGATGGTGGATAAGGGCTTCTTCATCAGTGACTGCTGCAAATGCAAAGTGTACTGTCCTCCTTTACTGTCAAAACAGAAGCAGATGCCAGCATACCAGGTGAGGGAGACCCAGACTTTTTTATTACTAAGAACATAAATGGCAGCCTGGTCTTTTTGCCAATAGATGTGTCAGAAAATGCTCTCAGAGTAAATTATTTTGCACCTTTCTCTTAAAGGAAAACAAAAATAAAACATTCCAGCAAGCATTTGTCATTATTATGTAGTAAATGCTTAAAACAGTGTGTAATTACAAAAAAAATCAGATTTGAATTTTCCACAGGTTTCTCTTTAAAAAAAATCTACATGAACATGTAGAACAATTTGGAGAAGTGAAAACAGACACTCAACCTACTTTACATAAACTCAAACATTAGTGTTTGTCTACAGCTTTCAGTATCCATGTTACAGCCTGTTATATTAGACCGTGACAAGACATTTTTGCGTACTGGTAATAGTCACCGAGGCAGTTCCTGTCCAGCTGAAGACAGAGCCCAAGCTCCTCACACATCCAAGGAGTGCTTTTTTTGCATCACCAGTACCTCTTCTGTCACAGCCACAGATGCTACTCCATGGAGATGGCCCTTCATCAGAAGAATCTCTAAAGATTTAAAGATATATCATCAGATATGATTTATCATAAAGAAACCCTTGTGTTTCTAGACAAATTGTTCAACAACACAAGATGATAATAATAAAAGTGATACATAATAAATATAACACAGGAAAAGTAATAGATAAAGAAGTAATAAAGCAAACTGAGACTTAAACAATGAGAAAGACTACAATAGATGTTATAAAACATGATCGTTATAAAGCTGTGAGTAAATTTCTACTGTAACTGCATGCAGTGTTGGTAATAACGGCGTTAGAGTATAACGGCGTTACTAACGGCGTTATAGTTTTCCAGTAACGGGTAATCTAATTAACTACTTTTCCCATCGTTGCAACTCCGTTACCGTTACTGAGAATGTGAAGTGGCGCGTTAAGTGTCAGGTTTTGGCCACACATCAGCTGCCTGGAGAGAGCAGGGAGGAGGGGGGGAAGGGGGGGTGGGGGTGGGGGTGGGGGGGGGGGGATGATGTCATTACAAATGCGATGATGACTGGCTGGGTGGGCGGATCATGCCCTGCTCACGCTGTCTCACTGCACGTGCTGACTGCTAAACACAACAAAACAGCGACAGTGGCGTTGAGCCCGGGACGTTCAAAGGCAGCGTTCTCAAACTGGAAGTACCGGCATTATTTCTCGCTCATTGAAGTTAAAGGAAAGAATGTTTATGTAACATGCACGCTATGTCCAGGAAAAAAGACTTTATCCACGTCTGCCTCAAGCAACTCGAACCTTATGAAGCACCTCACATCAACACATGCTAACACGACACTTGTTGCTGCTGCTGTTCCTGCTGCTAACCCAACACCAAGCCCAAATGCAGCCAGCGAGGGAGACGGAGTCACTCTGTTAAAACAAGCAACGCTCGATTTTTCGGGACAGCAACAGGTGACCAAAGCTGAGCTGAACACACCGATTGCCAGGTACACTGTTGAAAACATGTTACCCCTGTCCACTGTGGAGTCTGAGGCATTCAGAGCTATCATTGGTAAAATACCAATACGAGGAGGAGGAAGGGGGGTTGCCCCATGCCGAAACACTTTTGCTAAATTCATAGACAGTGAATACGAAAAAATGAATAGTGAGCTTAAAAAGTCAATTGAAGAACTGGAGTACATTTCAACCACAGCAGACATCTGGACGGCCCACAATAGAAGTTTCATGGGTGTGACAGCACATTGGATCAATCCAAATAACATGGAAAGAGACAAAGCAGCTCTTGCCTGCAGACAGTTTAAAGGGCATCATACTCATGAGGCCATTGCAGCTGAGCTTGACAATATACACTCAACATATGGGATAACACACAAAATCGCAGCAACAGTGACTGATAATGGCTCTAATTTTGTTAAAGCATTTAAGAGGTACCAGCCACAGGAGAGTGATTCTGAAGACGATGAAGATGAGGTGGCATTTACACACATTAATGATGCTCTACATGCAACTGATGATAATGATCGTGATGTTGTGATCACTTTGCCCCCCCACAAGAGATGTGCATCACACTCGCTAAACCTGATTTCGTGCACAGATATTGACAAGTGGCTGCTGTCAAACCCTGTAACAAAGGCTATTTACAGAAGTGCTACTGCCAAATGCACAGCCCTCTGGAGCAAGACTAGTCGATCAACTTTGGCTACTGAAACAGTTGATGAGTTGGTGTCAAAAAAGCTGTTTGTACCTTGTACAACACGATGGAATTCCTTCTATGATGCCCTGGCTCGAATCTCTGAAATATCCATGGTAGACGTCAACACCATTTCCTCCAAATTAGGACTGACAGCGATAACAGAAAGGGAACACCAGTTTTTAAAGGAGTACTGTACTGCGATGAAGCCCCTTACAGTTGCCTTGGATATACTCCAGGGAGAAGACAACTGTTTTTATGGTACACTCCTACCAACAATAGAGACATTAATACTGAGGACAGAAGCCCTTACAAGTGGCCTGCAAATACTGAGGGATTTTCCTGACGCCATAGTCACAGTAAGAAATTTAATTGAATATTTTATTATTTATAAATGAGCATTGCTGTAGTACTCATAATAATAAATACTACTACTACTACTACTACTTCTAATAATAATAATAATAATGATAATAACACTGATTTGTGTGGATACATACATTTAATGTGATTATTCTTATCGTTTCAGGCTATCAAAACCAGATTTGCTGATGTCCTGGGAAATGAAGAGGCTATACTTGCTGCCGTAACTCTTCCAAAATTCAAACTTCGCTGGCTGCGGACACAGGAGTTAAAGGATAAGGCTAAGGCAAGTTTGCTGGCAGAGTGCCGGAAAGTTGTCCTCGAAGAACAACAGCCAGGTACCAGCACATCTTCACACCACACAGATTCAGCCAAAGAGAACGATTTCTTTTCCTTTGAGGAGGTTGAGGAGGACACCTCCTCTTCAGCAGAAAACCAGGTGGCAGACTATTTTAGATCTTCATCACAAAACTTAAGCTCTCTGTGTGGATTTTCTCTCATTAAGAAAATTTCACTATGTTACAATGCTGCTACTCCATCTAGTGCACCTGTTGAGAGACTGTTCAGCCAGGGCAAGCTTGTCTTCTCTCCGAAGAGGAACAGAATGTCTGACAAAAGATTCGAAAAGCTTCTCCTCCTGCGTTACAACCACTGGTTTTGTCATTAGATGAGAGGAGTATTTTAGTATAGATTAATGTATTGTTCATTTTCGCTGAGAACGAACAACATTTTAATCTACATGGAGAGGGATAGTGTTTATTGTGAAATGGTATACAGGTACAGAGAATTGCACTACTTGAAGGCCAAATTATCCTTTGTGTCTTTATACCCAAGTTTACATTTTTGGGTATTGGGTTTGGTACTTGAATTATTTTCAATATTTAATATTGTTACTTTAATAAAATTTAAGGATAGTGTTCTGTTTATTGTGCAGTAGGCCTAATATACAGTTAAAGAGATCTGCATTCTGCTTAATGGCCAGAAGTTTACATTTGTGTTTTCTTAACAGGCTGCAATCTATTTAGTTCAAATAAATACCAAATGTTCTAAAATACTGTATATAGTGTTTTTATTCTTCAATCAGTTGATATAAACATCTTTGACGTTAAAGATGTTATAGAATGTAATAACGTATAGAACATGAAAAATAACGTCACAGTTACTTTGCTGAGTAACTACTCTTACATTGAGGTAACTGAGTTACTAATTCAATTACTTTGTGGGAGAAGTAATTTGTAACTGTAAGTAATTACTTCTTTAAAGTAAGATGACCAACACTGACTGCACCACTTACTGTATCACAGCTCTGCTGAAGATGAGCTGGGGGACACTCCGGACCCTCCTCCTCCTGTTAGCCCCCCTCAGTGAATCTCCTCAGGACTTTCCTCTCTCTCCCTCACTGATTTCTTAGAAATTTTTACCTCCAATATTTCTATAAAATCTATAAAAACAAGACCTATGATGAAACGAGACGATCAATGACAAAAAAGAGGAAGAACGGCGGAAATTCGCCGAAATTACGGCAAAACACAGCGAAACACGGTAAAAGAACGTCAAGAAAACACTGGAATGATAGTAATGCTATTATTTACAGCATTCTAATATTATTTACACTGAAAATACTAATAAACCACCGATGGTTCACTGGATAGCATGGATACTCGAGAAGTTATGGTATTTCAAATCATGTATGTCCGTTTTGTCACTGTTGACATCTTCATGATATTTATATAATAAAGCATAAACTGTTTCTTCAAATCCATGGCGGCTTTCTGCTGAAAAACAATATGCAGGGCTTGTTCACACAACTAAAATCTTCGTATTGCTGAACAAACTGAGGATGAATACCTCCTCCTCCTTCATTATTGCTACACCTTTCTAAACACCTTTTGTCACACACACACTGTACTGGAACACCCTTCAGGAGGAACATCTGCCTCAATATCTCACCTTAAAGAAACTTGAATCCACTGATTTCTGCTCCTCTTCCAGAATACAAAAAGACTCTGAAACCAAGCTTGAATTAGACAATAAAAACCCTTTAGCTTCTTTGTTTGCATTTTTGTAAGTGTGTTTAAGTGTGTGTTTGTGTGTGAGGTGTCTGATCTTCAAACCCTCTGCAGGAGAAAAGACGTTTGGAAATGAGGACGCTGTTTGGAAAGACGAATGACAGCTTTATTTTGTTGTTTAAAGAGTTTTGTTCCTGATTAAAGACCTATGCTTCAGTTAAAATAGATCCAAAGGTTTTATTCTGGGAGGTGACAGTCGACTTTATGAAGGGAAACACATCTTATTAGAGCACATTATGCAAACTGGGAGGAGAAACAACTGCACCTGCAAAAGTGTTTTGCAATAGTGTAGATACATTTTGATTTTTGTCTTCTTTTTACCTTTCCACAGAACATCTTGGATGAAAATCTTTGATTTTTGTGACACAGAATCTTCCTTTATTATGTCATTAAGCAGCAATATGTTATAGCTCAAAATTGATAAAATTCACTCAGTAGTGCATGTTGCTCTGCTCAGACTACAGTGAGTCACATAGAAATTGAACATTGGTACATTTCAGTGAAAGGCTTAAGGGCTTGTTTCCACAGGGAGCCTTTTCCCATTGGAAACACTCATAATCTTTTTTTTAATCGTGTTTTTAACCAGTGCTTGTTGCCAGGTAACACGTGTCGCAGTAACACCTGTAACTTAGGGGTGGGCGATATGACCCAAAAATAAAATCCCAGATTTTTTATTTTCACAAAATTTTATTTATAATTTTAATGTTTTTTTCCCTCTTAAACAAAAAAACCTCCAAGTGACACAAAAATAATATGAATCAAGTTTTCCCTTTTATGTTAACAAAACATGCTCAAAAACTAAACCGATTTTCCCTCTTATAGTTAAAATGCATGCTGTGATTTTGTCATAAAATATTGATTTTGTAGTTTGAACGTAGGGAGTCCTGTCTCCATAAACACTGAAGGGTGAACTATTTTCACAGTATAGTAATATGGGACCATCTGACCAATATTGATCTAAAATAAGAAACAAATAAAAGCCTAAACATGCTTGTGAAGAACCTGACAAGGCCTATCATCATGGAAACTTTTCCAGTAATTATATTTTCAAACATTGCAACAACTTATGATTGGAATAAGCTGAGGAAAAAAAAGAAAAAAAAATAGATTTTTCATTTTTAAATCTTCTGCAGACAATAATTTGAATAAATTGAATTAAATGCTATAATCAATACATTGCCCAGCCCTACTGTAAAGCTGTTAAGAGTTGCTTTTTGTGCATCGTGCTTCCTAAATTCTTAAAGATTTCACCCAGACAACATGGACACAGAGTCAAGAGGTCATGTCCAGTGATTGTAATCCAGGAATTTTCCTTGTAAATACAAGGCATCTCATTTATAAGTCTGCCATTGTTGTTTACAAAGGTGCCGATAGAAGTCCCACCCCTTGATTCTGATTGGCCATTGAGGGAGAGGTGACATTGATGACTGCTTTGCATTCGCAGAGGGTGAGCTTTTCTCAACTGAGAGCACTGGAAGGGTGGCCACAAAAATCAGCTGATGCTGAGGGCGTTTTTCTGCCCCGGGTGCTGAGTGCTAAAACTGGACTTCATTGGTTTTGAATTGAAAATGTGTGCCGGTGGCGCAGAAGACACTGCCTGTGGACACAGGTCCTTACACATCTCTGCTGTTGTAGGGTAAACAGGATGTTGAGAATGACAGATGTTCAGTGGGAAACATGAAGCTTCCAGCACCTGCTAATGCAGATTGAATGACATTAATGTAATGTGACAAGACAAAGTGAATCACCAAACAGTTCACACTAGAGGAGCTTCAGTCACTGAGGGGTTACCATTAAGCTGTTGTACAGTGCACACTTACAGCAACAATTTCTTGATCCAAATATAAGATTTGTTTAATCAGAGGGTTGCAGGTTTGAGCCCAGCTGAGGGTGTCACATGGTGATGTGTCCGTGGGCAAGACACTGAACCCAAGTTGCTCCCACTGCAGCATCAGTGGCGCGTAAATGGGCATGAAAGGGTGTGAATGTGTTAGCTGATACTGATGGATAACTAACATAGAAACTCCAACCATCAGTGAGTGGATGTGACTGTGAATGGGTGGATGTGACCTGAGGTGTAAAGCTGCTTTAAGTAGTCAAAGACTAAAAAAAGCGCTACATAAGCTCAAGTCTATTTACCATTTATCATTTAATGTACCACTTTAGCCATCTACCCATTGGTAATCTATTCCATTTCACCCCCTCGGGTCATGGGGGCTGGAGCCTATCCGAGCTGACACTGGACGAGAAGCTGGTTACACCGTAACCTTGCAGAGCAGATGGACCTGAATGATTGATTGTATGAAATCCTGCATGACCATCTTGCTAACCTCCATTGTCCAACGACTTCACCAGCTAAATGCTTAATGGCCCAATCAGGGCAAAGAGGTGGGAGCTCCAGACATGACGACAGGGGGATGTGACTGCATGTTTGAAAACAATGGCGGCTTCTGAAGTGCTCTCTGTGGTTGCGGTAATATCCACAGTTTTATCAGAAATGGATTCAATTTCTTCTTTAAAAGAGGACAAAGGAACGTCTCTTAAACCTCTCCTTAGGGAAATCATGTTTTTGCTCTTCTCCTGACCGGTTATCACTGCTGGGAAACTGGGAGAGAATGTGAAAAGCCTCCACGGACGATGCCGGTTAGTCTGTGGTTGTCGTGGTTACTCCACAATACCTGGTGAAATCTGCTCTCCTCAGAAGTTTACCGGGAGAACCTGGTGGGGATTGTTGTTGGCAATTGTTTGTGTCATATATGGGTGGTAAACATATTATCTGTGTGGTATAATTTAATGTAAGATGATAGTCTGGACTGAAGGACTGAAACATAGTTTAAGCTAACGGCTAACAACAGTGTCGAGCTACTACGTCATACTGTGGCTTGATATGATTGGTCTGTGATAAGTGTGACTGACAGAACGATCGTCCAATCACAAGCTGCAGTTGTTTTTGAAGTTTCTGCCCTGAAAACATTTTCTATGGGCTCTTCTCCTAGATGGACTAGTGAAATATTCCATAGCGGATATATGGAACTGTCCGTCTGGCCTGTCAGGTTAGGTACACCCTGGACTGGTTTCCAGGTGATCACAAATTAACCACACAAGCAGGTTTTTGGTCTATGGGGGGACACCCGGGTTAAACTGGAGTAAACCCATGGGAAAACCAATGCATGCACGGGGAGAACATACAAACTCCACACAGATAAAGGCCCTGCCTGATGAGGGAGTCAAGCCAGCAACCATCTTGCAGCCCTGCACCACCGTGAAGCCCTTGTGTAAGACCAGTGGTTCTCGGTATAGCAAAAAGACCCATGGACCCCTGCTTCATGAGAAAATGAAACGCTGAAATGTATTGGATCAAAGTACTCTCAAAATATTTTATGTGTTTGTTTGACGTGTTTTGCATTTAATAACTTATGAGCTTGTACAAAAGTTTTGTACTTGCAGAAACAGGTTGCAAACTTGCAAAAAAGTGTTGAAATCTTTTTTTTTTACTTTAACAAAATTTTGTATGAACAAAAAATCCTGTGTACAAAACTTGAGCACCCCAAGTTACCAAATTTTTAGAACACAAATACTGATAGTGTTTTGCCATTCATTCCAAAGAACTGATCAGAATGCTTCTTATTAGCACTCATTCCAACCAATCAGTATGACCTGAATCATTCAATCAAAAGGAAGGAAGTCCTTTTGTGACCCATAAACCATCGATGCTGTCCCCAACATCCCCTGTAAGATTAGCACTTAGCCTGTTTGACATGAACATGGCTTGAGTTAAAGGTATAGTTCAGTATTTCTGAAGTGGGGTTGTATGAGCTCCATATGTCCACTAAGTACCTTAGACACAGTAGAACGTTCTCTCCTCTCCCTCAGTGAGACACAGTCTGTAAGAGTCTGTTACACAGAACCAGCTGCAAACAGGGAAGTATCGTACCAAGAAAATCAAAAAATAATACCACAGTTTATGAGTACGCTACCTATGCGTGTTTTTAAGTGCATTAACTTTTTGGAAATATAAAGTTTATCTGGAACTAACCGACTCACGTCACATATTCCTCCGCGCAGCAATTCCGCCAGCCACTGAATCACTCCGCCTCCCTCACAGCTGTTCTAAACATAACAAGCTAGCGACTTCAGGCGCCGGTAGTAGCCTCATTGATAGCAGATTATTTGACACATATTTCGGAGATGGGGTTTTTGAGTTGCTTCCCTGGATGCAGAAACAGATGTGTATCATAGAGAACTCACAGCTTTCACCGTATTCCTCTGCATAACAAGGGCATGCAGCAACATCATGTACAGCAAATGCCTGCATCTCTTGTTACCTGACAGACTGTGTGTGCATGTCTATATATCTATATACAATTTATATAAAGTCATGGCAAAATCTAAATATATTCTTGCATTTAGGAGATGGTATATTTATATTATTATGTCAGAAACAGCAAAGATTGTGTTGTAGCAGAAGTTAGAGGCTAATACATAGTAATGGTTGTGTGAGAGACAGAAACACACACAGTAGTCTGTAATGTTACGGTAAACAGCCTCCTCCACTCTGCTTGTTTGTCTCTGACAGATCATTATTACTTACTTCGAGGATAAACTGTCATTAGGTTCTTCAGCTTTGGGACGTTTTTTCCAGTTTATCTTTGGGAAATCGAAGAATGTCCACAATACTCTGGGATTCAGAAAAGCAGAAAAATCTGTCTGATGAGTGATACAGACGGTGTGAGAGTCTCCAGTATCCTCTGACTCAGACAGATTCTGAAGTCGGTCTGTAACCAAGGTCCACTCATGGCAGCAGCAGCACTCCAGGTCCGTGGGCATTGAGTCGCAGTTCTTACACTCGCACCACTGTGTATTTCCGACTCTTTCTTGACCTCCAGTTTCCACCGATGTTCCCTCTCTGTTTCTTTCGGCCTATTCTGCAGCAGCTCTTCTTCTGTGAACTCCGGTTCATACAGATGTCCTCTTTGCTCCAAAGTGAATGGAACTTCATCATCGCTGTCATAATCACTAATTTTTAATTTCATACATTGTCTCTTCCTCACACCGCTGAGAGTCAGTACAAAAGAATTACAATGCCTGGTAAAAGTTACATGAGGCTACAACCGGCATTTGAAGTCGCTAGCTTGTTATGTTTAGAACAGCTGTGAGGAAGGCGGAGTGATTCAGTGGCTGGCGGAATTGCTGCGCGGAGGAATACGTGACGTGAGTTGGTTTATTCCAGATAAACTTTATATTTCCGAAAAGTTAAGGCACTTAAAAACACGCATAGGTAGCGTACTCCTAAACTGTGGTATTATTTTTTGATGGGAGTTCTTGTAGGCGGAGAAAATACCCTCTGTTCTTGGTACGATACTTCCCTGTTTGTGGCTGGTTCTGCGTAACAGACTCTTACAGACTGTGGCTTACTGAGGGAGAGGAGAGAACGCTCTACTGCATCTAATGTACTTAGTGGACATATGGAGCTCATACAACCCCACTTCAGAAATACTGAACTATCCCTTTAATACTGTCGCTACAATATGCTCCTCACTTTTGAGGAGATGTTGAGAGAGACTTCTCACCTGATCAATAGAAAGGAAACAGTCATGGTGATAACAGTGGAAGAAGCAGAAGTAAGCTTTAATATGGTTTTCTGTTAACAAGAGGGACAGCAGGTTGATTTTTTTAAAGTAGTGCTAAATTATTAATAATTTAGTCTACAGAGTAAGGTGCTGATAGAGCCAAGTGGTGTTTGCATGCAGAGTTTACATGTGTATTCAACTGTTAAGAGCTGCCCAGCACGTATCAATTGGTCGATCTATTTATTAAAGCACAGATCTCAACATTGAGCAAAGAAAATGACCACAAAATGCTGAACATTCTCTGGAAAAATAATTTTCACAACCATAAAATGTAAACAATCTTCTTATTTATATTAAATAAAACCAGTAGCGCAAAAAGGGGGTATGCACTATATGTGGTGCATAGGGGTGCCATGCTAGAAGGGGCGCCAAAGTGATGGGGAAGAAATTATTTAAAATCTTTATTTACTGTAATGAACGGCAGTTTTTGCATGTGTCAATAGTATGATCAAAAACAGGCACATCAGTGACTTATAGGGTGCCCCTTCGCTTCTTCTTCACCCCCTGTATCTCCAGAGGGCGCCCCCTGGAGCGTGCGCTGGAGTAAGAGTGTTGACAGATTACAGAAAGCTGAAGATGGAGAGGCAAAAAAGAAAGCTATCAGGGGCACAAAACAGAAAAAGGAAGAGGGAGAGGGAGAAAGATTTTAAAGGAATGAAAAAAAGCTTTTCAATTTTTCTCTTTTCACCGTGCTGTGTTTCACGGGGACCGGTGGACAGTTATCTGAGTGGCTCAATGTCCAAGTTTTCACTGTTACTAAAGATGCACTTCTCTGTGTTAAAATCATGAGGCGGGAAAGAAGCTGATTGATGCATTCAGACTTTTATAAACCTGACTTATTGACCCGACAGTTTTACAGAGGAGAGACGTGTGTTGCCTCCCTAACTTCACAGTCAGTGGGCAACTGGTGTTTGTTCTCTCAACGTGTGATGGTTTGCTGTGATAAAAAGAAAAGAGGCACACACGTTGAGCTGATGTTATCTTCACTGCAGGAAGGTTTATTCTTCCTCTACTTCAGGTATCATTCATTAAATGTAAACAAATGACCATTTACTTCAGTTCCATTCACATTTCATGGCCTTAACTTCTTTGTACAATAACAACATCCATCTCATTGGAGTTTAACCTTACAAACTTTCAGTCAACATTATTTAAATTCATGACAACAGTCTTTTAGAAGCACATTCAATATAAAATGAACTTGAGTCCTTTGTTTTTAGATTAAAAAAAAGAATAAAATAAAAAATATATCAATGAATTTGTTTTTTTCTGCAGCATGAAACATTTGATAATATCACTTAAACACATGAACTTCAATTTATGTTTAAGTCTGTACATCTCTTTTTCTCTTTTACTGTTGTTTCATTCTGTTGTTTCTATTTCTCCACAAAATAACTGCATTTATCTATAAAACAAATACATTTACCTTTTTCCTTTAAACAACAGACTAAATACAGGGTGCCATGCTCCTTTAATGGCGCCGTTCCTCACTTTAACTCTCACATAGGCCGCCAGAGAAATTCCCTAATCACACAAAATAACCTTTTCTGGTCTTGGCATTGAAACACAAGAATATCTGTTAACGATTATTTACCAGAAAATAACAATGCAGAAAAAAAACATCTCAAAGTGAATAGTGAATTTAGAGCACAGTATATTATTTTCTAATGTGCATTCACCAGTTTTTCAGTTGTTTTGGTTTAGCTTTCCACACAGTTACTACTCCACAGTCCAAGTCCGTTAGCATTAGCATCGGTTAGCATGCAGCCACGGGTGACTATTTGTACACATTTCATCCCAAAAACCGTTTCAGTTCATCGTTTATGTAAACGTCTGATAAGTAGTGTATTCTTCTGTAAGTGACTGCATTCTACAAACATTTAGAAGTGTTCTTACTGACCTGTGATAAAAAGAAAAGAGGCACACACGTTGAGCTGACGTTATCTTCACCACAGGAAGGTTTATTCTTCCTCAGTGTGCCCACACTTGTCTATACCACCAGCGCATTGCGCCATCTAGCGTCCGGATGTGGAATAGCACTATCGAAACTGAAACTGCTCTAAAAACCACAGGAGTGATTGTATTAGCAAATTACAAACAAAAATAAACAATAACACAAAAACAAATGTATGGAGGCCTGATTTATCTGTATTTTTAATCTTCAATTGTTTTCACCTCTCTACACATGCTTCATGCCGGCTCCGTCGGGTGCTTTGTCCCCCCACCCTCTCTCTCTCTCTCTCTCTCTCCACCCCGCGTAGTAATGTGACGATTATGACCGATTACAAACTCACCCCCTTTGGCACATCCTTATTTGAGTGGGGTTTTTTTTCAAAATCCTTTGGTCCCTTGAAAATTTCATAAAAGTACATTTTTATGATTAGATGCTACTTTGATAGAAACACTATTGCTGCTAACAGTGACTGGGACAATGAGTAAATAGGTCAGAGGTCATCATACAGTCAGGATTCAACAGATCACAGAGCCAGCTTTATCCTAAAACCTGTTCCTAGGTCCAGATATGGTGGCTGCAGAAATTGAAAGTGATCACCCTTTGAGAAATAGATCACATTTCTGGGATGTAATAGTCCAGCTTTCAGATATCATCATACCATTGTGTGGATAATGAAGAATTATAGAGGGGAAAATGTTGCACTAATAGTTAAAGTAGAGGAAGTTGTGATAGTTGTGTCTTATTACCTAATGATAAAGAGAAAATAAATGTAAACTGCAATGTAAAAAATAAAGAATAAGCAGACAGAATTTCCTGAGAGATTATTCTTAAACCTCAGTTATGGCATGATCTAATAGAAGTATTTCACTCTCCTTTACATATAAGTAGTCCATGAGTACAAACTGCTCAGATGTCATGACTTAATTATTATTATGCTTTTTTCAAGGCTTTACACCATTGATCATCAACTGGCGGCCCGGGGTCAGACCCCCCCAAAACTTCCTCTCTGGACCCTGGAAGATAGTTAGAAAAAGAAAAGAGGATGTGGTTATTATTATACATTTTTTGTTTTTGACTGAGCTAATCACCAGCTGTAATGTGTAACTTATAATAAAAGTCTGGGGGGGAGGCGCCTGTGTTGGGTCTGCATACCCCTCAAAAAATAGGTAGTTGCACCACTGAATAAAACAACAAAATGGTCGAACTTAAGTGGCATTGAACCTTACAGACTTTTTTTCACAAACCTGATCCCACTTATTTCTGTGTTTGGGTGAATATTTGCTTGTGAATGTTTGTTTGTGATGTGATGGAGTCGTCTCAGCTCTACCTGCAGCACTCAGGTCAGGATGTATCCGTGTTAATTACCGTCCTCACTCTGACATTCTGTTTAATGTCGCCTCATTAACCTGCTTCTGACTGTTTATCTGAACCTTCCACTGCACACTGCGTTGTCTTCTCCTGCGCTTTGGCTCTTCATTTGTTTCTTCATTTGTTTGTCTTTCATTTTCCCATCTGTCTTCCTCTCTTTTTGTTTAGACACTCTTATTCAGCCTCCAGTCTCAAATCAAAAAACAACTCTGAGATGTCTGTATTTCTTTCAGCTGTTTTCTCACTTTATAACTTCCATATCTGCCTCTCACTTCATCTTTTGTCCTCTTGACGACGCTTTTCTTCTTCTGCCTCTCCCTTGTCAATGCAGTTTTGCATTTTTTCCCCCTTGTTGTTGATTTCCATGAGTCATGAAGTGACTGTAGTGTCTGAAAGCTGCTTTAAACAGCTCCACTGGGCCATTAGTTGCCTTTTTACACTCCACAAAACACTCTCCAATCACCATCCCTCAGTTCAATATTTGAATTTTGGTTGGAAAAAAATGAGAAGAATCTGCTTACTAGTGTGACAGAGCTGTGCAGAGATATTGCATGAGAAGAAACAACTGTAAAAGAATTATTCATGAACTCAAATCTACCACCAGATAGAAGCTTCACCGTGGGTACACAGCCCTCTGTCATTTTGTTAAAAGCTGAAATGTGATAGTAGGTTTATATGCCCTGAAAGAGATGTGTGGGTTAACCGTTGTCTACAGTCACCCTCTAAAAAACGGAGGTGCTCTCTGTTAGTTTGGGATATTAAACGGTAAAATCAGATAAATTAGTGCTGACAGTCTTTAGGGATAATATCTTTAACACCAGTGACTTTTGCTTTTTGAATCAGGTCTATTTTATTGAAGGAAATTTCAGGATAAACATATTTGTCTTCTACACATTCAGAAATGGAACTATTTGAAGCCTAATAACTTTGGTCTTAATAAACAATAAATTACTCCAAATCAATGGATTCACTGATCTTTTGGTGCACAAACAAACCCCGAAGACAGTTTCGGACAAACTGTCAAAAATCAACCTGTCAAAAGATCTGGAGTATAGACTTGGATGCAAGTCATGTAATTCCATTCTATCACAAGCAGAGGTGTCTCTGTTCAGGTCCTGCAAGGACGCATTTAAAGACCAACAGGGGAACAGCATCATGTCAAAGCTCTCCTTGGCCAATAAAGGATCCATGTGGTGCATCCTTTGTAGTCTGACGTAATCACACATAGACTGACTACTCACTAGAGGATTTTATGCCAGATTTTTGGCACAATTTGTCCCTTTCAATGATCTGAGGGCTTGACCTGATTCAAGGATTGTTGTAGCCTATAATTTGCCCAAATAATCCTCCAGTTTAGGCCTTAAATACTACTACCTTACTGCTGCCAGTCAGGGCAGAGCCTCTCACACTGGCAAATTAAAGGGGGCATACAGGAAACAATGACAAAATGGATGATTCATTTAACAACTTATGAACATGGAACAGCAGCTTACATAAAGCCTTTTCATCCTCTTTTCAGTCAAGATTTCCACCATTTTCCCCACAATAAAACTCACACAAGGATGGCTTAGGACTATGATGATCAGGGTTTCATGGTATGGTATAAATATCTAAAAATCAAAAATCCAAGATGAAATGTGGTCCACCAGTAAATCAATATCAGGGTAACCTGGCCTTAAATGCACTTAATTGTCTGTTTTGGAAAATGTTTTATTTTAAAACAAAAACAAAAATGATAGTGGGGATATCGTAGCTGAAAAAGGTTTACACTGGTGTTTATGTTTGCTGCCATATTGGGTTGTAAATGTAGGAAATGTCGGATAATTTTGCTTCCACCTGCAGGCTCTCATTGTTGTATTCCCCTGTGGGCAGCGCAATCTGAAATCACAGATCTCATAAATGTTTGATATTTACTATGTAAGATTAAAGAGACACTAACCTGATTTAGAGCTGTAAAATAGTCACACTGATGGCACACACTTGAGGTCACACACTCCTGGTCATTGAGAGAGGCTAATCAGAGTAAAACTCTCAAATGAAATGAAATGAATCCTCTAACTTGTAGCACACTCTAGACTGAGCTATTTTGTTAGAGTTAGAGAAAATAAGAAACTGGAATCTTGCTCTGTTCTCTTGGCCCTGAACTTCTCCGGGTACCAGGAGTTTAAACTGATCTCCATCTTTTAATGAGACTTTTGGGACAACTGAGAACAAGGAGA